>LVVK01000021.1:480528-533139 GCA_002022785.1 Trichoderma guizhouense
ATGAAGAAGAAAAAGAAATAAAAACACAAAGGGAATCACAGAAAGAGGGAGAAGAAAGAAAGAAAGAAGAAGAAGAAGAAAAAGAGAGATAGAGAGAGAGAGAGAGAGAGAGAGAGAGAGAGAGAAAGGTGCCAAGCTTGCCAGAGAAAAATTACAGCACAAACAGCCCAGATATTGCCAACAGTCTGTTTAAACACGCTCGATATAGGAGACGTATCCACAGGAGCCCACCGCGGGCTCGAATTCCCATTGCCCACGTAGTGAAGATCCGAGAATTGACCCCTAATCTATAGGAAAGAATGACCTGCTCTTATCCCAAGACGATGTTTCGAGCCTCCTCCCCCTTTTGGTTTTGATTTCTTGGAGCGTTTCCGTCTTTCTTGTTCTTCAAGTCGTTTAGATGCGATTGCGGCGTCAGTTGGAAGATCTTTCTGGTCAACTCAAACCCCTAGCCGACTTTCACCCCTTGCTCGGTCTTTTGTTGACTGAGAATAAAAAAGGAAAATTTCCGCAGGCTGAGGAGCTGCGTTCCATAGATCAAGGCTGATTATATAAGATTAGACTGTACATCTACACCCGGAAACGAAGAGATTTCAACCAAACGCCTCCCGCTATGACGGCAATGCTGCAGATCGGGCTGTTGAATTTTTTGCTGAAAAGGGAAAATAAAAGAGACTGAAGGAAATTTTTGGTGTGTGGTATCTCAGAGAGTGACATCAAGAACCAGGCTGACGTCGGCAACGTTGGGGCCAGCGAGGTCTTCAAGGACGGGTATAAGGTCGAGCAGCTCGTTGTCGTGCGCGTCGGAAAACCAGCTGCTGATTGGAACAGCGTGCTGGGGGTGGAATATGTAGGAGGTTGGCGAGTTGTCGATGATGATGGTGTCCTTCAAATCTCGCCCAACTTGTGAAAGGTCCTTGACATAGTTTCCTTGGTGGTTGTAGCAGCTCTCTCGGAATAGACGATGATGAACAACATTGTGTATATCTAATTGGTCTAGCAGAGGATCGCCATACTGTTCACACACGTATACGTTAGCACAATCAATTTCGACGGTTCGAGTGGCACAAGAAGCTCTGCTTACCTTTGAGACTGATGCTGTAAAGACCACTACTTCGTAAAGTTCTCCAACTCTCTTCATAAACTCGTCTACACCAGGTCGCTTAATGACATACACGTTATGATAATTGCCTTCAATTTCAACCGGTATTGTGAAGTCGGCTTGATGAAGAATCTAGCATTTTGGTTAGCCTTCTCATTCTTTCTTCTTCCAGTATTGCCCGGCTCGAAATTGGAGAACAAACCTTGAATGAACTGTGGACCAAGGTTTCATCGAGGTCCAAAACTAGACATTTTCTTCCTTTGAGTTCAGGGGTAATGGGAGGTAATAGCCATTTTTGAGGCTCTGGTGCTGAAGGGCCCTCATCTGTGAGGGGAAGCGCCGTAGTCACTAGGGGACTAGGGCCAGGGCCAGGCGGAGGAGGAGGGAGCGCGACTTCGTGAGCCTCTTGTCGTACTACCTCAGGCTGCACCTCGTGGGCCTCTTCCACCGCAGGCACATCTCGCATCTCCACGTCGTCAACCACCTCTTCGATTTCTCGAACCTCCTCGTTCGGTTCAGGCAGAGGGCTCGGAGGGTCGACTGTAACGGCGGGGGCGACATGCTTCGCTTCCTGGGTTGTTTGTTCCTCCAACTTGGTCTGGTCCTGAGCGCTGCTCGACGAGATACCATGGTCCTTGCCCTGAGGTGCGGTGGTTGCTGGAACGGGGGGCTTTTCGTTGCTCTGCTTCGCCGGCGTCTGGTCTTGAGGAGTGTGTGTTCTTGACTTGGCTGTTGTCGGTCGAGGGGGCAATTTATCCAGTTTGTGAATTCCCTGGGGCGAGTCGACGGCGTTTGCCGAGTCGGGCACGACGCAGCATCCTAGCAGTGCCAGAAACCCGCTGCTCTTCTTCCTCTTTCGTTTCTGCTCGCTCGCGGATGGAGAGCTGGGCTGGGAAATGTCGGCTGTGCGAGCAGGTTCAGCATCGCCACTGGAGCTGCCGTTTCGCTGTCTATCCAAAAAGCTGCCCTTGGATTCTCTAGACCTGCTGCCGATGCTGCTTCGTGGATCGGTGATGGTAGCCCCGCTCAAGCCAGTCGTAGTCGGCGAAGACTGGTTCCGCTGTTGAGATGACGATCGCGACGGCACCTTGAGGAGCCCTCGGCCCTTACTGGAGCTCTCCCCATCCTCCGGCAACAGCATATCCTTCTCCTTGCCGGACCCGGAACTAAGCGGGATATTGTCCTGCTTAAAGTCGACGACCGCGGTCGTTGCCACGGCTGTTTCGGACATTGTGAATTGTCGCTATGTTGAACCAGTCAGCTTTTCCCCCATTCAACAAAGAAGCCAAGACGCGACGTCACAGTGCGCCTGGAGATATAAGCTTAGTCGGAAGCTTCCAAGCTCGGTTGGGCTGCAACAAAAATGCGATGCTGGTCGGTATGGCCGGGCGACGGTATTGGGAAGGCATCGCGGATGGACAACACCAAAGCACTCGCTCCCCGTCATTTAAAATACATGCTTCCCAACCGGGCAACAAAGAGGCTCCCCATGAACAAATTGTGGACAAGAGGAAGTAAAATTGCGCGCGGCTTTAGCGCAGCTGCTAAATGCATCTTGCACGTACCTCAAAAACACTCAGACAGCTGAGCTGGCTTGAATTTCCAAGCTTCCGACGCAATCAAAAAGAAAAAAAGGAAGGAAAAAGAAAAGAAGAAGACTGAAAATAAAAGAGAGAAAAGAATGTCAGCCCACAAGGGGCGTTTGGCAGCGACCGTGCCGTTCGTTGCTCCGAATGCCCTTTTGCAACCAAAAATTACCGGGGGTTGGCGAGGAGCTGAGACGCGCCCGACAGAGAGAACTGGAGATTTAGGGAGTTCGACGATGGGCGCCCGTGCTCTTTTTGGTCGCAAGTTCGGGCAGAGAGGAAGACGAAGGCGAGGAGCGGCCGTGACGCCAAATAGTCGTGGCAGCGATGCGTGGCAGCAAACAGCCGGTGTCAGCGCCGAGGCAGGTGGTGAGGGCGATTCTGTCGCGATCAGGAGGACGATGCAGAGGCGAGGCGACGACGGCAACGACGTACCGGCCGAAGAAAGGTGAGGGCTCAAGCGAGATGATTGCCTTTAAACGTGATGGTTTGGCTGAGCCAGGTCGGGGATGGTCCGGCGTGCAGGGACGGCTGGGGGAGTTTTTTGGGGGGGTTAAGGTGTGGGTGGAGTGCTTGTCGAGATTAGCCAACGGCTCTAGCGACCTGCTTGGCGTTAGTGGGGGAACAAGCAAGGACGGTGCGCGGACGGCTGCTGGCACTGTCGCATTGCTGTGATATCGCAAGCTCAGTGGGCTGCCAGCTCTGACCAGGTACTGTGTCTTGTGTTGTTTAGCGTCGTCCCATGCCCACGCACAGTGGCGATAACAGTACTGCTCACCGTGGCCACTGTTAAGCCAGTAAATCGCGAGCGCATGGCGCCCTGTCCCAATCTCCGCTAATGGCGGCCGCCAAGTTCTCATCTTACCGTCCAACGCTGCAATTGTGGGCTTCTCAGTCTTCCTCTTTAGGAGAAGCGTGGCTACGGCCGGCGCTCTGCACGGCGGCCCGCTCACACGCTGCGACAGGGCAAATTGTCGCTGGCTCGAGGTCTTTTGGGCTTGGGCTGTGCTTCCATTCCCTGCCACTGCCTGCCAGTCGAGGCCATCCGTCCGGGAGAGCCATGGAGACAGACCCAGCGCAAGACAGGACAGGACAGGACAGGGCCCCTCTACTCTACGAGCCTCAATATACCGACAACCCATCCATAGGCATTGGATCAAATGCTACAATACGAAAGGTACGAGGCACGGAGTGTACGATGCCACCTACGGCGCGCGTACCGAATACGTACGAGTACCGCAGATGAGCTGAGAGCTTCACGGCATGTTCGCAGGCGCCAAATCCATCCATGGCCTCTCGTTAGGCTGCCCCATGGCGTGGTCCGTCGGTGGGTCAAGATCTCTCTGCTGCTGGGCCCCCGAGCTCCTACTGGCCACTGCCGTCAAGCAAATCACGGCTCTGGAGCTGGAACTGGAGCAGACAAAAGGGAACATGGAAGGGGAAAGGAAAAAAAGGGACGAGCCTCTCTCCCCCAGAAACCTGGGCGCGCCATCCCCCCTCTCGCTGTGCGTGCCGAGTGAAGAGCCCCGACATGGGCTTCGTGATTGGCCGTGTTGGCGCCCAGGCTTCGAATCGTTCACATTGTACCCAGTCGCAGCCCAGTCGCAGCGCTAGCCTACCCGCTGTGCGAGTCGTCGTTGGAGCAAAATGGCGTCGAGGCCCTCGGTGAATGAAGCGTGCGTCGCTTCGTATTGGCGGCATGCATGCTCCCAGGACATGGAAGCATCAGGCCTGGTCCCCCGGACGCTGGCTCTGATTACGGAGCAGCCACGCATAAACGGGAATGGATACCTATTCATGTACGGACATGTACGGCATCGGATGGAGTCTGTTTGATTGGCATGCCCGGCAAGTCGTCACACATGCTGCGGCCGTGCATGTGGCCAGCTGTTCGCGCAAAATGCCTGGCCCGCCTTGTATCCCCGGGCGCATTGTTTCCCGGCCTCGTCCTACCTGGCACGGGACAAGCAGGCATTCGCAGCAGCATCAGCTCTCTGGTGGCTGCAGATTTGCCGTTGCACAGAGGAATCAATCCAATGGATCCAATCCAATGCATGATCCTGCCCTCATCTACCTGGTACCTAGTCTACCTTGTCTAGTGCCTTGGGATCACCTCCGTCACATCTGCTAGTCGTAGCGGTATCCAGTGTCCAGTAGCATTATGGAGCTTTTCCAGGGCTTGCAAATTGGGCTATCGATGGCTCTCGCAAGATTAGGTGCCTGAGCCTCCTGGACAAGCTTTGTGCTAATTTCTAATTTTAGGCCCCCCGAGTTTGTCGGCCTGTCTGCAGGGTAGGTAGTTGTCGACAAGGGAAGAATCAATGAGAACAAGATCAGTCGCGCATATTACTTGCTAGGTCCCTGGTATATACGGCTCAGTGGAGTATTATTTTTTCGTTTTCTATTTTACATATATATTTTCAGATGTTGACATATACGAGTAGATCTTGTAACCAATTTGGGCGTGGGGGTGATTGCATCTTAAAGAGATGAAGCCAGTAGATTTGGCAATTTCCACGCCACATGTGCCCATTCACGGCAGCGCTTCCCCTTCTGAGATACATGGCGCCACGGCAAAACAAAATTAAGCAATATGAACAAGGCGTAAAAACTGGAGTCCTACCCGTATACTACAACGCACACGTGCCGTAACAGCGTGGCTTCATCTGTACTTTGGCTGTATCTGCAAAGTATCAGCATCTGGCACAATTCTCCGGAGACCGGATCTGGATGAAGATTAGGATTGTGGGGCCGCTTGTGGCTATTCCAGTACAAGCGCATTCGGAGCTTCTCACAAACAAATTTGGATTTTTACACCAACAGTCATCCGGGCAGCAAAGCCTAAGTAGCCGCAACCTTGAGAGCCACAGATACGCAAAAGCCAAAACAAAGGATGGAAAAAAAGCCTTGCCGTTTGATTTGAAAAGATCAGAAAAGAGGTCCAGATACGATGGGCTGACGCCTTTCTCGTCTATATACTACCTGAGCTCCAACCTACTTTACCATGTAATCGTCATCTCAGCGCTGAAAATTCATCGCATCATCACATCACCCACCCGACTACCCTAAATCCCCTATATAAGAATTTGATACCTGATTTCATATCACAATGTCGAGGTGGAGCCGTCTTCCGGAGGAGATGAGACTCCAGGTGCTGGAGACTCTGGCACAGGATCCTCGTCACAATGTCGTCGACAGCACGTACGGCCTGACCAACTACGTCCTTGTCTGCAAGGCATGGCAGAAAATCTTTGAAAAGGCCAACTTCCGGCGCCTAGTTCTCTCCCAAGACGACCTGGATGCCCTGGAGAAGATCCCAAAACGGTGCAAACCCTATGTTAGACACATATGTCTTCGCATCGAGATCAATGAATACCGCACTTGGGGTAGTTCTCCGCTGGTGATACGACCGGAAAGGATGGAAGATATAGCAGCAAACAACGACATCATTGAATTGGCCGTTGGAAACCTTTTTCGCGTGCTCAAGTCTTGGGAAAAAGAGCTTCAGAAGGTCCGACCGAGCTATCAGGGCATGGCTCTAGAGATGAGTATCCATTCACCGAGCGACCCCAAGTACGTCTCCAGAGGAGTCACTGCAACAGGGCTGGAAAGGGGACTGTCCTGGACACACGAGGTCGGCCTCGAAGGGGCTATTTCCAAGATATTTGGTGGATCTGTTCACATCCGATTTTACCAGAACCTTCCCCAGCTGAATCTGGTAACAAGATTCATTATGAAAAGACACACACGCCGGCGGGTTTCTTCATTTACGCTGCACCAGATACTTTCCAAGTTTCCTCATCTGGAGGATCTGATTTTTGAGCCGTGGCAGCAGTCCCTAGATACGGTGCAGGACCTTGTCGATGCAGGTATGTCGAGGCTTCGCTCGTATATGCGGATGAGCTGATGAGCTAACCATGACTCCCAAAATGACAGGCTACGTAAATCTTATAAAAGGCTCGCTGCCAAAAGGACTGAAACACGTCACCCTTTTGGAAGATCGCCAAAATGGACAGGCGGGGCTTTTGACGGCAATAGATCCGGCGCAAAGTGCATCCGCACGAACAGCAAACCCTTTCGTTGGTGCCGCCTTGGCAAAGAGGAGCGTCGACTTTGAGAGTCTCTCAGCGTCATTTCTCGTCGAAGCGAACGACTTCTTCCGAGCGTATAAGCGAGAGTGGACTTGGAAAGCCTTGCGATCCCTGACACTGACATCGATGTATCTGGATTCTAAGCGAAGCTCTGAGGAGATCAATGGCATGCTCAAGGCCGCTGGCGATGCGGCACTTGCGATGCCCATGCTCCAAAACTTGGAAATATGGAACGGTGGCCCGGGGCACGCAGCCATTTTTGAGTATCACGGGCAGCGTGGTGAAGCTTACATAGCATGGCACAGCACTTGGAACTTGACCATTGACTCACACGCCGTTAAGGCCTGGGATTCTGTGGCCTATAAGAATCATGGTTGCCCGCTGGATGTACATGACGAGCACACTCTGATAGGGGCCAGCGATGAATTCCGGCATTATCAAGATGTAATCCGGCGGCTCCGGACGAGAAGGAATGCCATCAGTCGGGAAAGCCTGGGCGAGCTGCGATTAGAACTCGAAGACGGATGCATGTGCTTTCCGTAGAGTTGGGATTGGTGGTTGTGTAAAAGCACGAGACGAAAGAGGTACCGTGCACATGCATCCGCGGGTTGATATATTTCTTGTACCATGTAGTCTTTGATATTCAGGTACTCTTAGATATTATACCCGCCAATGATTCTACATGCAATATGACAGCATCCATAGAAAAGCGCACAAAATCGCATCTTCTCTTTTCGTCTTTTTGTCGACAATCGCCAAGCTTCCCCAGAGTCTGGCCCCACAGTGTGGAGTCACGTGTGGCTGTTCTGGGGCGGTTCCGTCATTGCTCCATTTCGGGATTGAGGCTGGCTGGCTGGGCCTCGGGACAGCTGGGCGCGGCTTCACATGTCCAGTCCAAGTTCGTCGCTTTTCATCCTCTCCCCAACGCCGCCCGCCAACGATAGACGACACGATTATCACCCTGTATGCCTGCTGATGGCATTTTCTCAGCGGCTGCTCTGTTAGAGACACGATTGATGCGCTGCTTCTTTTGCTACTAAACGAACATCTTCCCACACGCGCATACGATCGACTTGATGAACCCCGACTCCGTCTAGACGGGACTTGCGACGCCTGGGGTGTCCGAGAAGCACGTCCAGCGTCCGCACCGGCTACTGCAAAAAACGATGGCGGTGCAGTCAAACCTGCGCAGGACGGCGGCGGAGGATGCGCTGGCCGAATTCCTGGAGAAATGGACCGGCATTCTGGGCAAGAGGCTGCGGTCCACGTCGCGAACCACCCGCACCCTCGCCACGCTCTCGCTGGCCATGTCCATCATCCTCGGCGCAGAGGGCGGGAGGCGGTGGTGGAAGAAGCGGCGGCACGAGCATGAACAGGGCCGCAAGCTGGTCCGCACCAATTCGTGGCTGCACAACAAGGATGGCTCCCGAACCATCTATGTCCCCTACAAGGACGGCACCTCCAAGGTGGTTATTAACACTACGAAGCCTCTGACCTTTGAGGCCCATAGACGGCTGTTTCTCAATCCGCCGAGAGTATCTGGCCTTGGCGATGGCACGGTGCCTTCTGCACAGACTAAGCCTGGCTTGAACTTGGCCTTTCTGCACCAGTTCCTCAGCCTTATGAGCATCATGATTCCGCGATGGTCTAGCAAAGAGGCTGGTCTGCTCATTAGCCATGGCGTCTTCTTGATGTTGCGGACATATCTATCATTAGTGGTAGCTCGCCTGGACGGTGAGCTTGTTCGAGATCTTGTCGCTGGCCGTGGAAAGGCTTTCTTGTGGGGTATTGTAAAGGTATGTTTTCCTGCAGCTCTAGAGATTTCTATTAACCATATAACCTGTCTTCTAACTGAAAGCCTTTCTATAGTGGTGTGGACTGGGCACATTTGCCTCCTATACGAATGCCATGATCAAGTTCCTCGAGTCAAAGGTGTCGATTGCGTTCCGAACTCGGCTTACTCGGTATATCCACGACATATACTTGAACGAAAATCTGAATTACTATAAATTGTCTAATCTAGACGGCGGCGTGGGACAAGGAGCCGATCAGTTCATCACCCAGGACCTGACGTTGTTTTGTGCCTCGGCGGCCAATCTCTATTCATCACTCGGCAAGCCCTTTGTGGACATTTGCGTCTTTAGCTTCCAGCTGTATCGATCCCTGGGCCCGCTGGCTTGGATAGGTCTGATGAGCAACTACTTCTTAACCGCAAGCATTTTGAGGAAGCTCTCTCCGCCGTTTGGCAAGCTGAAAGCGGTCGAGGGCCGGAAAGAAGGAGACTTCCGTAGCCTGCACGCTCGTCTGATTGCCAATGCGGAAGAAGTAGCCTTTTACGGCGGTGCGGAGATGGAGAAGACGTTCTTAAATAAAGAATACAAGTCGCTCAAGAGCTGGATGGAGGGCATCTACATGCTCAAGATTCGGTACAACATCTTGGAAGACTTTATCCTAAAGTATAGCTGGAGCGCCTATGGCTATCTGCTTGCCTCATTGCCCGTCTTCCTGCCGGCCTGGGGCGGTGTTGGTGGTGCTGCTGAGATGAGTGAGGGCGGCGAGAAGGGCCACAGAGAGCGGAACCGCATGAAGAGCTTCATCACAAACAAGCGGCTGATGCTTTCGCTTGCCGACGCAGGCGGCCGAATGATGTACTCCATCAAAGACCTTGCCGAGCTGGCTGGATACACTAGTCGCGTGTATACGCTCATCTCGACTCTTCACCGGGTCCATGCTAACGCTTACTACCTCCGAAGCGGACAGAGCGAGCTCTACTCTCTTTCTGACGTCCAGGGAACGATTCAGAAGGGATTTGATGGTGTTCGTTTTGAGCAGGTGCCGGTTGTTGCCCCTGGCCTTTGGCCCCAGGGCGGAGAGGAGCTGCTGGACTCTCTATCGATGATTGTCCGAAGAGGCGAGCACCTTTTGGTATGTATAATCTGTGCCTTGTCTTCGTTGCTGCTCGAACACCGACTGACGGATTACTTCCCCTTTCCTTAGATATCTGGCCCGAATGGTGTTGGCAAGACTGCTATTTCTAGGATCCTGGCTGGCCTGTGGCCCGTTTACCGGGGGCTAGTTAGTCGACCGAAGAGCATGGGTCAAGACGGCATCATGTTCTTGCCCCAGCGGCCGTACCTGAGCCCCGGTACTCTTCGAGATCAGGTCATCTATCCCGATGGCCACGTGGATATGCGGGAGAAGCGCAAGTCTGAGCAGGATCTGCAGAAAATCCTTGAAGCGGCCCGCCTTGGCTACTTGCCAGATCGGGAGGGAGGCTGGGACACGCGCAAGGAGTGGAAGGACGTGCTCAGCGGGGGCGAGAAGCAGAGGATGCAGTTTGCGCGCCTTTTGTATCATGAGCCGCAGTATGCCATCATCGACGAGGGCACCAGTGCTGTCTCGAGTGACGTTGAGGGCTTGCTGTACGAAACGTGCAAGGAGAGGGGCATCAGTGAGTGATCCTGTTTTTTTCTATGAAGATGGAGCTTTGAACTAACGATTCTACCTACAGCTCTCATAACTATTTCAACACGAGCTTCTCTCAAGAAGTACCATACTTTCAACCTTCAGCTGGGCGTCGGCGACCAGGGCGACAGCTGGGAATTCGAGCGCATCGGAACGGAGCGCGAGAAGATGCAGGTCGAGAAGGAGGTGCAAGAGCTGCGCGAACGCCTGGCGCAAGTCGACGAGCTGAAGAAGCGGCGAGACGAGATTGAGAGGGAGCTCGCGGCGGTGTGGACGGACAAGGGCGATTTGCTTGACGCACCGTCGTATATCGGCGTTGACGACGAGATGCAAGCTGAGCACGAGGAGCAGCAGGTCGAGGCCTGAAAGGAGCGCGGCGGCTGACTTGTTCTTTTTTTCTGTAGGGGGAGGGGGGGCGCGCGATGGAGGACTTGCATGAGAGACATGAGTGCATGGATGGGTTCTTTTTTTTTTCTTTTCATATGTGTTTGGCGGAGATTGGTTTCTTGATTTTTTCATACGTGATGCCCAGTTTTATACAATGTATTATTTTATCCTACCTAGAGCGGGAAGCATACACACCGAGGCAGTTTTTTGATTTAAAAATAGGCAATTGTTCAGCTTCTCACGCTGTTTGTCTCGTTTGGTGCGCTATTGTGAGACATTGGGTGTTCCTTTTGGGACATTGGGAGGTGCACGAGGCGGTATGAGGTCCGATCTAGACTGTGGTCCATGATGTTTGTCCAGTCTTCTTTTGAGGTTTGGATCTTGGGTGATGCTATTCGGATGATTTGTTCCGGTGAGTTGATTTGGTTTATACCACAAGAGCACGAGACAACCTGGAAGTATTTGAATCATGAGAGAGATGCTATAGGAGAGAAGCTATGAGAAATGATGAATGATGCTTTCTGTGAATAACACCGTATAGGAGAACCGCCCCCAAATTACACCCCAAACCACCCCAACATAAGATGAACTTGGCAAAAGCATATCTGAGACAAAAAATGCCAATCTCCATTTCCCGCGTCGGAAGCCGTCTTGACTAGTGGCACGAATCCCACGGATTGGGCCGTGTCCGCCCAAACAGCGTGGTGAGCTGAGAGTTTCTTTTTCCTCCCTGCATGTGCTATACTCTGTACGTTCATCCCGACATGCGCCCTGCGTGCGGGATGGAGCTTGGTGGCCGACCGGACTGAATTTCTAGACCTTAATCGGTTTAAATTATAAACTCATTGTAATTGATAGACGAAGTAAGTAAAAAAAGAAAAGAAAAGAAAAGCTGGGTTGTGTGGCTGTTGTTCTGGATTCGGGGGTCTCACTGGTGGGTGTCTCAGAGGAGAGTCACATTGCACTTGTTTGTGATAAGAGTATATATGATAGGGGTAGTAGTAGCGAGCATTTTATTCTTGGTCCCGTGTGTGATTTTGACGTGTTCATTTTTTTATTGCTCTTTGTCTCGGCTTGCTCCCATTTTATCTGCTTGTAATGTTGTGTCATTTATGAGATATCCGTCAATTGGAATACATTCATCTTCATATATTCTCTCTACGTCCCGTTATATGTACCATGTCACAATCACCCAAATTTCATACACGAGCCGGATCGAGGGCCTCGCTCGCTTCAGTCGGCCAGATGCCCGTCATCAACGAAGACACCAATGCCATCACCATGTCAACATCACCAACGGCACCGCCACCAGCAATCCTACGTGTACCGACCAAGAACCCCCGACGAAGCATAGGATATCCTGCTGAAGGACCAACTATACCGTTTGTGATTGGGTTTCAGGATATGCCCCCAGGGGTTCTGACTCCAGCCGAGTGCAAAGACGAGGGCGATGATGGCGATGAGGATACTGTTGTTGGACAGATGACGCCGACGCCGCCGGTGCGTCCAGGAGATAGTCAATGGGATGGTGAGAATTGGAAACCAAATAATACGCAGAGGAGATGCCACTTGATCCTCATTATCGCCGTAATTCTGGTGGTTCTCGTTGGGCTTGCCGTTGGGCTCTCGCTTGGTCTTACAAAGGCGTGAGTTCTATATGGTCTCTTTGGCATATTGGATGATATACGGATACACGTACGGGAAAAAAGCAGTACTCATACTTTATAAGCGCTGACATTGGGTACTACAGATCAGTCAAAAACAGACGAGGCGGTAGCCAAACTACTTTCGCCTCCAACTTGCCAACCGGCGCATTCGCAATCGACACGCTGCTTCAAGGCTCATCTTCAGCATGTACCTCCAATCCAACTACCTGGAGCTGTCTTTCCCCACAAGGCGACCGTGTGGTGCGCTTTTACTGGAACATCACGCAGTTGGGCTCGGGCTACATGATTTCTTCCTCCAACGACCCCATAGTTTCGTCATTTTCGAATATCCCCTTGACTCTTCTCGACGGCGGCAACGAAGACGAGAGAGTATCATTTTCTTTCACACTGGATGTTACTTTTGAGCCGCCCGTTACGGCAACTAATCGTGCTGCAAAGTGCACTTACATGGACACCACCTACGAGGCGACGCTCTGGACGAAGCGCGGAGCACAACAGCCTTACAGCTCAGTCCAAAAGCGAACGGGGTATCGAAACTGGACGGGACTGGTGGAGATTTCTGAGAAGAAGAATGCTACGTTGGGAGTGCCGCAGTGTGTCGATTGGCAGGGAACTGTGATTGCGGATGTGCAGGCTGAGATGGGGACCTGTGAGTGTTCGTATAGGACAAAGGGATGGCAATAAGGATATTAAACGCTGGAAGAGGAGTTATCTGAATATTAATGTATAGAAATGTGTAATGTATATATGAAGGGATGGAGTGCGTATTCGATTCGAGAGTGGTTCTTTTAACTTCTAGCAGATAAATGACTTTATAAAAACAACTGGGGTATGAAATTCTCTTAACAAATGGAAAAATGTCTATATGCTTACCCAATTACACTGAATCACGACTTACCATGCTTTCACCCACTTACCAAGAATCCTCACCCATAAGCTCATCCTCTTCATCTTCATCCATAGCTTCACCCTCACCCTCACCCTCACCCTCACCCTCACCCTCACCCTCATCCTCATCTTCATCTAAATCCATCATACTTGCCGGGCCTGCACTTTCTGGGCCATCATCCATAGAGATATCCATGGCGTTGCCAGCAGACGTCACAATGGTTTGAGCTGTTGACGCTGGAAATCTTCCAAACTGGACGCGTTTCCGATTCTTCGCGTTCCGCCGATCACCGCTTGTACTCCCCGACCGCGAAGAAGATTTCAAACTGCGTTTCTGCTGATTAGTTCCACTTAACAGCTGGTTTCTTTGCGTCCCTATAGCAGAAATCGGTGGATTAGTCGCTGGACCAGCTCCCGCCGTCTGGCCAAACATAGAAGGTCTTCGGTGGCTAAGATGTATAGATGAGCCCGTAGAAGACATGCTGAGTGGCGATCGATGGCTCTTGCGTCTTAGAGAGGGTACCCGCGTAATGACTGCTGGATTAGTTCTCGCTGTCCGTGTGCCGTGAGTATAAGTTGGTTGGGGGTAAAGACCTGTAGGTGAATCCGACGAAGAGGCACTGAGCGGTGATCGGTGACTTTTGCGTCGTAGAGCGGCTACATGCGTGAGGCCTGCTGGATTAGTTCCCTCTGCCTCTGAACGGTTACCAAAAGCCGTCTGTGGGCGAGGATATATAGGTGTATCCGTCGAAGAGTCACTGAGTGGTGATCGGCGGCTTTTGCGTCGAAGAGTGGCCACGTTCGGATTCCCAGGCGAAATATTGCGGTTCGTCGCCTGAGGAATGAGTGAACCGCCATTGCCTGGGCCTGGAACCTCAACTATTGCCTGTGAGAGAGGAACCGGACTCGTTTTTGTACGTGCCCAAAAGTCATCCCAGAAAGTCCGTGTCTCATGATCCAATTCCTGAAAACCACGATACTTGCGGTCGCAGATCTTTCTCAGTAGATAGGCCAATTGTGGACGGTCCGCTGGCTTCTCGAATTGACACTGCATAATGAGATCGAGGAGGTCGGGGTCGATGTAGGCGTGTGACTCTCTGCATATGCGCCAGCCGTATGAGTTGCCTGTGCATCTTCGGTCTTGAGCCGTGTATTCCATCGTGGTTAACGGGTGGCCTACCCAATTCCTTGTGATGATGGCCTCCATCTAGATGAATAGTCTAGTTAGCGTGATACTCCATGGTATGAGAAAGTTAAAAAGAGAAATGGGGGTATTCACAATTTTAGCAATAGTGAAGATGTTTGTCCAAGTACCATATCGCCCAGCAACTTCATTATGCTGAGAATCAAAGGAATCGCCGGTGAATCTTGATACTGGGCCCGGATTACTTAGATCGATTTTATCCCATTCTTTCGAGATCGTTTCCTAATAGTCATATGAGCACTCATTCTCATCTCTGGTTGTTGCAGAACGTGCGCGGATGAGAATACTTACCGGGGGAGTGCGATTGGATTTGGGACACCTCCTCACTTTCCAGTAATCGGCCTCTTTCCACTGCTGCCAACACTCCCTCATTCTATGGCTGAATTCTCCGAAATCGTGAAGCTAGTCGAATATACATGTCAGTTCGTATAAACCAATACTTGCGCCGTTTCTCATGCCTACCTTGAAAATCGGATGGTGAGAATGCTGAGCATCTTCAGAAAGGAGAACTGTTCATATTAAGTTAGCTATGTCAAATATAACAAAATAGGAGGTGAGTACATACTGTTCTGCTCTTCCAGATCGAAATGCACGTCGTGGCTGTCAATCAATGTGCAGATCCTAAGGAGCTCATCAGTATTTCGAACATCGTCCAGCGAGTCCAATACTTTATCGAGACCCTCAGGACTCCATCTCTGTGCTGCATCCGGCTGCAATGCCGTAGACACAACGCCTTTCACCACTGCAAATAAATAATCAGCTACCAGTTTCTTCTCCCCTAAAAAGCAAGACATGGTGACACTTACAGCACTCCCAAATCTCCCACAGCACTTTGCTCGAAAATCTGGTGTGAAAATACGAGGCCTTGGCCATCATATCGTAAAGACTCCCACGCTCTGCATACTCCAGCACAAGAACATCCATGTTAGTCGGGGAAAATCGCGCGCCTCGGTTTATCATGTGGCCCCTGTTGATCCTGCGCCTAACACTGTCAGCCATTGCCTGAATGTCCAGAGCCTGAGTAACGTGAGAAGCCCCTCCATATCTCAGATGCCAGTCTAGCTCGCTATCAAAGTCAGCGTTTTCTCGGACAGGTATCTTGATGACAACCTTGATGCTGCTCTGGTCTTCAAAAATGACGTGCCAGAGCGTAGCTATTCCAAAGCCACCTTGGCCAAGCACTCTGATCCATTCGAGCCTGAAGCCATCCCATTCAAGGAGCTCGATGAACTGGCCGACCTGTTTTGGTTGATCTGAGTGACTGCTACGGGAATCTGTGAACTGGTCACTGAAGGGCCATTCGAAGGGTTGGTCGTGCTGCATATGTCTAGGGTGATAGGGGACCCTGAGGTTCTTGACGTGCTCCCGAAGGATTCTGCTGGTGTTGTGAAGAGTTACTACTCTGTCGCCGCGAAGCAGGGCTGATCGAATGGCGGATATGTTTCGGGTTGGCGTGAGAGGAGTTTGTTTTGCCGCAGTGCGGCGCACGATGAGATGAGGCAACGGCGATGGCATCTTGACCGTGAGGACGATGATGATAAGTCAGTGGTAGAATATGCGAGTAAAATTGACGATTTCATTTTTTCTCTTCTTCTTCTGCTATCCAAGTCGGTTGCTACAGTCGGTTGCTACGATATATGTGTGAGTGAGATGCCAAAAATAACAACTCGGTCAACAAAGAGGATCATCCAACACAATGCATCTTCATCTTGAACGCTCTCGTCGTTTCATTCATACACTGACGCCTTGAACAATGTTCATTGTCTTTGACGACGATAAACTCGCTCTTGTCCCAATTGGCAATGGAACAAAAGAAATTGAACAATGGATAGGGGAAAGTCGGCAATCCAACAAGGGGTTTCTTTCATCTCCTTGTCCTGGATGAAGTCGTCCCGGCTCAAAGAAAACAAACCCCGCTGTCGAACGACCCCTCAAAGAGAAAATGGATACAAGCCACCGCAAATAGATTCCTGGCTGTCTCCACCGAATAGCTTCAAGCGTCGTCACCATAAGCAAAAAAGCCCGGTGAGGAGTTGGCTCGTACTCGTAAGGAAGTTTCATGAAGGAAAAAATCGACAGTAAATTGCAAATACCCGCGGTATCAATAGCCCGACCAACACGGACGATGTCATCTTATCCCTCAGGTCAAGCCTCCCATGTCCTATTTCCTGAATCAAGTCCCAAACTTTCGTCCAACCAGTCGTCTTTATTAGTATCTTCTTCCTCCTCCTAGTGGATAATAAGCTCCATCGAAGGCGTCGGGAGCCACAAGGAGCGGCAACCAACCGGACAATTAGCCGCATCCTGGCCGGCGGAGCTTCGAGCGATTTAGGCTAAATTGCACATTTGCGGTTCCCTCAGCCTGATCATCCGGAATATCGAAGAACTGTTTCGAGAACCCGAAGGTGAATGCAGCTTGTTGCCGCAGCATTCCATGGTCATCTCCTCGCCCCCCCATTCAGATCCACAATGACATGTTTTTTTCTCGGTGATGTACGAGTAAATGAAAAAGAGGGCTTGTTGCTGCAAGGTAAAGCGCCATATTCCTGAAATGCATGTGGCATCATGCCTACGTAGGTTAGCAGAGCCACATCGGTTCATGCCCGTACATACCAGATGAGCGAACGAGAGTTAAACGCACAAATAAGAGACAAGAGAGCAAAGTGACAAGTTAAACGCACTAATAGGAGAGCAGAATGACGAGCCACCAAGGACCCTGAGCTCTCCGTGTTAGACAAGATAGATGACAGCTTGCGGCCACATGCTCCCCCACCTCCTTGGGTGAGAAGAGCCATACATACGGGCCGGTTAGATCTGCTAGTTTCTACCCGCCCTCATGCATATAGGCGGCAAACAAGAACTGGCGCTGGGTCCGACGGATTATTACTGGAGCTTTGGCTTGGACCGTTGCCTCCTCATATCTAGACTCGCCCATCCATCCCAGGCCCCAGCTGACCCTTACTTGGCGGGCTAGAGTGGGATTCGATTCCACTGCGTCAAAAAAAAGAAGAAGGACTCCGCAAAGGGGCGATAGCAAGGCTGCGGCTGCGAATAAGAGAGTAACCCCAAGCCATGAGGCACCGAGCGAGCATCCTCTCGAGTGGAGTTCGAGCGTTGTCCATAAATAAGCCCCGACAACCTTCGTTCTTCCTGTCTCGTTATTCTATCCCATCTGACGCTCAACCGGTTCACACTCACAAGACCTACCGTTGTTTCTCGACCCAAGGAAGACTAGCAAGCAAGATGGCGTCCCCCACGATTAAGCTCAACAGCGGATATGAGATGCCCCAGGTGGGCTTTGGCCTCTGGAAGGTCGACAACGCCGTGTGCGCGGATACCGTTTACAACGCCATCAAGGCCGGTTACCGTCTGTTCGACGGTGCTTGTGGTAAGTTTTAAATCGTTTTCAAACCCAAAAAGAGAGTGAGAAAAAAAAAGAAGAATCTCTCTCTTCTCTTCCCCGCATTTTGCTTGTGAAAGTTGGGGTTGCGTCACTAGAAAACAGCATCAGCGCTAACGTTGCATCTCCCACTTACACAGACTATGGCAACGAAAAGGAGTGTGGTGAGGGTGTTGCCCGCGCCATCAAGGAGGGCATCGTGAAGCGTGAGGAGCTCTTCATCGTCTCCAAGCTGTGGCAGACCTTCCACGACGAGGACAAGGTCGAGCCCATCACCCGCAAGCAGCTTGCCGACTGGCAGATTGACTACTTTGACCTCTTCCTCATCCACTTCCCCGCTGCCCTCGAGTACGTTGACCCCAGCGTCCGCTATCCTCCCGGCTGGTTCTACGACGGCAAGAGCGAGGTCCGATGGAGCAAGACCACCCTCCAGCAGACCTGGGGAGCCATGGAGAAGCTGGTCGATGCCGGCCTTGCCCGCAGCATCGGCATCTCCAACTACCAGGCCCAGTCTGTGTATGACAACCTCCTCTACGCCAGGATCCGCCCGGCTACGCTCCAGATCGAGCACCACCCTTACCTCCAGCAGCCCGACCTCGTCAACCTTGCTCAGAAGGAGGGCATCACCGTCACAGCCTACTCTTCCTTCGGCCCCACTGGCTTCATGGAGATTGAGGACTTCCGCGTCAAGCACGCCGCTCCTTTGATGGAGAGCCCCGTCATCAAGGAGATTGCCACCAAGCACAAGAAGACCCCTGCCCAGGTCCTCCTCCGATGGGCTACCCAGCGCGGCCTGGCCGTCATCCCCAAGACCAGCCGATCGGAAGTCATGGCCCAGAACCTGGATTCCGTCAACTTTAACTTGGACGACGGTGACTTGACCAAGATTGCCGAAATGGACTTGAACATCCGATTCAACAAGCCCACAAACGTGAGTTGCACCTCGTTATCACTTCTACCAAACTGTTCATTACTAACCTTTGAACGCAGTACTTCTCCGCTGACAAGCTGTTCCTCTTTGGCTAAATCGGAATATGGTTAAAGAAAAAAAAGTAAAAGAAATCCCTTTGTGCTAGTAAAATTCCCTTGGTGTTAGGATCACGTCTTCATTGTTCCTCTTTCAAAGAAATAGCTGGGCGGGTCAGTCTGGATAGAATACAAATATCAGAATATTCCGAACCATTGGAGCTGGCAAAACCTTTGTTTCATCTTTCACCACTTTGGACACGATGAGTGTCCGATCAAATCAAATCAGTGAAATGGGACACAAAGGTCTTCATTGTTGCAGTAAAAGATGCCATCATATAATAACTCGATTGACGCCGTAGTATTTCCTCCAAAAGACAAACCATTCTGTAACTCTAATACTCCAATCCACATCGTGAAACTCACATTATACTCTCACGAATGCTGAACAAGGTTAGAGGATGATCAAACTGGGAAATATCGGGGTAAGATAAGACTCACTAGCATCAATCTGCTTAACTTGTGGGAGTGCAAGCCGAACTTTGTTCCTGTACAGAGCGGGGCCACGCAGCTGAAGAGGGTTGCCCTCAAAATAGACGGTTGTCAAGTCCTCCTTGTCTTTCAACTCCTTCTCCACCTCGGCAAAGTCTCCCAGTTGATTGTAACTGGCCCACAATTCTTCGAGATTTTCCAAAGGACCAACACCTTTGAGGCTGCTAATCTGATTGTTGGAAATCTCGAGTATCTTGAGGTTGGTGTTGTTCTCAATACCTTCCAAGGATTCGAGGGCGTTGTGGGCAATGTATAGCTCCTCTAGCTGAGGCACTTCCTTAAGGGGAGACAAATCTCGGATGCGGTTGGACTGAATACTCAGCAGACGCAGCTTGGGAAGCCCTCCGAGCCCTGTCAGCTCTGTAATCTTGTTCTTCGCCAGCCATAGCTCCTCTAGATTCTGTAGGCTATCGAGGTTTTGGATCTCTCGGATACGGTTTGAGCCGAGTTCTAGAGACTTGAGCTTGTCAAGCCCTTCTAGTCCCTCGATTTTACTGATCTTGTTAGCGACCAGGAATATCTCCTTAAGTTCCTTAAGATGATTGATGTGCTTAATGTGTTTGATCTTGTTGAAACTGAGATCCAGGCTTGTAAGCTTTGTTAGGTTGTCCAAGCCCCGGATGTGGGAGATCAGGTTATCGTATAAATCCAGCTCTTCCAGCGTGTCGGCAAGGCTTTCGAGACTTTCGATATCTTGGATGACATTTTGTCGGAGACAGATGCGAGTAACGTTCTTGAAGCGCTCCAGCCGTAGGGCAGGCAGTGACTTGATGCGAGAGTGGGAGCACATGATTTCTTCGGTGCCGGAATCCTCGCTATCGAGTAGATCTGCCATGTAAAACAAACGTCAGCTCGAGATACGTTTAGTCTCAGCTCATGGGTTCCTACTCTCGTCCGCCCGGATCTCCTCGCCATGCAGGACATTGCTGTCGTCTGAGTACTCTGGGTCCGATAGAGCCTCGGGGTTGGTCATGAGCGCAGTCTTGGGAATCCGCAGCTTGCCATCCCATCCCTTGCTGTCTCTGAGAGACGGGCTTGGCTCGCCATCGACGTGATGAGACGGCCGGTCGTCCACGATGTCGATGTGGGCAGTGCCCTCGCTCTCTTTCTCTTTTTCGTGCGGGACGTCCATGACGCACTGCCGATTCTAGTGTAAGCTCGGGGCAAGATCGTCGTACGAGAGATTTGGGTTGTCAAAGTGCTGAGGCTCGACCAGAAGGTGTTGTAGTTGCTGGAGGATGCTCTGATCACTGGATAGTTTGGTTTGTCCAAGAACAGAAGAGGCACGCGAAACGGCTCCAGTGCTGCCTATTAGTATTTTCTGGAGCTTTCTTATTTAAGCTCCAGCTTTGAGCCTTGCGACAGATGAGAGCCCGAGTGGCGTATTTTCAGCGATGGGTGACGCCCAAGCCCACTAAACGCACGGCTGCTTCAGGCTAACGCGGGGTGGCAGGGGCTGCATCATTACAAAAAGTCCTGTAATTGACCTTGACAGCTGCATGTGGCCATTTTTATGGCTCCTGCATAACATCTCTCAAACGGCTTGACATCTTGAAAAGAGCAAACAGTACTGCCGTGGTCGAGCATGTTGTGAAGGATTGACCAAGACTTGTTCCCATAGTCACTCCATACCCGATAGCGGGGTCCGGGAACTTGGGCTTTCAGTAATGCGCATCCCATCGTCGTCGGTTGCGCATCTCAGAGTGCCGGTGATACATGTGACGACAAGGGGCTACCGAACAGCTGCGCCATGGGCATGGCAAGCAAGAAAACATACCGTTCAATATGGATATAAGCATGGGCGTTCCATTGTCAAGAGGCAAATCCATCTTGGCCAAGTCTTGATGCCGCCTCTCATCTTCACCGGACTCTTTCTTGCCCTCTGGTGCTACAAATGTATCATGCTTGTCTTATTTCAGAATGCCATCATATACAACCCCTTTCTCCCACCAAATGCACGAAGTATGACGATCTCCGAGTTTTCTCGTCAGTGTGGGGGCGTCGAATGGAAAGAGGATAGAATCAAGTCTCTGGATGGCACAGAAATTGCGCTTTGCATAAGTGAGATATCCTGTGGCGACGAGCGTGGTGGCTCATCCAAAGGACCAAAGACGCCAGTCTACATCCTCTATTTCCAAGGTATGCTAATGGATTTCCGTTAAAACTGTTGCATTTGGCTAATTTGAGGTATAGGGAACGCTTCATCTCTCCCCCCTCGACTGCCAGATCTGTCAGGCATCCTACGTCAGCTGAAAGCAGAAACCAAAGGACAAGTGCACTACACCATGATTTGTCTCAGCTACAGGGGATATTGGACATCTCACGATCGTCCTTCCGAGAAAGGCATCGACTTGGATTCTGAAGCGGCTCTCCGATGGGTGTCAAAGCTTCATCGTGAGAAACATAAAGGAACACAGGTGGCACCAGTCGCTATCCTTTGGGGACAGAGCATTGGATGTGGCTTCGTAACAAACCTGGCAGCCAAAACCCAAGATGCTGCTAATCTGCCGATCAATGCCTTGGTGCTAGAGACGCCGTTCACAAATACCCGAGCGATGCTCACGGCGCTGTATCCGCAAAAGTGGCTGCCATATCGATATCTATGGCCGTTCTTGCGCAACCACCTCGACAGCTGGGCAAACTTGGAGCTGATAGCCGCAAAAGCCCAAAAACCAGGGGTCTACATAGTAGAGGGGGGCAAGGACGAACTGGTGCCCTCTGATCATGGCGACATCCTTTATCGGCGGTGCCAGGACGTCCAATTATATGCGGAATTGCACACCGTTCGCGGAGCGCTCCATAACGATGTGATGGTAAGGAGGCATGGCAAACACACCATTGCACAGTCTATTGCCTCGGCGGTCTCGCGGGCGCAGGAACTTTCTGCCGATCAGGCGCAATGTCTGCCCGGGTTGGCAAAAAGCAAAACCTGAGCGTGAACACCGGACCCGAATCTTATACTTGAGAGTTTGGTCAGATCAGCTGTGCTACGGCTCCTACTTCCAGTCATGGCCAAGTCTACGCCCAACACACACACACGGGATCCTCGTACCGGCCTTAGTTGGTGCAGTAGCTTACCAGAAACTCAGATGCAACAAGGCCTGTACCTTGTAAAGCAATCTATCCATGATCCACTGGCGAAAAGCACGGCCCAAGCGTGAAGCTTGTTGCAGGCCGTCCGTTGTGAGACACTGGCCGTCGTGAGAATTAGATAGAGCGTCCAAGGCCTCAGGACTGCTTCAACCATGGTCGGTGACAAAGCCTTGGTATAATTGGCTTCAATTGACTCCGAGATTCTCACATTCCTCTCGTCTGAAGTTTTCAGCAGCTCGAATCCCAAAACTTTTGGTTCCGCGTGCCCCATCGCCTTGATGCACTATCGCGCATTCCTGCAGGCTGGTGTATGGATGCCTTGCACGGCTCCAGGCACCGCACGGCTCAGAACAGGCTCTTAAGTCTGTCCCACTGCAGCCACCATCAAACCTGTTGAAACGCCCGTGGCCTGCCCCCCCCTTTATTCAGCCCTTCTTTGCTCTGACTCGACAAACTCAGCAAGGATCCTTGGTCATCGGGCTGCGAATCCGCCTTGGCCTCTCAGAATGGTCGATACAAGTGCCGCCTGGCATCACGTGCTTTCGCAATCTTTTGGCGTTTACAGTGGCGCACTGTCATTATTACTGTACAGGACTAGACGCGAAATTAACCGAGTGGACGCGTTGTGTCATCTCATTATCACCAACCCTGCCTAGGCCGCCTCACTAACGGATCCGGGGGGTGTCTGTAGGCAGGCAACGCCTCCTATGGGCTTGGGCCCGGTGTCGTATAAAACCATGGCGTTCCACCTCGCTTTATGCAAAAATTTCAGCATCGTCCGGCTCGGTGCCTTAGGTAAGTGAATCGATTTTACGGTGTGGTCGATTCATTCCGGACTTTCCTCTCTTTCACACTCAATGGTTATGAGCAGATTGCACGGTCGATTGCATCTGTCGTTCATGACAATTGTGCCTTTCTTTAATTAATCTTTTTAATCACACCGTCGCCGACCGGGTCCACAATGTACTCCAGGCGCTTCGAAACCTCAAGCCGGAGCTTTTCCAAGGGCCATAAAGTGTCCAAATCCAGCTCTTCCTTTAGCAAGGACAGTGGCATTACTAAAAAGCGCCATGAATCTCGCCATCGGAGACCAGCTACGGCTTCGTCCGCAAGTGAGGACACCATCATGACAAGGTAAGTTATCCTCCATCGTGAAATCCACAGAGTGTCAACTAACATGGCCACTAGCAACCTGAGCTCTTCTATTGTGACCCTCGTTGTCGGTGCCGAACAGAGACTTTTCGCCGCTCACGAAAATGTCCTCTCTTCGAGCCCCTTTTTTGACAACGCCCTGCGAAACCTCTACACCGACCCCTCTGCCAAGAGAATCTCTCTTCCGGACGAAGAGCCCGAGATTTTCAGCTCGGTGCTAGAGTACATGTATAAAGGGGACTACTATCCCCGCTTGGTGCACAACAAGAGGCGGGATTCCTGGGAACTAGAGGCCCCCGGTAGTGACGATGATAAAAGGACGGCAGAAAGTACAGTCTACCATCGCGGCGTCGACGGTGACCTGCTCAAGGACACTGTCATCTACTGTGCTGCCGAGCGGTACGGCCTAGATGAGTTGAAGAAACTGGCTCTGCGCAAGCAAGGTCTTCGTAAGTTTTCTTTCGGCACCATACTCATCCCGTCCGATTCCTGACATAGAGCAGAATCGGGCATTCAGTGCAGCACCATCTTGGCCTCCGCAAGATATGCATATGCCAACACCCCTGACAGCGACTCAAAGTTGCGAGCCCATTACTTGGCTCTAATCATTCGGTCTCGTAGCACCTTCAAGCGAAGTGGCACAATGCAGCTCGAAATGTTCAATGGAGGCACTCCGCTCTTCTTTGACCTCTTTGTGGCCCTCTGCAACCACGTCGATGATATTTCATCTACACAGTAGGTCTTTCTTATTTGTTATTTCTTTTGATTCCTACGTGATTAACGATCAAGAAGAAGTACTCCACGATCTACCCGTCACATGTAATGTCTTAAGCTCATCTCTATAAGAGCTGCTTTCTTTTCCTATGTCACTCACCAAAAAGACGACACCAGCCCGATGACAAGAACAAATAATCGCGGCGCTTTTATGGAATCATGTTTTCGTTATGCAGTTAGCTTTTTCACGGTTATTCCCCCACGTCATCTCTTGTATCATTATGTCTCTGCTTTTTCGACCGCCACACCCAGCGGTTTGCTTGTTTCATCTCCTTTGTCGACACTTGAAGATTCATGGCACTATCTGAAATTACGATGATTTGGTATTTATGAATGGGGGATCTATTATTTTGAACGAGCTGAGATTGAACTATGAGGCTAGCTCGTATCTGTAAAAGGGATTGAGGCTCACAAGAGTCGCCGTGTTCGTTGTGTTAGAGCTATACACTGAGCGTGTATGGAAGTAAGTTGCTTCTTTTATTTAGCAAAAATTTACACTCAATGTTACTCAATTGCTAAGTTAAAGCCAGTTTGATCCCTGGCTTGGTAAAGAACTTTGAAGTAAAATGGTAATATCTCGGATCATGTGCCACGGCCTCATTCGTTCCTCACCAAGGAGCCGCACACCTCCCGGTCGAATATCCTAGGCAGATCACTAAACTTTCCGTGCAATGAGTCATTGGCTTAATGCAAAAATACTCAGGCAAACAATAGGTGTGGCGGCAGCAGAGGTGTACATTTGCACGGAAGAGTCTCAGAGAGCCAACCAAACCGTAAGGCTGTTGGATGAAGCAGCCACTAGGAAAAGGCCGTATTCACGAATATCTTGGCTATCTAATATGCTATGCGTGCCGTAGTACTTCGGGTGTAGGTATGGCTAGTGGGCAGTAAACCATGTGCGCGCACTCAAACCTTCTTCTTAGAATTATAGGCTGCGGGATGCCTCTCGCGTATGAAGCGATGAGGCTAGAATGATTTTGAGTTTCATTAAACGACTATGATCATCTGGTACCACCCTCGTCTCATTTAGACGCCTGTGCCCGGGAAGGCGCCTTTCTTGGATAACACTACGATGCCTCGTTCGCGGGCAATATAGCCTTTCATCAGATCCTAGTTATCGACGTCAGCAACAAGGCTTCCATGAAGTCATGCCAGGGAGTCTGAACCATACCTTGTAGATCATGTTCGCTATCAAGCATTCGACTTCATCAGTGTCAACCAACTCTCCACCGCTCCCCATACAAATGGCTGCGCGGAACTCTGCCACTGGTACTCGTGTGCGGCGTACTGGAGTAGTTTCTCCCTCTTTGAGCTCGTCAAACCCTCCCGCGATGAAGACTTTGCGTAACAGGTTGCGCAAGGCAATGTCACGACCACGTTCAAGCGTCAGGTAAATGCGCCTCTTGACAAACTCATCTTCACCTTCTTGTAGTGCGAGGTCAAAGGCGCGGAGATCACCGCTTCTGATGCATTGGGC
This sequence comes from Trichoderma guizhouense, assembly GCA_002022785.1. Taxonomy (NCBI): domain Eukaryota; kingdom Fungi; phylum Ascomycota; class Sordariomycetes; order Hypocreales; family Hypocreaceae; genus Trichoderma; species Trichoderma guizhouense. The sequence goes on from LVVK01000021.1 coordinate 506,333, forward strand.
TAAGGGAAGGAAGAGCTTTTGTAGGCGCGGAAATGGCTCTAAAAGTGCTTTTGTGGGCAACACGTGGGTAGTGAGGAGGCGACATGGGATGAGATACGTAAGTATGCGCCTATAAATGATTAGTACCGCATCGGATGAAAGATAGAATGTTTCAACATACTCCAAATTTGGCAGTGCATCCTTCTTGCAGAGCTCCCATGCCTCGACAAGATGTTTCTCGGCCTTGGATAGTGCTGTTAGCTATGTGAAACGCCTCATTATTGAGGATTTATTCTCACCTCGACATAATTCTCCTCTAGGAAAAATAAAACACCCTCATAAAACTTGAAAGTGACTCTTTGCGACTTTGGAAACGCTGACAATGGTGGCATGTCTCCTCTGTATGCGCTCAACGTCTTTAAAATAGTTCGTGAAAGCGAGGCTGAGTTGAGCTTAAAGTATGTTTTGAACAGCAGGTTGATGATGAAGTAGATGCCCCATTTCCTGGATTCTTCTAATGGCACTCTAAATATGAGTGTTAGAATTACTCAAAACGGGTTTGAAGCAGGCCACAAACCTGTCATTGAGACAAAGTGTGAATATTCTTTTCAGGTGCTGCTCGCAATCTCTCAGTTGGCCTTGTTTTTCTGTCTCTGGATCAAAGTCATCCTGCATAAGAGAGGCTCCTCCAGAGTTGTCACCAAGGTTGCGGCTACGCTCCGCATCTGATTTGATGGCGAATAATCTCAAGTATTTGCCGATTATGTAGAGACACGGGATCGTCCACGCTTCAAACCCAAAGTTATTATACCCCCGAATCAGTATGGATGTTAATTCCTTCCATGATTCATATACTTTGGTCCACGTTGACTGTCCCAACGTTAGCAGCCAGGCACCCATGGTCCTCAGTATACAGCGTCACGTTATGTACCTTGCCATCTTCTCCCGCAACAATGTCCCCAACAGCATTCCAATATGCAGCATAGACTTCGACCCAGCCTTTGATCTCCTCATGATCCAGACCTCGCTGGTGAGATGAGTTTGATTTGATCAAGTGTTTGATGTCACCTTTGATGCGAGACGAATTGCTGCTCTTTAAGATTGACCTCAGTCGCTGAGGGTTCTCTGGTGGGGAAATCGGTGAGAGCGTTGCTGCGAGCAGGTATCCATTCTGCTCTGCATGGGCTCTGGCGAAGCCCTTGAATAACTCGTCCATGTCGATGGGGATGGAAGCCTGCAATAGGCGTGATTAGTTAAATGCTGATTCGCTCTCAGTTTCCGTCGAGTAAGAGAGCAAGTTGAACCTGTCTGAGGCAAGACAATTCTAGTCCGATTGAGATGGTGCACTCTATAAGAAGTGATTGATATAGCTAAGAACGTCTATCCATATCACAAGGGAAGCTCCAACGCCTTACCACCCATCACAGGTAAAGGCATCAAGGTACGTACCTCCTAGCTCCAATGGCAGCTGAGGTAAGCAGAGTCTACGTGTGACTTTTCACGTGATGCATTGGCGAACTATTCTGGCGCGGTGGATCTCCTCTCAGCCAATCGCTGTGGAGGTTAAAGCCCTGCGACAAGTTTGGTGCTCAACCCTCCCCACTCACCCGCACACAAAAATTATCGCTGCATCACCTCTAACTTGACAATCTTCAAATTTCGCGATTTGTCGAACAGTCACAGTGAGTCGGAAGATTATCTTGTTAAGATATTGTACATACTAACGATCATCCAGATGGGTAAGAATTTTCATTTACCAGTTCACCTTTCCGAGAATGCGCGCTGTTGGGAGGACATGTTGCCGTCAAATTTCGCCGTAAAAATCAACAAAATCGCCATATGCCGAACTGGGATCTCGATTCAGCCAATCGATTGAAAATTGATGATGTGGTGCTTGGAAGAGGGGGAACTCGACTTGACAGCCATCGTATCACGTCTACGAAGAGCAAGGAGTTTTGCTATGGAAGATTTCTTCAAATCGAGACTCGACGACCCTGAAGAAAACCGACAAATTTGGCACGAGACTACCGGCAGCGCGCATTCGACGGAACTCACCTGTCACAAATCTCTATGGCCTTGGATACTAACAAGATGCAATCAGGTCGTCTTCAGGAGTACGAGGTCATTGGCCGCCACTTGCCCACCGAGGCCAACCCTACCCCGGCCATGTACCGGATGACCATCTTCGCCCCTAACGAGACGGTCGCCAAGTCCCGTTACTGGTACTTCTTGCGTGGTCTCAAGAAGGTCAAGAAGGCCACCGGTGAGATCGTCAGCATCAAGGCGGTATGTGGTTTTCCCAGTACGAAAAGTCCACAGACGGAATAGCGACTGACGGCGAGGAAATTCTAGATCCACGAGAAGCACCCCGAGAAGGTCAAGAACTTCGGTATCTGGCTGCGATACGACTCTCGCTCTGGCACTCACAACATGTACAAGGAGTACAGAGAGCTGACCAGAACCGATGCCGTCGAGTCCCTGTACTCTGACATGGCTGCCCGCCACCGTGCCCGTTTCAGGTCCATCCACGTATGTCGAACACAGATCTGGTATAGATGGCGCTACTTGATTACTGACAATTTACCAGATCCTCCGTGTTGTTGAGGTCGAGAAGACCGCCGACATCAAGCGCCCCTACATCAAGCAGCTGGTTACCAAGAACCTGAAGTTCCCTCTCCCCCACCGCATCACCAAGACCAGCACTCAGAAGCTGTTCAGCGCGAAGCGACCATCCACTTTCGCTTAAGAATGTTATTGGTTTTGAGGACGGTTGGGCTAGGTTCTGCGGGTGTTTACAACGGATCATGGAAATATCACTGCATTTGCTCGTTTAAAGAAGAGCATTGAATGAACCAAAAAATTCTGAACACGGAGTAGATTTATGACGCAAGAAATGTGAATGTCTCTATATGTTTCATACAGCGTCCCGTGTTCATGGCTGGAGAGGCGACTGCCGATTCAATCGAGACGTGAATCGGTGTCGAGGTGATAATTCAACGGGAGAAAAAAGCAGGTGGGAACTCGGCAATTCAAATTATCGAGTTCAGACTGCACAATACAAAACAATTGAGCTTTCAACGAATCGTCCCAAGTCGTTTTTTTTGTTTCCAGTGTATGGACCAGCAGTAACGCATTTGTGTCGAGTTTAAGTAAGATTTTGACTTCTCTTACAAACCACAGCTAACTCTAAACACTTCTCTAACAAACAGCTATTCTCCTTTGTAAACTTCTCTTGTTTCGTTTTCTGTCGTTTTCTGAATTTAGATAACTCCAAAAAAGTTTCGCTCGAATCATTCCTAATCGGGCTCGCCGTGCTGGCGCGGACCCGGCCACACAAGTTTCGGCCGACCAACCTATTTGAGACGACAGCCAAGAAGGACGTACTAAAATACTAATCAAAAAGTCCGTCTACAAACGGCCCAAACCACTAGAGAAAAATCGTATTAAAAAGTTATATGCCACACGATGGATAATGATACCACTCTCAGCTAGCAATCCGGTATCAACCCGGTATGACTCACGCCAAACAAAAACGAGGCTGTCTGCATCTTGATGACTGAAAAAGTTGCACTTTCTTTGAATACTTAAACTGACCCTAAACCTTCTTTTATTTTATTTCTTAAATTCACTACTCATACTATCTGTCTTACAGCCCTAGCTCAAGTCTTCTTTAAGTCTTTTGGTTGGCGTTTACCGAACTTGCAGCATTTACATAACATCACTACTCCGTCGATACCACAGACACATCTACACAATGGCACAAAGCAATGGCGCTACTGAGTTAGAATGGGTGACGGTCAAAACAACTCTTCCGAAACCCTATCCTCCCATGTCAGAGCGAGAGCCCATCCGAACGGAACGCCTCATCCTCAGGCCATACGCCGCCACAGACCTCAATGACTTCCACCTCCTCCGCATACAGCCCGAAGTCATGAAGTGGACATCACAGGGCAAGCCCGACACAAACCTCGCACAAACCGAAAAGGTCCTCGCAGACAGGCTACCTGGCACCGACGGTGAATCAGCCTACGAGTTCGCCATCTGCTGGGCAGAGACCGGCGAGATGATTGGCACAGGAGGCTCTCACATGCGGGTGGGAGAGCTCGGCTGGCCCGTCGTAGGCTACATGTTTCGATCCGAGTTCTGGGGCAAGGGCATCGCTACTGAAGTTATGAGCGCCATCCTCAAGGCGTATTGGGCACTTCCCCGAGAAGAGGTCGAGATCAAGGTGGAGAAGAGCACTGTTGAGGGTGAGAGTGAGCGACAGCCGGAGCGGATTACTGCTGTTACGCTGGATAGCAACGGGCCCAGTCAGAATGTATTGGGTAAACTTGGCTTTAAGCTGGTCAAGAAATGGGAGGAAGAGGAACCCAATACGAAAGTGATGGAGCTCCTCTATGGATATGCCGTGCAAACGCCGAATGCCTAAAGGAACATAGGGACGGTGTTGGAGATAGCCATATTCGCATATTGCACTTTGGAAGCCAAGCGTCTGCATAGTTTATGATTTAGCGATATAGATATGACGGATAAAAGTAATACACTACTAGATGGCAACCAAATAACAATGCATGGTATACCCTTACATCGTGACATGCGATGGAACTGATGAGAAGGGCGGGGAGCTTCAGAAGTGACATATACTTGGCGGATTTTCCCCGTCTGGGCACACTTGCTTATCCATATATCAGGGAGCAGACCAGCAGAATATGCACGAATAGATGATTCGCAGATTCCGTCAGTGACAATGTCGTCAAGCACCCCGAGCCAGGGATGCATCTCCACAGGCTAGCCCGACTTGATCAGAGTGCAAGGAAGTTGAAAATCAGCATGAACATTCACTCACTCGGCCTCCTCGGTAGACTTGCCGAGCCTAGAGTGCACTAACGCCGGCCTACATAAACGAGGGGCATTAATAGGTCTGAAATTGAGATGTTGGGTGGAATGTATGCAACTACAGACTGAAGAGATATATCTCCCATATTCGGTCGGCCGTCTGTGCAGCACCGTTTACAAATGTACACGATGAGTAAAATCCAAAATAAAATGCACTATTACTATTTAGTGTATTGAAGAAAATGGGGTTCCGGCAAGGGAATTAAGACGAAGAAGTCAGTGAGTCAATGTTTGTTGCGATATAGCCCTTGTAGATGTTGCCGACTTCGGGCTTACTCGAGTCATTCTTACCAACAAAAGGTCTTCTTTAATTCTAATCCTCTTTCGCAGCAGCAGTGGTATTGGTTAGTCAATTATGCCTTGATAACTTAAAGATTGTTTTCTTTGTTTACGGCAATTAGCCTGCCAGGCCGTTTATTGCTGGTTGTGTGGTCATTGAGTTTGCTACAGCACTTCAGTCAACTGACCAACTGCCCCTCCATTTCCTGCGTTTTATACGCATTAACACCAAACTATTCACAACACAAAACAAACAAAAAGAGAGAAAGGAAGAAATTACAAAAAAGAGAGAATTCAATTAAAACAGTAAATGGATTTCTTAAATAAGAAGATAAATTCCCAAAAATCCAAAAATAAATGCCATGCGACCTGTGTGGATCGAACACACGACCTTCAGATGTCAAGAGATTGAAGTTGGAGCTTCAGTCTGACGCTCTCCCAGCTGAGCTAAGGTCGCAAGCTAATTGGTTGAAAGAACGCGATGCTAATTCAGCTTGTCAATGGAGCAGGCGCAAGTGATGGGAAAAAGATAAAACAAACATCCATGCAGTTTACGGGAGCCATTCTTTGTCCCTGGCAGCCGTTCTAATGGTCATAACACTCTTTTGCTAGTTTGATGCTGCGGTGTTGAATTTCATTATGTAAAGTCGAAAATATCGACGCTTTTTAGTCTGCGAGCATTGAATATTTGCCGGTGAAGTGAAAATACGACTGCTAGCCATCCCTAAGAAAAAGAGCATTGAATCTCATGTCCTCGTCCATACCCATATGATATCTCTTACCCTAAAGCGGGAAAAGACGCCAAACGTTGAAAAACCGCTATATACATTCGCTCAGAGGCATCACCACCTCTTGACGCTTCCCTTTCGGGATAAAAAGCCAACTTGCACGCCCTCATCATTTTTTCCCTGCTTTCTTCTCATACGCCTCAACCAGACCTTTGCAATTGGCCAGATTCTTCTTTGGCTCCCACGTGTTGTCCTTGTCGCTGAAGCCCTTCCACTTGACCCTGAAATAGTGCTCCAGAGTTTCCTCTTCAATTCTAGAGTCGACGATTTTCTCCACCTCCCACTCTTTCCGTCCCCCTTTAGCATTACCGGTGGCTGCGGGTTCCTTAACTTTCCCGGCGGGCCTGCCTCTGCGCTTTACTGGTTGTGCCTTGGCTGGTTGAGCCTTTGCTGGTTGAGCCTTTGCTCTCTGTGCTCTGGCTGGCTGTGCTCTGGCTGGCTGTACCCTGGTTGGCTGTGCCCTGGCTGGCCGTCCAGATTTTCGAATCGCGCTTTTCACGTCGACGCTTCTCTTTGCGCACTCTCGTTTCACGGGAGATGAGGCTTTGCGAGCAGGCTTAGCCTGCCGCTTGGACGACTGTCTTGGTGTGGCAGGGGCTGATGGGATCACTTCACCGTTCTCAGCGTCTTTGACGTCCTTGGATTGCGCTGGACTCTTTGCCGTGTCTCCCGCGCCATTAAGCTGTCTGGCCAGTGAAGATCGCGTCGAAGACCTAGCTGATTTAAAGGCCGGCGAAACCGGAGAGTGAACCAGTGAAGCGAAACGTTCAGCTGATGAAATCTGAACATCTTCCGGTGAGTGGGGAAGATCCGGTGGTGGCATCTCGTTACTGGCCGTGACCAGCCCAGCCTCTTCCAAGATTCTACCCAGGAATTAGATTCAACACGCGATTGCTAAACCAGAATCTCGTGCTTCTTACTGAGACATGAGCTCGCTCACTTCCGCGCTTTCAACATCATCAAATAACCGGGGCATGGTTGCGGAGTCTTTGAAATGTTTGAATGAACGCGACCTGGTTGATTAAGCTTTAGGGCAAACGCGATGGGAACACCTGCGAGAGGTGGAGGAGAAGAAAACGCGTCGGGCGCCTTTGTGTTCACGGATGGTTTCTACGAGGTGCAGCTTAGAGGAATGGATGTCATTTCATCTGAAGTATGCCGTCACGTGGTAACCTTTAATACCCCTTATAAGAGCTCAATTCAAGGCTATGAAGGAAGATGACAGCAAAGAATTTTTTTTAAAAAAAATTAAATAAAAATCAAATAGATAAAGTGTATTAGTTATACATCTTGCGATGGCATTACACCATCGTCACCGGGGTGTCGGGTATAGTGGCGCCTCCTTGCAGCAATCCTGAGGCAGACAGACACAACGCGCCTGAGCGTGGAAACTGTTGGATAATTGCAGATGGACTTGGAGGTACATGTATCTAATCACCGCAAGTCAATTCCAAGATATCTTAGCTGTGTCGCCTTCTCTCTATCTCGAAGTAAACAAAGTAGTACATCAGTCTTTCTTCATGCTACTACACATTAAATGTCCGCTCATCTAAGTGGGTATAACCAAACCCTGCCGCTTGCAAAGATCTAAGACTTCAATGCTATGCCCTAAAAGATGGGTTGCAACCGTAAATAACTGGGTACATGTACATTGCATGATGTGTGGTGAGCTCAGTCAAGCTCCTCCACCTCATCATCACCAAGATCACGGAATCTGCCTTCTCGCACTGCCTGTGCGACGGGATTTTCGACATCTATGATGCCGTTACTCCTAAGTCTAATAGCCAAAGGTTCGTTAGTTACTCCCTGGAATTGTGTGGATGAGAGACCTTACCGTTCAAAGAGCACAAATAATCTCTCTGCCTCGCGTAGCTGCTCTTCTTCCGACATTGGTGGCATCTCCGAAACCCTTTCTTGATCAATGAATTGTCCCGTAATGGGATTCACAAGCCTCTGAGCGCCTGTAGAGTCGCCAGCATTGAATGTCGTTGAAGCACTTGCGGGGATAGGTACGTTATTCTGGAACAAAAAGCCAGAAGCAAACCCATACCCGACATTCTCCACAAACTTCGATGCATCCTTGTCTGATAACTGGAAGAGGAGGTGGGAGACGGCATCTCGAAAGGCGGGAGCCATCGGGTTGGTCGAGTTTTTCAGTAATCTTGAAGACAGCGTCTTGCCTTTGCCAAGAACTGATTTCCGGTCCTCTGCGGTTGGCAGTAGCTTGCCGCTTATATATTGGCGCACTGAGCTAGGTGCACTCTCATGGACCTTGAGCATCGTGCTGATTAGAGGGGTGACGGTGACATCAAGGTCATTATCACCATAATTTGCCATTGCCGAGTCAAGGAGAGATATCAGTCTAGTGGCAACTTTGTTGGATTCCGAGCTTGGGAAGATGGCTGCTTGGTTTGCGTCCGTCGATAGGTCGAGATTTATCAGAGCGTTGACCAATGGTCCGAAAGGAGGCTCCAACGGCTTAGACGTTGGAATGTCTTGTTTCCACAATAACTCGACAATGTGCGGTACCGCTGGGCTAAATCGAGAGGCTTGATCTTTACAAAAGTGAGTGACATTAAACAAAAGTTTGAGAATCTCGGCGAGCGCCATATCCTCCATGGGCTGCGGCTGCACAGGCTTGGTAGCTGCAAGTTTAGCATGTCGGCTGAGATTCTCCGTGATATTCTCGGCGAGGTTGTGCTCGGTAATCAGGTTAAGCAGATGCTCTTTGGTGCCATAAGTGGAAAGCAGCAAAATTCGTGACGTGAGAAACTCGTTATCCCAATTGTCAGTTTTGAGCCCCTCACAAGCCTTTACGGCGAACTCTTGGTCTACCAGCATCCGCCTTGTTTCAGGTTTTAGCAGCATCGAGTTAGCCAAAACTCTCAAGGCAGCTCGATTTGTGTCCCCAGACGAGCTGTTGAATCCATGCCGCAAAAGCATAGAGATGCCCTTGCAAATGTTAGCCTGATGTCTGGTGTAAAGCAGCTCTTACTTCCCAACTACTAACATCTTTGGTAAAGATAGGATCTGCGTTTCGGGGGTCTCGCCCGTAGATCTTCAACTCTTCCAGGGCCTCATCTCGATCTGAAGGACAATCAATAGGGGACCTTTACAAATCAACAACAAATGCTGATATTGACAAACCTTTGGGGAGAAGTGAGGCCTTATCGAGATCCTCGGTGAGTTTATTGACCAGCTCAGTCACTGCCTTGAGTTTTGCTGAGTACCTGGGTTAGCTACAAAGCACGTCTGGAGTATTCAGCGACTGCTAAATGGACTCACCAGGGCCGGTTGCCGTGCCCAGTTGGATACCAGGCATGGCGAAAAATGAGTCAGATTAAAGATGCTGAGAGAACATGAAAGGGAGAGAAGTTGGGACGGGTCGGATTGCGCGTAAAAACCGTCGACGGATTTGAAAGAACAAAGAAAGAAATGGTCAAATGATTCGGCCGCTGCTAAGTATAGGGTCGGATTCTGACTGGTCGCCACCGGAGCACAGCTGTTTCGTATTGGCGTATTAGGGAATGAAGGCGAGTAAGCTGCGATCAAGAGTTGGAGGAGGGAAGAAGAGAAGCTTCTGGTGAAGCAACGATGATAAAGGTCTGACGATTGTCGGGAAAAGTCATGAGAGCCGGGGCGCAAGGGCTATGAATGAGATTAATAAGATGGGACGGTGCCTGATTATTGAAGCAGGCATGCCGTCATGAGATGACTGACATAAATTTGCGGAACAGCCAGGGTTTCAGCAGATTAACAAGCCCAATATTGGCTGTATGATTTTTCCATCTCATCCTATGGTATCAAATAGAACTGGACAGCTCTCTTCTTTGTGCCACGATTGGCCGTGGCGATGAATCAGCGGCTCCGTCGGTGGCAATGGAATTGCGGAGATTGGCGATAGGCGACGCTGGAGCTTCTGCTTGCAGCCCCTGGACGGGCAGTCAGGTACACGCGACAGGCTCCAGCGAGACACCAAACCGCTTGTACCCGTAAGACAAATTTGAGAGCCCAGGTTATTAGCCCCAGCGCAGTTGAGCGCTATGTCCAGCGGCCACTGCCAAGTTATAGTGGGGGCAGCACTAAAACGCGTGTCGAAGCGTGATCGCGTTTTGCTTAATTGATTTCGGCAAAAATTATGGGCCGTGTTACTCCGTACCTCCTCCCAGCTCATCGCAACGAAGGCCGTGATGGCAGGCGGACGGCCTTTTTGACGACTTTTTCTGCATCCCCTGTCGAGTTCCCAGCCGGCTTCACCTCCTCGAAATAGCATCTACGCGATCTCAATGTCGAGCGGGCCGCGCTTCTCTCCTGGCAGATTCACTGCTGTCTAGATCGCCGAACGCTGCATCGCAGCCATGGCATCTTCACCAGCTCCGGCTCCAGCCTCCAACCTCGAATCGCTGCCGCCACGACCTCCGACGCCTCCACGGGAAACAGGCAAGGACAGTGATTTGTCGGTCAAAACCATCCTCACCCGCGCTTCTCCGTCTGACCCCCAGGACAGTCTCCAGACTCCGCCAGCCGCCAACACTCCAACCTCGACCGATGTGCCCGACTCCAAGTTGATGTCAAGCCGAGCAAGGAAGACGGTTGTCTGGTCAGCACATACCGATTACAAGGATCCAATTGACTATCGATCAATCGAAAAGCTTCACAAGTCGTCTCCGCTCTCCGTTCCTTCACCCACATCGAAACCTGTCAAGGGCATTCTCAAACCGTCCCCTTCTCCGAACCCACGCACACTATCGTCTGGTGGTGACTTTGATCTGGTCGTTGGCCAGCCCAATATCATCGAAATGTTGGACTCAACGATAAAGCAGCTGGCTGGTTCCGACCGGGACTCGAAACTCGATGCATACATGGTGCTCTCTAGGGCATTGAAGGCCTCGAATAACCTCCCTGATCGAGTTGCTTTGCAAGACAAAATGAGCCTATTCATGCAATTCATTCAGCGCGATATCACATCCAAAAACGGCACCGGAGCTCTCGATTCTTCCCTCATCAACCATGCCCTGACACTTCTCGCCACGTTTCTTCACTTTCCTGCAATTGCTTCGACTCTCACCTCCGATTTTGGAATATTCATCGTCGACCACTCTGTTCGTGCGTTTGAGGATGTTAGCACCCCCAAGGATGTTGTACGGCATCTGATGCAAGTCGTTGCCTTTCAGAACTTTTCTCCCAAGGTGATGACATCTGACCGAGTGGGACGATTGGTAACTGCGCTGCATCAGATAGAGGGCCATCTCAAAGGCAAGAGTATTGTCATGAGTCGGATACACATATATAAGCGCCTCGTCAAACAGGCACGCTTGCATATGGCTACTCATTCAAACTGGCTCAAGGACATGCTCTCGGATATGCTGAGTACCGTCAAAGATATTCGCGCTCAGGCAATCAGCCTTGCAACCGAAGCCGGGTTTGCCCTCCGGTCCGAGAAGCAGCTTCTGCGAAAAACCAGTGAAATATTTCAAACAACGAATGACGACCAAACATATATCGAGTTTTATATTCACAGGCTACAGGAAATGCTCAAGGACAGAGCAAGCGCTTCAGCTGTCCCGCAGATATGGAGTGCCATCATTCTTTTCATGCGGTGCCCGCTGGAGAGATGGCAGTACTATGGCCCTTGGCTAACTCTTGCCCAGTCTGCTTTCAATATGGCAGACGCTTCTACGAAACAGGAAGCAAACTTTGCTTGGAATCGGTACATCTATCTTACTTTGGCCGATAGCAAAACCACACCGAAAATCCTGGGGACCCTCTGCCAGCCTCTTCTGAGTCAACTACGGAGAAAGGCAAATCCTAGACAGTTGGAAGAGGCTGTGAAACTCCAAAGGACAGTCATCGGTGGTATTTGCAATCTCTACTATTATGCATTTGCTCCAGGGAATGATAAGTTTTCCCCTGATTCTATATGGGACGTTGCAGTGGAGCCTGTTTTATCACAGCTCATCAGTCTAGATGGCAAGCCCGAGATTCCAGGGGATTGTCTCCTGCAAGCTGGTCGTATCTTGGCGAATCTCATGGATGTGGCTACACCTCGCATGTGGAGACAGGATCGTATCATGGAGACACCGCCAGCAAACCCAGATGAACTCCCACCTTTGGACTCGAAATGGGTGAGGCGAAACTGCGACAAAGTGTTTCGAATGGTTGGTCCTATTTTGGAGAAAAAGTTCATTGACTTGGCCAATAAGGACTCTTTGGTATTTCGCTTATGGCAAGCCTTGGTCGGGTCAGTTGCTGCAGCATCAGCGAAAGATATCAAAGTTTCAGAAGAGACTGCAAAATTCTTTGCATACGCTTTTGGCCTGCTATCCAAGGTGTGGCAGGCGGGAATGCCTTCAGGCAGCAGCGTACATGCCCCGGCGTTTCTATCAAGCGTCAAGAACTTTATCGATATCCTCGTCAAGGCGCTCGGCATGCTCCCCTTTACAGAAAAGAAGCTCGCCATGACAGTGGGCAACAGTTTCGAATCCATCGCAACGCCATCTCACAATCAGAGTCGATCAAGTTCCCCGGGAATCGTCCGGACCCCCTTACATCACCTCTTCTCCATGCTCTCCTCTGTCCCTCTAGGAGGTGCCGATGACGATGAGTTGTCTGACTTTTTCCTTTGCGTATTCGAACCCTTCTTTCACGGCAAAGCAACAAAAGCCCGCTTGGAGCTAGTACACGAACTCCTGCAACTGTTGCCCAGAGAGTCTCCATCTCCGTATGGACCGTGGCTGTTGGCTGCACAGCATATCTCTCTATCTCTAGATGATAGCGAACCTACATCCAACTTGGTGGGCAGCAGTAAATTGCTGGGACCAAAATATCGAGATGTCACTTCTCTGCTCGAACGCGGGCTCGTCGGATACCCCCAACTTCCGTTGGATCGATGGTTTTCGTTATTTGAGCGACTCTCTGAAAATGTAGTCCAACAACTCGGTGATGCTGGGCGTGCTCTCGTTGTCATCGAACCCTTGGCGAAGGCCCTACTCGACTGCCTTGAAAATAGCAGCACGAGTCCCCCACCTGCAACTTCTCTCAAAGCAATCCGCACGCTTTTCGACATTGCCAAGCTTCCACGAGACCGTACTGCTCTGAATACTGCTCGACAGCGGTTATGGGGAACTTCTATGACAGCCGCGCGAGCAAATTCACTAGATCCATTCGACCACCTTTACAAACTCGGTAATAAGGCTCTAGAAACTTTCTACACCAAGATTTCCCTTTTCGATTCCAAGACTGAGATTATACCTTTGATTGAGAGTATTGAGAGCTTTTTGGTCCGATGTTTCTCTCAACTGGGTGTCAAGGCCTTTTCGAATGTCCAGACGAGTCTGTGCCTATGGATTGAGGACGATAAGTCATGCTATGAACATGACGAAGAGGCGCCGCTCTCAAAGGCTGTAAGAATATATCTCTCAATAGTAATCTACTATTATGCAATTGGACTAACTTGTAACAGCTCATTCATATTTGGATTCGAATAACTACCGATCTTGCAGGGAGAGGACAACTGACGAAAGATGAGTTTGATCAAATAGAACCACTTCTAACCTCTGCATTCAAGAGCAAGCTTCCCACTATTGTTGACAAAACGATAGACCTGTGGAATGTGCTTGCCAAGGATGAAGAGCAATTGTCTTGTTCTGACAGCTTAAAGTCGGTGGCTTCAGATGCCGGATCAAAGAAACGGCGGCTTATGGACGCGGAAGAAGCTAAGAAGGTTGGCGGTGCATTCGGTGCTCAGGCTCCTCCCGTCAACCCCCTGCCGGATGAGACGAACCTTATCGTGCTCTCATCCGGTTCATCTCGTCTGGATGTCGATCCAGCTCCAAGCAAAAAGGCAGCCACTCGGATGTCCACTCGAAAACGTCGCATGGAGGAGACTCCCGAGCCAAGTCGCACAAAATCATCCAAGCGGACTAGCACTCCTAGACTCCGCCATGACAACTCCCAAGTCCAGTTTACGACTGTTGCATCATCTTCTCCGATTCCAGAAGACGGTTCTCAACACCTTACGGAGAGACAGAAGGAAGTTCGGGAAAGGCAGCGTGAAAATGAAAACATCTACTCGGATATGCGAACAAGCTCCCCGCCTCCCCCCAAAGAAGACTCACCCAAAGCGGTTGAAGCACTGGCCCCTACTGATAACCAAGCTGGAGAGACAACGCCGCGTCGTGGTAGTACGTCTTACGATAATCTGGTCACCTCAACACCAACTCCTAGGCGAGGCCAGCCCGTACATGTGGACGATACTGATCCCCCGTCCTCCCCTCCCGTACCGCGACCATACCCGCTCGCCTCAGAAATCAAGTCTCGTTCTAGGATGAGCAACTCGCTGGATAGCTGGGAGTTTTCATCACCTCCAGGTTCGCCGCTTCCTAGCGATCAGGAGGCAGTGTCAGTGGTTCAATTACCAGGAGAGAAACCAGCCGGTAAGGCCAACAATAAGACAGCAACAAAAGCTAAGGGCTTTGGTACTGGCTCGAAGGACGTTATTCCTTCTAGCTTCATAGAAGGGGAGTCATCATCATCGGACCTCACAGACCTATCAGATAGGGATATCTCCCCCTCGCCAGAACCAGCGCGGTATCCCGAAACACCAACTAAGAAACGGCTGTTGCGTGATGCTGCTGCTGTAGAGGAAAGTCCAAGGTCGGGAGATGACGAGTTTGTCGACGCTAGGAGCAGCCCTGAAAAGCCCATCCCTCTACCGGCTAACGACACGTCGTTTGCCCTCAGTGAGGGAGACGAGAGCCGAATGATGAAACTCGCGGATGAACTCGAATCTGGCGGCGGCGTCGGTCTACAAGGAAAACCTGAGGCTGAGGATAGCTCCGATGAGCGCTCCAGCGTGCAGTCTGAAGAACCTCAGCCACCATCACCTCCAAGGACTCGCAGGGCAGCTAAGCGCGCCACTCCTGCGAAGTCTCTTGGCGACAGCGAGGGTGGTGGAGGCAAGAGGAAGAGGAAGCGATCAGGGTCTCGACAAAGCGAGAGCCGTTCGAAGAAGCAACGAGCTGAAGTTGCAAAAGAAGTCGAGCCGGTGGTGGAGAGCGAGAACGAACCTGCGTCCATAGGTATGGAGACTAGGGGGAGTGCTCGAAGACAACGCCAGCAGCGCCAGCGAGAAGACAAGACCACCGGTCCGCAGAAACGATCCAGCAAGCGGAATAGGAAGCGGCGGGGTGGGGATACGGACGACGAGGTGGTGTCACAGCTGGAGAAGGAATCTGATGCAGCAGCGAGCCAGGAAGCAAACAGGGATGCCGAAGAAGAGGTGGTACCTAGCACCAAGGATGAGCCGCATCAGCTATCAGGGAATATGGATGTCGATGCGGAAGTGGATGTCGATGCAGATGCGAATACTACGGTGGTAAACGAAGGGGGAAGCGAGCCGCCACGTGCAGAGGAGGAAAAGAAGGCAAAGGCCCTGACGATCATGGAGACGTTACAAAACAGTCTAGAGCAGCTACGCCAAATATCGCTGCCTCGAAGTGAAGTGTACAAGATGGAGGACATGTTGATGGATCTGAAGCGAGAGCTGTTTGAAGCAGAGAGGCGAGGAAGGGACAGCACCTAGAGCATGAGGAGGGATGAATTTCTTACGACATGCATCGTACGGCGTCAAGAACGTTTTTCTGCTTTTATTTTGGGGTTTTTTTTTCTCAACTCGTGGTTTGTTATGCATCATTTTTCTTTCTCCTTCTTTCATGGAGCTTGGACCGGTTGGGTGTACGGAATAGGCCGATGGATAATACCAGATGTTTGATTTTGTGTTCCGGAAAGAAAGGGGATGTTTTGCATGGAAAGGGGTAGATAGACTTCACGATGAGGGCGGCCACATGGGAATGTGTTGGCTTGAACATATTGTGCATATACATATTATAAAATAAATTCGGTCAAGTGAATTTTTCAACAATTCGCAGAATATCACGTCTTTACTTCATCTAGTCCCATCTTGACAAGGTGCCCAAATACCTGCCCCCAGGGAACATGCAACATTCTCCCGATTCTAATTCCATGACAGGATTAGAATCCTATGTACAACTTGCTGCAAACTTCGGTACGGTACTCGGCCGACATCACCATGACGAGCAAAAAAGGGTCCCCAAGCCTGGCCAAGCTACTGTATGTACAAACCGGGCTGCAGCCGCGCCCAGGAACATCTTCGCCCTCGGATGCCCCAAAGAGGAAGTCCGACGGCAACGTTGGCCGTGCATGCACTGTGTCTTTGGGAGCTAAATCCCGAGGCACACACACGGCTGTCCTAAGAAGAAGCGCTTATGCCGGCAGATCCATTTTTTAAATACGGGGTGGAGATTTGGGGACAAGGGGAGATTTTTGTGAATGCTGGAGTTTAGTTTTTGGGGTACGGGGTACTCCATACGGAGTAGGAAATAAGAAGAGAAGGGGGAAAAGAGGCGTGGCTGACTGGCGAAGCGGGCGTAGCGAGGATTTGTGGTTAGATGGTCTGAGATGGAATCACTTTGTTTGGTTGAGTTGGATGTTAGTCGGTGGTTGCAGTCATCATTTGGAGAGGGACCAGAGGTTGCGTTGTCGAATGCAGGTTGGAGCTGTCGAACCAACTCTAAGTTCCCGTGCGTGTTATTTGTACACACAATTGGCTGTCCAGCCTTGCCAGCTACCAATTTATTTGTATTATTTGAATGGGCCCTGTTGATCTCGCCGCTACTTACCTTACGAGGCATAAATGAAGGACCGTCGTATGCGAGCATATGCAGATGCCCACAAGAACAAGTCCTAAGCTGAATGGCGCTTGATGTAAAGGCACACGAGAGACCAATGCTTGTTTACTTCGGCTGAAGAAGACAAAAAAATCCTGGATCAGCTGTTTAGGATCCGGATCGTCGCAGCAAAATGACGTCAAAACGGAAATAGTTACTAGTGACAACTGAGCGAATCTTGGCCCACGGAGGTTCATGTGGACCCTCGGGACGTGAACCTGGAAGAGACGCCGATGATACCTCAAATTCACTTGTCCATGCCGTGTTTGGGTTTATGTGAGCACGGAGTTCCCGAACCCTGGATTGGTCAACCATCCAACAAGGCTGACACCATCGTGAGATTGCAGAAACCTAGAAATGGCATGCAATAGAACAGTCTGGACCTGCTTTGTTGAAGCTGCTTAGGCCTCGGCGGGTTAGCAGTCAGACCCAATTTACCCCAGGTTTCGCATGGCCATGTGTGCCTCGGATCGCTTCTTTGGGTATTTCCAGAGGGAAGAAAGGGGGTCGGGATAGCTTCAATGCTGGATGTCTGGGGAAATCTGGGGGTGTTTTTTCCTGGGGGAAGAGCACGCGAGATGAGAAAAGGGTGAGATTTCAGGACGCGGGGGAATAGAAGAGTCGAGACTGATGCGATGGACCCTCCCCCAGATTTTGCATTCTTTCTCGTCGTGACGAAGACCCAAGCAGCTTCTGATGCAGTTTGATACAGCCATTGAGCATGAGCGTCCAGAAAAGATCGCGAGGTGATCTAGAAGGCGTCGACGCACGTTGTTTGACGGCCGGCACCCGCGAATTCTGCACACCACATCAAGACAAGGCGGCGTGATTTCGAAAACTAGCATGCTTCGATCAGCTAGCGTTCAAGACAAAAGATGTGCCTAGATTTTCTCCGATGCAGCAACTATTTTCCCATTGTATTGCTGACGCTGACCGATCCCGCCCCGGCTCCCGCGTACACACCAAAGTCAGCCTGCTTGCTGGCTTCCTGCCGGCTTCTTACCGGAACGATTTTAAAGAACAAAACTAGCAAGGCATTAGGCCAAAGAGAGGAAATCGGATTTCCTAGCTGGTACGCAGGACACGCCACCGGCTGAAGATGTCTTCTCGACGCCGCCATTTTGCAAGCCTCGCCGCCACAGTATTTCACGTTACGTGAAAGGGCATCCGATTCATAATCCCTCCGCATGTTGAGTGGCTTTTTGCTTCCTGGCCTTGTTTGAAAGCGCGTGTCCAGGCAGCCAAGGAACGGTTTCCCACCGAGATCCACCGTGTGAACTATTAAGCATGATTGTGATTCGGCGGGTGACGTCGCGTTCCCCACGTTTCTCCAGGCGGTTTGTAGCATCTCCAGATTGGGCTTCTTGGAGGCGGCAATTTTTTCTCTCTCCGAGCCAAATAGCTGGGTATTGGTGAGATGATGATGAGATAGCATGTTCTTTCAGCAGGATCAAAACGGAATAAGCCTCCTAATAGGTTCTTGGCCACATTCCACGTACTGTACTGTGCGCGTTGGCGTTCCATCTGGCATCGACTTATACGATTCGGCCGGTAGGTTAGCTGACGGGGAACTTTTTTGTGGATTTTGTCTGCATGGCAAAGCACTAGAGCAGTTAGCGGACAGGGGCCAAAAACGACGAAGACGGTAATACAGGCTATCCGCAGCACAGTATTGAATATTGTGTACGAGGCACAGAATCAGAGTTTGCCCTCTCTTTGCATCAGTGTGATTAGATGCCCTCGAATGCAGTTGCGGTAGGAATATTCAGCTTAAGTAATGGATTAAAGAAGAGGAAAGAGCATCTGCTCCCGCACGTGCAAGGCGGTGGGGGTTTCTGCAAGGTCCAAATCCAGTATTGGAGGAAAACTCAAGCTACTGCTTCGTACTTGTTCTACTAGACAACGATCGGCTTCTTTTTCTTCTCCACGCCACTGACCTCCAATTCCTCATCCCGCATGTGAAACAAACAGACGCTACTCGCACGTTGCCCGCATGGACGAGTAAATGTACACACCCCGGACATGACAAGGCGACCAACTAGCCAAGAGAGGATCCATCCGGCTTGCTTGATTGCTACTGTACAGCGCCTTCACCAGCTGCTGCAATGCAAGGGTTGACGGGAACGGCCATGGACGATCTCAGGGTCCCCAGTTTTCTGGTGTGACGGAGCCCTCCATCTTCATCTTGGCCCGTAATGTACTCCGGTCCGTCGTGTCGGTGGCCCAGTTTGCGGTTCATTCTGCATACCGACTGTGTAGCCGCGATGCGACTTAAAAGGCCGGGATACCTCCCTCCTTCATGGTGCTGATCTTGTCCTTCTCAGCCTGCCATCTTCATCCACTTCCCTCTTCTACTCCTCCTCCTTGAGAACGGGGGCAATTCGATATACAACAGAGCAAGGCAGAAGCAGAAGAAGAGAGACAACCAAATTTACCATCATGAAGAAGTATTTCGGCCTCAGAGGCCAAGCCCTCAACTGGGCCATCGGCTGCATTGCTGGCTGTGACTTTTTGCTTTTTGGCTATGGTAAGTTCCTATTATTCTAACACACCATCATCATTTCCTTCATGAGCTGACATGCCACAGATCAGGGTGTCATGGGCGGTATCCTGACTCTACCCATCTTCCTTAACCAGTTTCCCATCATCAACCCGGGAGCCGCTATTGACGACGCTGATGCGTCCAAACGCTCCACCTACCAGGGCATTGCTGTGGCATCTTACAACCTGGGATGCTTCATCGGTGCCATTATCACCATCTTCATCGGTAATCCTCTCGGTCGTCGGCGCATGATTTTCCTCGGTACTTCCATCATGGTCATTGGTGCTGCACTGCAAGCTTCCGCTTTCAAACTGGAGCACTTCATCATTGGTCGTATCATAACAGGTCTCGGTAATGGCGGCAACACGTCCACAGTCCCCATGTGGCAGTCTGAAACATGTTCTGCCCACAAAAGAGGAAAACTCGTCATGATTGAGGGTGCCCTCATCACAGGCGGCATCATGATTTCCTACTGGATCGACCTTGGCTTGTCGTTTGCCCCTGGCTCAGTTGCCTGGCGATTCCCGCTAGCTTTCCAGATCGTCTTCTGCCTCTTCATTCTCGCATTTGTTCTTGGTCTACCTGAATCGCCTCGATGGCTCATTCTCAAGGGTCGCGAAGAAGAGGCCAGAGAGGTCATCGCCGCCATTGCAGACGTCGACCTTCGAGACAAGCACGTTGAGAACGAATTCCAAGCCATCAAGGAGACTGCTTTGGAAATGAGCAAGGGCACCTACGGCGAGCTTTTCGCAAACGATCACAACCGCACCCTCCACCGAACCATCATCGCCTATGTCAACCAGATGTTCCAGCAGATTTCTGGTATTAACCTCATCACATATTATGCTGCCAAGATCTACTCTGATCTTGGCATGTCTCCCTTCATGTCTCGTCTTCTCGCTGCTCTCAACGGTACCGAGTACTTCATTGCTTCCTGGCCCGCCGTCTTCCTTGTGGAGCGCGTTGGACGTCGCAAGCTCATGCTCTTCGGTGCCATTGGCCAGGCCGCTACCATGGCCATTCTGGCTGGCGTAAACTCGCGCCCAACAGAGAAGCCTTTCCAGATCGCAGGCATCGTCTTCTTGTTCGTATTCAACACCTTCTTCGCTGTTGGTTGGTTGGGAATGACCTGGCTGTACCCTGCCGAGATTACGCCTTTACGAACCCGTGCGCCGGCCAATGCTTTGTCGACTTCCTCCAACTGGATCTTCAACTTTTTGGTATGGTTCCTATCATTAGTCTTGCATAATCATCCATCAAAGTTTAACATATGCTAACACTCATTAATAGGTTGTCATGATCACCCCCGTATCTTTCACAAACATCAAGTGGAAGACATATGTTGTGTTCGCCGTTCTCAACGCCTTTATAGTTCCGTGCGTCTACTTCTTCTTCCCCGAGACAGCCTACCGCTCTCTGGAAGAAATGGACAACATTTTCCAAAAGGTCAAGGGCTGGCAGGGAGCGTTCGATGTCGTCCGCGTGGCAGAAACCGAGCCACGGCGATACGGCAAGAACGGCGAGATTCTCATCCCTATTGAAGAGGCTGATGAGAAGGCCAACGCCGAGCACCACAACGGCAGCACGAGCGAGGGAAGCGATGCCAACAAAGGCATGTTCACGGGTGTTGACGAAGAGAATGCACGGGGTATCCAGTAAAGCGCATCACATAGATTGTGGATGCGTGCTGGCTGCACGATAGCCTCTTAGTCTTTCTTGAACATTCTTGCTGCACATATGCAGTAGCTGATGATTCCTCATTTTTTCTGCTATTTTTTGTTTCCTACTTTCACCCCCTTTTTCTTCTCTGAACCTTTTACGATGAGGAATGAAGTTACATATACCCACTGGTTCGGCGAATTTTCATGGTCAAAGAGGATACGTGCAGCCCTTTGAAGGCTGTAAATGGGCACAGGTAGAATAGACAAATAGGGTTAGAGGATGATGCTCGAGTGTGTTTGAGATGCACTCGACGTTTCGTCTCAGTATATATTCTTTCTGCCTTCTATACTACTATTGCTGTTCTCTATCATGTGTTGATGACTGTAGACTCTCGTATGCCCAGAACCAGGTACATGGATACTGGACTGGTGTTCTCTTACATCCCAGCATTGATATGTGCACTTGCTGACCGACTCTTTAGCTAGTGAATGTGATTCAACTGCATCCCGGCAGTGTCACAAGCAATGCTGGCTGCAGTGGCTGCGTTTCAAATATGTTGCAAGGAGCCAATGCCCGTCCTCTTACACGATGCAAAGGGGGCAGAGTTGAAAGTATATGTACTTTGCTCCGGGCTCTTGTTGCCATTGTTTCAAGGCATTTTAGCTGCGATACTGACGTAGCTCAAGTACCTAGTACAAGGCACCCTGGTTAAAGTGCAGGTGAGGGGTGTAATTGCAACGCTGCAACAGCTACCCCGCCAGATGGAGCAATGCATGCAGTCACTACCTCGTCCAGTTCATCTTCTTCAGCTTCATCCCGCTTTTGAAGCTTTTCCACCCTTACACGGTGTAACTTATACCAGCCGGTAAGCTTGATACCACTTGTTTTCACTTCTCCTTAGCATCTCCGGTTGTTCAGGTCTAGCTATTCCGCTGCTATATGCTAACGCAACTGCCGATCACTCCAGTTCATCGCCCGCTTTTTGCTTCTCCAACGAACCCGCCGAAGCTCCTGATCCGAGCGTTCCTCTCCCGTCGATAGACCATCCACTCTCCACGCCCTCAATCGCAATCGCATCACCATGGTGGACCGCCCGAACAAGCCCTCCGCTCTAGCTGCGACGCCCGGCCTGCAGCCTCAGGCCCAGGTCACCATCTCAGACGGCAGCTCCCGCGTCACAGCGGTTCTGCCCACGGGCGAGAGCGTCGAGATCCTTCTGTTCGGCGCTACCGTGCTGAGCTGGAAGGATGCTTCGGGCGATGAGAAGCTGTGGCTGAGTGAGGGCGCGAAGCTGGATGGAACAAAGGCTGTGCGCGGAGGCATTCCTTTGGTCTTCCCGGTATGTTTATTCCGCTACTCGCCCGACTTGCGCCCAACAAAGAGCTACATATCTTTGGTCTTTGGGTACAAAGGAAGTTGATTGTAAACATATTTTGTCTAATACGCCATACTCTTAGGTCTTTGGCACTGCCCCCGACCACGAAGCCACCTCCAAGCTTCCCCAGCACGGCTTCGCCCGCAACTCCCGCTGGGAGTTCCTCGGCAAGTCTGAGACTTCTTCTAACAGCGTCAAGCTCGACTTTGGTCTGTCCTCTGAGAACCTCGACGATGCCGCCCGCCAGTTGTGGCCCTATAAGTTTGGTCTTCTGTACAGCGTTACGCTTGCTCCCGAGAGCTTGAGCACTGCGCTAGTAGTGACAAACGAGGGTGACGTGCCGTTTGAGTGCCAGACACTTCTGCACACCTACTTCAAGATCAAGGTAAATTGCATCATCCTCATTATACAACCATAGAGTAATAAAAGCTAACCCGGTGTTCGCAAAGGACATCGCGTCCGTCCAGGTCACCGGTCTCGAAGACTCCCCCTTCCACGACAAGGTCGACGGTGTCAAGGACAAGACTCAATCCTCGGACCCCATCACCTTCTCCGGCGAGACGGATCGCGTCTACACTCCCGTCAAGGGACCCGGACACCCCGTCATCATCACCGAAGGCGGCGTGGAAAAGTTCCGCGTTGTGCGCGATAACCTCGACGACGTGGTTGTTTGGAACCCCTGGGTCGACAAGGCTGCCGGCATGGGCGACTTCCAGCCCAAGGATGGATGGAAGAACATGGTCTGCGTGGAGGCTGGTGCGGTCAGCTCATGGCAGAAGCTGGAAAAGGGAGATGCTTTTGAGGGTGCGCAGACTATTTACTTGCACTGAAGGGGGTGACTGAGGGAGGATGCATGAGCCTGTTTATATCTATCTTTATACGTCTTTGTCGAGAGACAATGGGCTGCCTGGACAAAGAGGGAGTCGCCTCCCTAGTATATTAGCACGAGAGTGAGCGCTGTTAGGACTGAAATCATGTTGAATTTGTGCGTTTTGTTTGTTAGACATCGACTCATGCTGTGGAGATGCATCCTAGTGTTTTCCACCTCATATCATTCTTTCGCCCACGTTCCATTTTTCCCAATGCAGCACCTAGAACTATATACAAAACCGTCGTTCCTTTTTTTTAAAAAAATTTACATCTCATCTTTTGCTCAACTTTCTCATTCATTTTCTTCATTTCCTTTCATGGCAAACATGTGCAAGCCTCATTTCTTGTGCTCCCGGGAGTAATGATCAGCCACCAAAAAGGCCAACTCAAGAGCCTGCTTCTCGTTCAGCCTCGGGTCGCAAAAGGACGTGTAATTCGTCGAAAGGTCGTCCTCGTCGAGCCCCTCGCTGCCACCCAGGCACTCGGTGACGGCATCGCCCGTGAGCTCGAGGTGGACGCCGCCGAGGTAGCTTCCTTGCTCCTTGTGGATGCGCAGCGACTGCTCGAGCTCGCTGTAGATGTCGTTGAAGCGGCGGGTCTTGATGCCCGTGGGCGTGGAGAGGGTGTTGCCGTGCATG
Source organism: Trichoderma guizhouense (assembly GCA_002022785.1). Taxonomy (NCBI): domain Eukaryota; kingdom Fungi; phylum Ascomycota; class Sordariomycetes; order Hypocreales; family Hypocreaceae; genus Trichoderma; species Trichoderma guizhouense. Next base: position 530,110 of record LVVK01000021.1, read on the forward strand.
GGGTCGCACTGCCAGACGACGCAGCTGCGGTACTCGGAGTCCTCGACGGCGCGGATGTGCGTGGGGAGGAGGGAGGCGACTTTGCCGGCGCCGTAGCGGGTGATGAGGGTGATTTTGCCGGGCTCGCGGGAGGGGTTGAGGGTGCGGAGGAGGGCGAGGAGGTCCTCGGTGGGCGTGGTTGGGCCGACCTTGATGCCGATTGGGTTGGCGATGCCGCGGAAGAACTCGACGTGGGCGTGGTCGAGCTGGCGCGTGCGGTCACCGATCCAGACGAAGTGCGCAGAGGTGTCGTAGTACTCCTTGGATTCATCCCCAGCGACGGGCTTAATGGTGGGCGATGAGCCGGGAGGAGTGCCGGGCCTGCTGACGCCGGGGTGGGTGGGCTTCTCCATGAGGCGAGTCAGGGGCTGCTCGTACTCGAGCAAGAGACCTTCGTGGCTGGTGTAGAGCTCGACGGTCTCGAGCTCGCCGGGGCGGGCGTTGATGACCTGGAGGAAGCGCAGGGTCTGCTGGATGCTGGAGGCGATCTTGGAGTACTTTTCCTTGAGGACGGGGTCGCGGACGTGGCCCAGGCCCCAGTCGAGAGGTCGGTGGAGGTCAGCAATGCCGGAGGAGAGGGCAGTGCGGATGTAGTTGAGCGTAGCAGCCGAGTGGTGGTACGCTCTTTGAATGGATGTTAGCATGGAAGAGATTCAACTTTGTTATTATAAGCAGAGAGAAGAAACTCACTTGAGGAGACGATTAGGGTCAATCTCCCGCTCATCGACATGGTAACCATTGAGAATGTCGCCTCTGAAGCTCGGCAGCTCCTGGCCATTGACCATCTCCGTCGGGCTAGATCTCGGCTTCGCATACTGGCCAGCCATGCGACCAATGCGGACCACACGCTTGTTGGTGCCCCAAATAAGCACCAGACTCATCTGCAGCAGCAGCTTAATCTTGGACTCGATGGCGCCCTGCTCACAATAATCGAACAGCTCGGCGCAGTCGCCGCCCTGCAGCAGGAAGCCGTTTCCCTGGGCGACCTCGCGCAGGTGGGCTTTCAGGGCGTTGATCTCGTTGGGATGGACGAGGGGAGGCATCCGGCCCAGCTCGGTGACGGCCTTTTTGAGCTTGGAAGGGTCTGGGTAGGCGGGAGACTGCTTGATGGGTTTTGAGCGCCAGGTTGAAGGGTTCCAGGGCTGGGAGGCGATGGCCTCGGGGAGAGGAGTCTGTTGCTGTTGCTGGGCCATGGTGGATGATGCTGACGATGATGAGGATGAGAGAAGAAGAGGTGCAACGAAGTCTGTCGCGGCGCAAGACTGAGGTAAGATATGAGACTCGGGTGAGTCAGTGAGTATATCGTGTTGTCAAGATGTGTGAAAATATTGCGTCTCAACGGAATAAAAGCAAAATCAATTGCTGTTGCGCAAAGGTCTTCCGACGTTTCTCTCTGGGCGCATACACAAGCTCGATATCCCCAGGTACGAGACAAAGTAGGAAAATATACCGGCGACAATGACAATGGTTATGCTGGTGTTATTTCGCCTTGCTGCAAAAGAGTTCGGAGTCCGATAATCGAACTGAATATGAGTCAAGGGCCACTTATTTGGTAACACAGTCGCATTGCCTTGAAGCCCGTGCAGCCAAGCCAATCCCGAAAAGCGTCCGGGTACGTACCGATTTGATTTTTTTTCTCCCGGCGCTTCTTCTGTTTCTAGCGACGGCGATCCTTGCATTGGCGAATCAGAGGCGATGACGCATTTGCTATACAAAACTGCTTTAGCCTTGATATAAACAACGTGAATTCTCAACATGTATATATGAAGAGCTGTAAGTCTTGAATCATAAGTAATAAGTACCGTGCAACTTAATATTCAAGGAGAGGATCTTTGGTTGGGTAATAGACTACCCGCTCGGTACTATGCCGTAAGGGTGGCCTGTTGAAGCCACAGATGGCGATAGACTACTTACTACACATTGTTGCGCTGAGGAAGGAAAATGGCATATTGGAACCTTTGTACCTACTATAGTGAATGCTTGTGAATCCATTATTGTCCTAAATAAGCTTTTTAATACAATGCGACCATATCCGCATCAATATAGGCAATCGTATATCGTGAAAGTAAAAAAACGCCCATTCCAATATCTTGTCCAGGGTACGTCCAACCCACGCATCTTTCCTGCCCCTCCATCAGGGTACCCCAAAACAACTACTAAAGCACCTCCATCCCACCACCCACCACAGCTACCTTAGCTTCCAACACCTCTCAACACCAAACCGCAAACCATCATCATCATCCCACCAAATCTCCCATCTACACACTCTCCTCAGTCAAACCGCCAAAATGTCCAACCCAGAAGACGCCTCCGACCCCCTCCCCCCCCTCAATCCGCCGAAGACCGCAAAGCCGCCTCCGCCCTCGCCGCCCTCGACACCCCCACCGAATCCTCCTCTTCAACCTCCGCCCCGACAAACCTCGACCAGGAAGCCGTCTCAAAGGCCATGCGCGCCCTCAACACCGCTCCGGGAGCCTCTGCGACCGCAAAGAAGAACGTCGTTAAAGTTGACCCTGCGGACGTCGCGCTGCTCGTGGACCAGTTGGATGTGACTAAGAGTAAGGCGACGGAGTTGCTTAAGGCGCATGAGGGGGATGCTGTTGCTGTTATGAGGGCTGTGGCGAGGGGTTGAAGTGGAGGGGAAAGAGAGGGGAGATATGAAAAAGGAATAGCGGGAGAGGTGGATGAAAAAGGCATGTTTCGTGCACAACAAGAGACTACCTTTGGAAATTGCTGGATGGGAATGGTGTTTATACCATGCTTGGGATACGAAACAACACAACATCACATCTACACTCTAATACCGACTCCGTATTCGACACCCAACCCCTTGACAGCGTTACAAGGAATTATACACCCGTTATTCACCAGCGAATCCCGACTGAATCACCAACCGAAACACACATACACACATATACTCGTTCAACAAGACAATTACTCTCCCCACCAAGCGCTTTGGAATATCCATCACCAGCAGCGCATTACAGTCAA
>LVVK01000021.1:533239-639317 GCA_002022785.1 Trichoderma guizhouense
AAGCACAAACTTATTTTAACTTCAATGTCCATTACGTCAATATCGTGACTGATTCTATATCTGGCCTCATATAAACAATGCCTCATGCCATCCATCTCGTTATCCCGAAAACGCCTCATGTCCTATCCTATCCCATGTACTCCCTTATCCCATGCTTTATTTGCATCATAAAGACTCCCTTTTTTGTTTCATTTCCAAGTGAGCGACTAGCCAATGCAAGCTTTTATGTGTGTCCTTTACCCCCCCAGGCATCGTCCCCATCAGGCAAGGGGGCCCTGGGTTAAAACAAGACAAAAGAAGAAGAAGAAAAATATCAGGTGAAATACACCCTTTGAATTACAAGGTATGGTCTGCCACCACTTCATTGCCACATTTTGGCCAAGGGGCTGCCCACCTTGGGAGCAAACTGCAGGCTCTTTCGCCGAGCAGCCATTAATCGTTGCAGCACATGGTCATCCTGTGTCTTGGACAGGATACCTCCGCCGAGCTCGACAAACTTTTGCGCCCTGGGAGGGCATGTCCGCGTCAACAGCTCTTCTCTCGTCAATGTCGCATCATTCTCGTCATTGTCTTCGTCCTCGTCAAGATTGGACGGCGTCTCCATAGCATAATTCATAATCGTCTCTGGAGCCGGCGTCTTGGGCACGGGGGTTAGAATGAGATTGGACCACTCAATGTCCTCCTCCTCCTTCTGCTCCTCCTCATCCCCATCCGACGGTGTGTGGATCCAGATGCTGCTCTGCCTACGATTGGGTGTCTTGGGCGACGCTGCAGGTGCCGACTCACGTCTCCCCTTGGATGAACCGTCGACCGCGCTGCCATTCTGGTTGGAAATGGACTTTGGTTCCATGCTCTTCCGGCGACGGGCACCACCGCGAGGAACGCTGCTGGTATCAATGTTGTACGGCGACTCATCGAGCCACTGGTTGTCACGTTCGCAATCCAGAACCCAGCTTACGCCCACGCACGAGACCACCCCCTTTGCCTCTCTGACCTTCTCCAGGGTCCGCTTGCTGCCGTCCTTGAAGACGACGTGGGTGATGCCCACCCTGGTCGACTCGCCGTTGCTTGAGTTGCTGGGATTCCAGTTCCACTTTTGGGGACACCGGGCACCCATCTGCGTGAGCAACTCCACAAAGATGCCGCTGGCGTCCGCGCCCTCGATTGTGTGCACGTCTACAAATACAATGGCCCCACGAAGCAGGTTGGGGTTGAGGTCCTTGCGAGGAGTCCGTCCAGGCGTTCCAATGCTGGCCCACATGTCCATCTTTGCTGTTGGCGTCGAGGGTTCTTCCGTGCTCTGTTCAGGCTCCTCGGCGATGGTGCTAAAATTTCGCGAGCTTCTCCTCCGCGGCTTTTCCGCGTAAGATAGAACAGGGGCACCCCGTTTGGGCTGAGGTGGGCGCTTTGGAGCGGCTCGCGAGGCGCTGAAGCTCTTCTTTTTCAACGGACTTGGCGTTGAATTGTCGGCTGGCTTCAGCGGAATCTTGGTGGTTGTGTTGAATGACCGCGTCCTTGGACGAGAGACGGGAGTTACCGGTGGCGCTGCCTGAGGCTCCGAACTAGGCGCGGGACTCTCGACGGGCACTTGGTTTTCATCTCCATATTCCTGGCTGGCGTCCGACAAGCTGTCATCGAAAGAGTGGCGAGAATTGGAGGCATCATCACCTTCCTTGGAGTCTGTCAGAGACATTTCATTCGTTTCTTGGGCCAGAGCCATATCCTCCTCTGTGATCCTCTCCGAGATCTGCTCAACACTTTCCACAGCAGTATCCATCTCTGGCAGCGTGGCGACTTCGGGCGAGTTCTTCATAGGGCTGTTTTGGTTTGATGATTCGATTTCGCCCTCAAGGCCCTCATCCCCATCGTGTTCGGGCTGCGCCTCTTCCGCAGACGAGTGAGCGTTCTTGACAGGGCTTGCAGCCGACCAAGAGCCGAGCTGGTTGGACAGAGGTGTAAATCCCAAATTGGACCTACGAGATTGCCTCAGCGAGCTGCGGCTGGCTCGGGTCCTCGGCGTTCTCTCTCCTCTGACCGATGGAGCGGCCGTGATCGGTTCAAAGGGCGGTGTGTCGTCCTCGGAATCAGAGGCTGAACTCAGATCGTTACAGGGATCCAAGTCTTTCTGCCGAAGCTGATAAAAGTGATTTGCTGTCTGGGGCTCTGCTTTTGGTGAAGGCTCGACGGGCTCCTCTGCCTCTTCTTCAAGGTCATCGAGAACCATGGTGTCTTCTGACTCAGCATCATCGTCCTCGGCCGGTGCCTCTTCGTCCTCGGCTTGATCTTCGCCCGTCGCGACAATGATGCTATCCTCGACTGCATCATCTTCTTCCTCGTCAGCTGACAGGGTTTCCGCCGTTTCCGTGGCGGGCTGTGGCTCTTCCTCGTCATAATCTTCCGCTTCCGCTTCTGGTTCTTCCTCCACCTCCACCTCCACCTCCACCTCTGTCGCTTCCCCTGTCTCTGCATCCAATTCGGCTTCCAGTTCTGCTACCAACTCAGCTTCCACCTCGGCTTCCACTTCAGCTCCCTCCTCTGTAAGAGCAAAGTCAAGCTCGGAAGGCAATTCGGGGGACTGGCGCAAGGAAAACTGAGGAATCTCGATGGGGCCTGTAAAAGGGCTGCTCTCCACTTCATCTTCCTCGTACAACTCCTCTTCCACCACGAACCTTGAAGATCTGGGTGGACGACTTGGGGTTTTAAGAGGAGACTCATCCAGTGTTGGGAGTTCCGGCTGGGCATCTACTCGAGATTTGAGGCCCGGCATCGCTCGCTTCGCTGGCGACTGAAGCATGGAAGGCTTGACTGCCGATTGACCTGGTTGCTCTTTCTGGGCCGAGAAGATAAAGGGTTTGGTGGGAGATTGTGGTCGCTTGGCAGCTGACTGCAGAAGCGTCGATGGCTTGAAAGGTGTCTGAGAACTCGAGTCATTGCTCAGCTTTAACGAAGATCCAGGCAAGGGCATCGCCATTCTCTTGGCCGGAGACTTGATTGTATCTCGCGACGGCGAAGTAGGCCGCCTAGCTGGTGATGCAAGAATTGTGGAGTTAATCTCTGGCATATCGAACATGACAGCATTGACAGCAACAGTCGTATCGACATTCTCGAACTCGGCGGGAAGAGGATCGGATTTCTTGGATGGAGGCTTGATCGGACTCTTTGCTAACGGCTTAGGTTTCTCCAATGCCAGCTCGTCCTCAGAGTCGTCCGGTAAAAGCATCAGTTGTGTAATCTTCTTGGGGCTCAGAGGCTTCTTGTCGCCAGCTTGAGGTTTTGAGGTCTTTGCAGCTGGTCGCGCATTTCGAGCAGCAGCCGCGCCGCCTCGCCGCGCCGGACGACCGCGCATGCCAGTAGTAGTGACAGGCTCCCTTGGTATCGCGGCGGGCTCCACGTTCTCCTTATCTGGCTCTCGGAACTTGACCACCTTCTTGACTGGCGGTTTGTTGGTTCCTGTCGTTGCCGTCGAGGAGGCTGGCTTCATTACTGTTGGCGGCCGGCCTCGTGCCTTTTTAACTGGCTCCGGCTTGCTTTGACCATCCTCAGGTTTCGATTCAACCTTTCTCGGCCTACCACGCCCTGGTTTTGGAGCTGTTGATACCTCCTTTGAGGCGTTTGCACCACCCGTTTTCAAAATTGGCTTGGTTCGGGCTCCTTGTGTCTGTTCAGAGATCTTTGATGTCGTTGATGATGATGTAACTGCGATGGTGATATCTTTATCGCTTTCAACAGGCTTCTTAGGGGGCCGACCCCTTGGTCGCTTGATCTGCGTCGCCTGGCGCTCTTCTTCATCCGCGTCATCGGATCTCGCCTTCCTCTTAGCAGCCGTGCTCTTCGTGTTCGCGGTCAGAGTCGATGAAACGGATGCATTTGCCTTTGCCTTTGCGGAAGCTGTGATAATCTTTGTTTGTTTCGAAGTCGCCGGCTCAGGGTCCTTAGCCCTGGCTCGTGTCAGGCGCTTGGGTGGGGAGCGCATTGTGTGTCCTGGTGTGGCTTGTTTGCTCCTCTGCGTACGTGATGCTGATGGAGTGAGTGGTACCAGTATGGGACAAAAAGACGCGGTTCAAAAATGACTTAGTGTTGACATGACTTGGGCGGTGAATGTTGACGGCAGGGAAGCGTGGTGGAGGCCTGGGGTGGGCATTTTTGTTGTGCATTTGTGGGGATGGCTGCAAGCTGCTGGTTGCTGGGCAACGACGCGATCCACCACGCCCGTCCATCCAACACAAACACGCATTGACAGTTCACCAAAGTAAAAAGCAGCCTGTATCCATGTCAATATCCCCAGAAATCGATTCTAGCTACGGAGTACACGCAAGGATCATCTCACAAATGACGGGGCATCATATCAACCAATGACGTATACGCAGCAGATCACCACTGGGCGTATTGCTTCTCTGTTTCATCCATTTACATAATACTTTTTTTTCTTGATTGAACTACCATACAGTTTCCACATGATTCTTTTAAATCAGTTATTGCCAATCCCAAATCTTCGCTATACAATGACATGATGCGCAGGTTTTTAATCATTTGACTCATCAGAGGGTGTATGTATGTGTGAGAATTCGCGCGCTTGTTTTTGAGCATAGTTGGGGAGAAAAGCCCCCGTACGCCAGCCACCCTGGTTTGGAGCAACTCCAAGATTGAAAATAAACAAAAAGAAACAAAGCCTACAAATGAGACATGTAGCGGTGGGATTGCCACACTAAGCTCAGCACGAAGCCACGATGAGCCACCACACTCAATCGTGCCACAGACAGCGCATGAGTCACCCCTTTTGGCTACCTAAACTGTGCCCGGAATGGACCGTCGATTTTAATGTCCTTGATTCCTTCCGGCATCATGCGCAGCCACTCGTTCCAACTGTCGATATCAATGTTCTCATCGTTCAACTTGATAGCTAGGTGTAGCTGTGGGCTGTTTTCGTAGGAGAAGCTGCTTCGCAGTGGGCTACTTTGCTGGACAGGCGAGAGGAATATCGAAGGTAGCCTCGAGTTTCCGGACATCATAGTATGCAGCGGGGAGGGGAAGCTCGTTATAATCTCTCTCTCGGGCGTACGGTCCCGGGCCATTTTGGGATAAAGGGCCATGAGGATAGAGTGCAGTTCAACCACAGAGAGTGGCGTCTGGCGCGCTGCACGTGTGCGTAGCTGTTCGGCGAGGGCTAGAGTAAAAGCACACCGATCGAGGGCTATGAGGTGATCTTCTGATAAAGAAGCTGCGATGATTTCAAGTACGCCTTGTTGCCGTACGATCCTAGCCGGGGGATAATATGCGGCATCCATGATGATGAGAGTATCTGAGCAGGCCTCCTCGAGAATTTGTTGAATACCACTCCATCGGATTGTCGAGGCTCTGTCAGGATCCTTTGAGCTAAAAGGGTGGGAAGAAAAGACGCTCTAGTTAGCCCGTATGAATATACTCAGTATTATCTCGTGACGAAGCCTTACCTTGCCAAGACCATATCACGGTTCCCATCAAGATAAGTATGGCCTATGTAGTAAACGATTTTCAAAACGTCCCGCTGATCGCGCTCCTCAGCAAAGTCGTTGAGTTTTCGCGACAGCCACCTCCATGAGCTTTTGCAGCTTTCTGAAGAGGAGGGGATAGTCTGAATTTGAAACGTATAGTGATAGTACTTGTCAAAGACGTCAGCTAGCTCTCTGACTGCACTCTGGACTAGCAGCCCGTCATCATCTTCTTGCCAAAATAATAACAGGGCCTGCACCGAGTTGTACCGGCCGCGGGTAGTGGCAGACAACATGCGCGCAGCATTGCTTTGAATGTCGTTTTTGAGGCTCTCAATCCCCGGCAAAGACAGCGACTTCTCCAGCCTGGGGCCAGTCGGGAGTGGGGTGCGGATGCGGGCTTCACTCAGGGGTGGACGGCCGGGCTGATGGTGACTGCCAGGCGTCGTGTTGCCAGCATCAATCTCCATCTCCTGGGGATCATGAGTGAATATGGGCTGAACAGCGTTGAGAGGAGTTGCGGGACTGAGAGGCCGGCCAGCGGCAGCGAGGGAGGGAGCAATATCCTGAACGGCCGGGCTGTGCGACCTGTGAAACTTGCTAACCACGTCTTCCCAAGTCATGTTGTGATGGCTTGGGTGGCACTGCGGATCGATGTCAGCCGCGAGATGCTGGCCAGGGTAGAGCGCAGGGGGGAGAGGGCCTCGACTTACGGCAACTCTCCTGCGGCGGCAGTCGACGCAGGCTCCTAGCTTTCTGATCAGGGCGGCCCGTTCTCTGGACTGTTGAGATAGGGGGCCGGTACGTCTCCTGCTGGTTCGACGGCTGTTAGAGACGTCGGAGCCATCCTTGAGGGAGAAAATGGACTGGTGCAGGTTAGGGGAGGTGTCGGCACTGTACGATGTGTTGTTGGTCTCTGTAGAGGCCAGGGTAGCCGTGGTGGCCTGAGTTGAGATTGACGAGCTAGTATCCTGTCTCAGAGGAGGCGAAGCGATGGACGCATAATGCACCATGGACGGCGTAGAGGGCGGCGGCAGCTGTCTCTGCTGCAGATCGTCTGGCCTCGGGGTATGGACGGGAGTTGGCGCTGACGCGGTCGCCGCCGAGGGAGACAGCGAGAGGCCGATGGGGCCCGGGGCCGGCGCCGAAGCCGACACCGGGATCGGGGTGGGTGAGGCTAGGCGGTGCAGCTGGTGATGCGGCTGAGACTGCTCCTGAGCGTGGTCGTGGAGATGAAGCCCTGCCTGGGCTCCAAGCTGGGCCGGGCCCTGGGCCGAGGCTGGTGCTGGAGCGTCTATCAGGCTGTGGACGGAGTTCATGGCGATGTGACGGCGGACCGGCGCGGACGATCAAAATCCCATTATTGGCGGGGGGCGGGGCCCGGAGCAGAAAGCGCGATCACGGTGAGGCGAGGTGAAGAAAGGTGAGGGAGCGAAATGGTGAAAGAGTGAGCCAGCAGAACGGGAGATGAGGCGGGGGGTTTATGGGCCGCCTCTCGCCGCGCAAATTGCAGCCGTGACTGTGATTCGCACAGCTGTGTGAGCTCGGCAACAGCTACTGAATCGGACGCTGCAGGATGCAGGTTTTTTGGCCCTTTGAGTGGCGCGGAGCTGGTGCGGCTTGCAGGCGATTAGTCTCGCGAAATCAACATGACTGGTAGAGGGGGGGAAAGGGCAGAGAGAGCTTGTATAATACCCACTGCTCGAGCTACCAAAGGTATGCGATGCGCCGTGTGTTTATGGTGATGTGATGCGGACAGGGAGCTGGGAAAGGGGAGGACACAGGCTGGAAAAGTGGTAACAATACTAGATAGGCAAGTATACTTGATAGGTGAGAGGCGCCTCCAAAATTCGCTCCCTTTGCCCCCGGTTTCGCTCCCGCAGGTCGTCTTTGTTTTTGCGCGTATCTGTACTCTTTTACGTACGGCTTGTATGTATGCGCAGGTGAGCGTGTGTAGTGGCCAGGCGCGTTTAAAGGCCAGTTAACCCCGCCAAAAAAAATTCAAGGGGAAAAAATTGACGAACAGGTCGGGAGGGAGAAAAAGAGGCGCAACGGGAACGCGGGGTCTTGTCCAGGAGGGCCAACAAAAAGTGGCAGGGGAAGAGGAAGCCGGCGAGACGAGAAAATGCCAGCGGCGGCAGCGGCCCAAAACGCGGCCTGAGCTCAGCGCAAAGCCGTTCAATTTACGTCGCGAGAGGCGCCACAATCACGGAGATGGGATGCCAAGGCCAGCCTGAGTCGCTGGGCAAATGCAAATGTGAAGCTGGACAGGACAGGACAGGACAGGGCCGAGGTTGGATGAAAAGAGCTTCGGTCTGGGACATGATACTCGCACAGGTATGGTATACCCAAGGTGGACAAGGGTGGCATCGCATCCATGTGTGTGAGTACCTAAAGCGCTCCCACGCCAAGTATGCAGCCTGCGGTACCTCCCAGTACTTGTGGCACGGGGGCTAATAATAACGACAATGGCCTACCGGAAGCATTTAACCACGGATCCCTGCAACCGGCCATGTACGTCGGTCACAGAGCAAAACACTCAACTGAGAAAGCGGGTTTGCTCGGGATCTAGCACGAGGATCCAGCGTAGTGGCGGGCACGGAGGACCAAGCCTGTTTGAGAGCAAGGTCAAGGCTCAGGCCATCGAAGTGGCAGCCCACCACACCATCAGGAGAGAAGTTGAACGTCGCCAGAAGCCGGGATGGATCGTGGCCGTGGTCGTGATCACGGTCATGGCACAGGGCCTCGGCGGAAATAGCACTTGACTTGCACGGGCACGAAGCAGACGAGAGGCAATCTAGGACGGACCCGGGCAGGGCAGGGCACAAACGGAGCTTCGAGGCGGCATCACGAATACGCTCGCTCGCTTACTTGTGCTCGATTCGCTGCTCCAGATTAAACCTAGGTAGGGCTAAAGCGAAAGCCTGCGAGACTAGAGAACGCTGAGGCTTTTAGCACGGCACAAACAATGTCACCAAAAAGGAAGTTGGTAAGTAAAGGATGGCTTGAGGCTTGGGGCCGGGCGTCGAGGCGAGAGCCAAAAGTCCAATGGTCGAGTTGGACAGCAAACTGAAGGCTACGAATCATATCAGGCCGGCGACGACATTTTGATACAGGTGGAGAACAAGAAAAGGAAACGAAAACGCAGGGAGACAAGGATATCAAAGAGACAAAAAAGATACCTGTGCAACAGGAGTAGCAGTGCTTGGTGTACTTGGTAGACACCTTGTACTACATGTGATGTGAGAGCGAGATGAGGGGATCATAAAAAGGAAGCCGGAGAGAAAAAAGAAAAAAATACCACCGCGGGCGAGGAGGCGGGACAAGGCCCTGCAGATCAGGAGCTCAGCGTCAGTAGCTGCATCAGATCACACCGAAGAGAAAATTTTGTCGATGGATCGGATGGCAGCGCTTGGACGCAAGCGAGAATCTGGGGGAAGGAGGGGAGGGTTAACGTCCGGTCGGTACATCCAGGGTACAAGGGATACAAGGGGTGCAGGGGATGATAGCGGAATGCCGGTCAGTACAAGGTACCCTGAGGCACAAACCATAGGCGCGGGAACCACAGCCGCACAGGCCAGCGCAAATGTTCCGTACCGATCACGTCGCCGTGGGTAGCGGCTCCGACAGTGACGTCCATAGCGCCATCACTTGCCATAAGTTCTGTTGTAGGCAGGGAAGGAAAGTGCGATCTTTTGCGATCTCTTTAGGTACTAAGCAGGTACTAAGATCATTGAACTCATTACTGGTGTATCTCCTAACCTGTCACATTTAAATCGGCTTTCAACACTCTTCCCTCTACATCTCTACATCAAAGTACCCAACACAGCCTCTGTCATTTTATCAAGGGGAAACAAAGAGAGGCAAAATCATAAACAGAAAACGAAACACAAAGGACCTCCAGCAGGGGCCTTCTTCAACCCGCCGCGGAACCGCATCCTACGCCGATAGTTGCTGCGGAGACTAATGACTTGGTACCGACCTAAGTACGGAGTCCGGACTGCCGCCGATTTACACCTACCAAACCCAGCTTCTCCTCTCAACAAGTCACTCATACCGGGATTCCCACCAGGGTCATAATCTACCTCTGGCGGCGGACGAATCTTGGATGCTGCTAAACTCCATAAAGCAGGGAGCCTGCTGACCCAGGGGTGGAAAAAGAAACGAAACCGGGAGAAAAGGAGTAGAGAGAAAATGGAAAAAGAAAAAGAAAGAAAAAAAGGAAAAAAGAGCCCAATCACACCAGAAACGGGGCGGCTGAAAAAGGTCAGGCAAATCACACAACGTACTACTGCGCGTAAAGCGCCTTCTACCTACTTGGATGCCCATGTATTGTCTCACAACCAATGCTCGGCTGATCTTGTTGCGTCCTTATCAATGAGGAGAGCGCGGTGACTAAATCCCGCTGGCAATGGCTTTTGATTCCCAAGGGATGCTCGGCTGAAACCCGGTGCTAGTGCACCTTGCACGGTTATGAAACCGACAACTGGCCCGATTACTCTACTCGTATATCCATCTCCCCCATCATTGGGACAAGCAAACACAAGAGGACGGGATTCACTAAAGACAACACGAGAACACAAGACGGAGAAGAAACAGGGACTCTCACCTGAGGTGGCCACATCCTGGTAACCTGTGGCAGGTGTGTCGCTCCTCTTGCCACAGAGACGCTCTCACCTCCTCCCAATACTCCATTCACCTGCAGCATCTTGTCGCTTCGAGTTCAGCACAATATCGGCTCCCTCAGCCTCTCCCCTCCCTTGGATATGCAGCCCTGGAGTGTTTAGGCTGCGCATCAGTTTCGGTCGGGCTCTTGTTCTCCACTGGTTGAGCTTCAGCGAGTAACGTTGCCGGGAGCAGTACAGGCGCTAACATGTTTCTACTCGGAGCTCCATATTAATGTGTTCATCTCGTTTGGACCAACACAGCCCATGCTGATATCGCCATGTTGGGCTTCAAGTCCGTCTGCCTACAGTATACGAGTACAGTGAGGTGCTGCGAGCATGTCAAGAGCTGCAGCTGGTGTTATTCATCAGCTTAATAATAACTGTCTGCACTAGCAACAGTGACGGCAACGCCACCGCAGGCAGGGTGATTTACTTCCCGCACGTACATTGAGCCTCGTGCCTCCGCCTGCTCAACAAGCTGCATATCGGACGATGCTGCGGCTACCCCAGCGTTTTGGGTACTGATGACGCCAAGGGCATCGTCAAGGCGCCTCTTTCTGCCGTCAATGCTACGTCCGAGACTTGACCGGCGGCCCGGCTCGCCCCTAAAGGCGCTGTCAGTTCAAAGTCTCGCGCCACTCTCCTCTCCCATTTGCCTGATCCAATCCGCCTCGTCGGCAACCCTCCCAACTGACCTTGCATCGAGCCAATCCGCTGGCAGACCGAGCGCCCTGCGAGACTCACACTGCATCTTCATGTACGCCCATTGAGTTTCGACAATGTACATGTATTTGCTGCTAGCGCGATAATAATAGTTCAGAAGGGTACCACATGTTTTACACAACACCACAAAAGGCATATGATTTGATTGCAGGATAGGAAGCGCGGCACATAACCAGCGCCGGATTTGTCGTTTAATGGTCAACCGTGCTTACTTGCCGAACCAAAAATCCCTGGAAAGACGTCACTCTGCCGAAGGCGTGACCACCGAATAACGCACGAAATATAGGTCTGGGGTTATCAGAACTCATTAGATCTCGGGACGCCGCAGACCTTTGGAATCTCCTGCTTGTACCTCTCCAAGTTACCACCTCACACGGCCTTGGTTGCAGCCGCCTTGCAAAGAGGGTCAGAGTTTGCTACGAAGATGGTGCCGTATCACCACCACCAGCCTCCTTGAAGTCACCTCCACCAGAGAGCAGAAAAGTCATGATAACAACATCCCACCACATCCCACTCACGCAAGCGCCCATCCCTGTCACAGCCCGTTTCCCAAAACGCTTCACTGCATGAAGGGGCGGCAAATCCTCTCTCATTTCTGCTCTGCTATCCAACCGCTTCTGCATGCACGTGGCGTCCCGTCCCATTCTACAATATACCACTGGGAAAGAGAAGCCGCCGTCATGCGTGGCATATGTAGAGGCACGTACTAGTAAAAAATTCCCCCCTCTTGTCATGCAGCTCATATATCATACAGCAAAAGGGCATTGTCCGGCCCAGGCCAATAATCACGCATCTCGTCCAAGACATGCGAGCACAGGCAGCCCAACTGGATTGATGGCCTCTGGGAAGGATCCACGCTGGGTATCACTTCTTCAGGTCACAACGCGCTGCGGCTGCTGCGTAACTGTACGTGACAGATGCATCCCAACCCAATCTAACTGTGGTTTGAATCCAATACTAGTATCCAGAAAAAATCAAATAACGTAAAACCGGCAAATCCTATTCCTACTCTTTTTTATTCCCTGCCTTGTTGCCGGGTCCAGGCGTCGTTCTGGAACGCCCCCTTGTCATCCTTGCGGAATCCAATCTCGTCCCTCAGATCGTCAATGAGCCGCCCCCATTCCAGAAGCAGCCGGAACAGATAGATCTCCATGTCCTTCTCGCGGAGAGCCTTTGTCACCCATCGCTGGCCCTGCTGGACGATCCACTCGGCATCTGCCTGTCTGGCCTGCAACGACGTTTCCCTCCCATTGACCTTGGGCCGGCTCTCTGTGCCCGAGAAGTATGCAAACGTCGTGTGAAGGGCCTGATATCTTGGATCAATGGGGACAAAGTGCAGCCACGGCATCAGCCGCTCGGTATACCACGTGCGGAAGATGGTGGATATCAGTGGCACGCTGTTTGAGCGCAAGGTGCGAAGGACCTGCTGCGGCGGGCCGTCGTCCTCGTCCATCAGAAGCACATAGCGGTATTCCAGCGGCTCGGTGGCATCGTCGCGGATGCCGTAGGCCTTTTCGACCAGCTTACACCCATCGGCCGCGCAGGCCGTCGAGTTGGTCACTCCCACGCTGAAAGGCACGACGGCGTTGGCCTCTACGGCCGATACCCTCTCGTAGGCGAATGTTTCGTGGTCGTCGGGCTTGGGGAGGACCATGATTACGTCGTCGCGTGCGTACGGCGCACTGGCGAGATGCAACAGGCGATATTTGTGACTTCCGCGTAGGGCCTGACTATTGGGCGCGTGTTCCCCCACGACCCCTCTCCAGACCAGACTATCGTATCTTCGTGTAAACTGCCATTTGATGTCGGGCCGCTCCAGCCTCGTCTTGGGGAGCGGTATGACAATGTCGCGGAACTCATCTGTCTTGGAGGCTCCGAACAAGGGGGCGAGCTGCCGGAGCGGCGTCCGCGGCGGATCCGTCAGCGAGAAGCCGTGGAGCAGACGTAGATCAGGCTGGGAGCAGGTGTCCAACGACTTCTGCCAGTTTGTTAGGAGTTGGCCGTGGGTGTGGTCCTTGGCACACGACCAACAATACTCCATAAAGTTCCAGTGAGGCCTCGTCCTACTACGTGACAAGGGAGAGCAGGCTTCGGCCTGCATCCGACGAAAGGCACTAGCCGGCACCGTGCTCCGAAGAGGAGGAAGATGAGGAGGAGGAGGGACGATTGTTTCCTTTTCCCCCTTCTTGTGCTCTGCTGGCGCAGTGCCGTTGCTCGCCTCGTCCATCGAGCGCCGAGATAATAGGTCAGCCACGGAGCTGAGCTGAGCAGCCCTGTTTTTGGAATTCGCCTCCTCCCACGGCGGTAACACGCGGGGCGACGGAGAGAGGTTGATGGGCAGGACCATGTCCGGGAGGTGCTGGGCAAACTTTGCAATCAGGGCGACCACCTCGTCGAGATCTTTGTTGTCGTCCCCGTTGCCCGTGTCCTCCCGAGAGACCTTGCCGCCCTTGACCGTGATGGTTGCGACGTCCGGCATCGCCGCCATCTCGGTCGCCCTTTTGCGGAGCACAGAAGGGGGCAGGTTCCAAAAGGGGCCAACGTCTCGGTCGATTTGCTGGAAGTCGTCGATGATAACCGAGTCATCCGCGGCGTATTTGTACCATGCGTCGAAGTTGGGGGGCGGTAGCCTCCCGTTGTGTCGCTCCTGGTAGACTGTTACAGCCGTCGATAGCGTGGTACTGACGCTGACTTGTGCTTTCCAGCGGTCGTGCTCGACGTGGGCTGTGTAGACGAGATCGTTGGCAGGATGGATGTTGTTGTGAAACGTTTGAGGCTTCTTTACAAGAATGAAGATGGTTGTGCCTATGAGGAGAGCCAGCAGCATGAGGGCAAACAGAATCCGCCGAATGAAGACGATGGAACGGAGGTCATGGAGATACACGAAGAAAATAGAGCCGGCGACAACCATCCATAACGGGCCCATAGCGGCAGTTCGTGATAGGTGTAGCCAGTCCCCGTAGCGGAAGATTTTGTCGCATGAGCTCCATACGCCTATTAGGAACGTCAAGGTGCCGACAGGCGTAATGGTTGATGTCTCGCATATCCAAAACATGGATGCCGTGACGAGAGAGGCAAAGGCAAAGCTATCAACGACGGCATCAAAGCCATACAGGGATCCAAAGGAGACGTTTACTCTATGAGTGCCCCTGAAGACGGTATTGACAATCCATACTATGCCCACTGAGGTAGAAGATAGAAGCAGCACCGAGCTTAAGATACGCAAGCGCAGCTTCATAGTCCTCGCCCATGCCAACATCCGCCACAGCAGGACTATAATGACGGCATCAAGCACGAGACCAAGCAGCTGCAAAGAGACGGTCCTGAACCGGCTATCGATGAGGTGGAAGCAAAAGTAAGTCGACCTCCGAATATTGGAGATGGACAAGTAAGTTCCTAGAGAAAAGACGAATGCGCTGACGACGGTGTTGAACATGACGACGCGAGGCCCGCTGAACCAGTCCCAGATGTCGTCGAAGATGCTGCGCCAGGGGTCATCATCTTCCAAGGCGGAGAGCGGGAGGCCCCATCTGCGGCGTGTAGAGAAGATTTCATATCCAATGAGAATAAGAATCAGAAACGACTGCCATTGAAGAGAAAATATAGAAGATTCTGTTAGCAAGAAAGATCTCATCATGTTCGACTCTTGTTCTTATGATTCGCTTCAGTGACGTCATTCCTTACCTCGAGTCCAGGAGAAGCGCATTGCTGCTGCTTGTTCACCAGGTGAAATACTTCCAACCTCAGGACAATGGTGAAGATCAAGACCGGAAGAGACCATCGCCGGGGCCGATTGGGGAGGTGGGCGCTGGATCCTTTGAGAAGCGCCTCATCAGACGCAACGCCGAGGATCGTCGTCTCATCGTTGGTGGGAGCCGTACCCGAGACGAAGCGACCGTCTGCTCCGGGAATGAACTTCGCTGCGGCGCTGAGGCCGTAGACGATGAGGCCTGATAGAAGCAAGACTAATAAAGATGAAAGCCGAGGTCGTTCTTGTGGAGTTTTAGCTTTTTTTGTGTAGAAGTTGGTTGATTGAGTGGATATGAGAGAGTTGAAGTTTGAAGACGTACCGGTTAATGAGTGGCGCTCCAACGAATGCGAAATATATACAAATGACAAAACACTGCTACAAAGATTGTTAGCAAACTGAAGTATATCAATTGGATTGAAGGAAAGGGCATCTGATGTATACCAAAGAGCGGATAATTGCACAGCGAGATATCGAGCCATGGCTATCAAACTTCCCAGCCCGGCGGCTCAACCCGACGCGGGCCACGTTTTTTGCGTTGGTACCTTATATGTATCTAGGTAGCCTGAGCGATGCAATTCGAGACTCTCATCCTGCTGTAATCCAATGGCCTCGTGGCGACGAGAAATCTCAGGCAAAATTACCCCAAGTCTCGATATGATATCCAATATTATACTTGTTCTTTTCTGCAACGGCATTCCTCGCCCAGTCTTGAATCTCACCTTTTTTGGGTCTCGGTTTCAGGGGTTCGTCTCCGCTTACATAAGAGAGCGGTTACCCGTTTCCGCGCGTTCTCCGCCAAACCAACCGCAGCAACCTCGTATGCACAGTAAGCTAAGCAAGTGGCAGAATCACAAGCCCGCCATGAATCCCGTATCAAGAACCTCATACATGTCCTCCTCACCACCACAACCTCCGTAAAAAAAAAAAGCCATGGCAGGATTCAGCGATGCGCCGTTCGCAGAGGCCCTCGCCGTGCCCGCCGTCTGCGTGCTGACCGCCTTCCTCAGCTACTTCTCGCAGTTCGTCTTCAGCGACGAGACGCTCGACCCGGGGCCCTTGACTCGCAACGAGAGCGTCGTCTTCAACACGCTGCTGCTGTGTCTGTGGTTCAGCTACTTCCGCGCCGTTACTGTCGATCCCGGACGGTTCATTTTCGAGGAACAGGTGCTTGATGCGGATGGGCGGTGGTGTAAAAAGTGTCAGGCGCCGAAGCCTCCTAGGGCGCATCATTGTCGGCATTGTAAGCGATGTATTCCCAAGATGGACCATCATTGTCCTTGGACGGCCAACTGTGTATCCATGACGACGTTTCCGCATTTTTTGCGGTTTCTTGTTTACGCAAACGTGTCGCTGTGGACGCTGGGGTATTTCTTCTGGCAGAGGTTTTACGCTCTCTGGGAGACGAGACACATGCCCGCCCACCTGGGCCCCTCGCTCTTTGCGCTGATATCGTTGGCCATGACGTCCCTCGTCTGGGCCGTCACCTCGCTCGCGCTGGGTTTAATGTTGATCACCACGCTGCAGGGCTGGGTCCTCAACCGCACGACGATCGAAGAGATGGAAGTCGACAAGCACGAGCGCAACATCCGCAGCGGCTCCAAAGAATGGTGGGACATCACCGGCCCGGACGGCGAAAAGCTGCGCTTCGAACACGTCGAGTTCCCCTACGACGTCGGCTTCTTCGCCAACATGGCCCAGGCCATGGGTTCCTCCAACCCGCTCTTGTGGCTGTTTCCTCTCGCTGGCAACCCGCGCCTCAGCAAGACCGGCACGGGACCGGGCTGGACTTGGGACGAGAACGGGTTCAACCGCAAATTTGGAATGTGGCCGCCCCCGGACCCGGAGAAGCTGCGGCGCGCGGGCAGGGAGGGTGGGTTGGCGAGAAGGAATTTCGATACGGAGCTGCAGGATGCTGGGTTGAGTCCTGAGGAGCAGGTTGAGGCGTTCAGGAGGCGGCAGGAAGAGGATTTCAGGAGGAAGCATAAAATTATGGCTGAATTGGAAGAGGTTGATGATTACTATGGCTCAGATGGGGAGCGTGATAGTGACGAGGAAGACTATAGGAACGGCTGGGTCAACGCAGACGGCGAGCGGCTTCAAGACTATGGCGTTGATGAAGAAGCAGAACAATACGACGACGAGGTTCCCATTGCAGAATTACTACGACGCAGAAAGGGGGCAACATCATACAATGATGAATAATGAACTACAAGAACAAAACAAAAGAAAGCGAGAAAGCGAGTAATAAAAACAAGCGTATAAGCATAAAGATAATATTGTACTATAAATAAAAAACTGTATTTTTTCTTCTAGAACAAGCATTTTAAAATATATGTAAAAATAAGCATCCCAGGCCCCCAAAGGCTCTCAATGGCCTCCCCTTAAAACACAACCACGTGCTTCCGAAGATCTATACTCAAAGACCGTATGACACAATGGGTTGCCCAAATCTCTCGCACACATTGTGTATACAACAAGTCCCGCCAAAAAGAAAAGTGATTTTTCCAGTCATTGAGGCATGATATTGATGTAAGAAGCAAGAAGGAAAAACACTAGAAAAAAAGAGAACAAAAATCGAGAGTAAATCAAATACGAGCCCCAACTGAACTGTATAAAATGCCCTTCATGACAAGCACACATCGTGAAGCATATCTAAAAAATTTCGTCGCGTGGCTCACCAGTCGTCAGTCTCATCGTCTCTCTTTTGGTTCATGGCGTTCTTGCGTGCCAGGAGGGCGTCTGCCAAGCTGCCTCCCAGGCTGGGCGTCGGCGTGCTGCTGCGGCTGTCGCCACCGGCGCCGTTGAGACTCATTCCAGAGTCTCTCTGTTGCAATTCAGCGGGCTTGCGGCCACCTGCTGCTGGTCGTTTCGTCGGCGGTACGGGTTTCGCCTTGGCCGAAGGCGGTGCCGGAGGTTGTCGAGGGGCGGGGGCTGCCTGCTCTTCAACATATGCTGCCGGCACCCAGGCTTGTCCTTGAGCGTTCTTTGCTAGCCACCAGCCTATCATGTATTGTTAGATCATATTATAAAGATAAGGGGTGAAAATTTCACAGGTTGGATGAAACGTACCATTATTCTCCTTCTGGATAATCTCAAGAATGTCACCTGCTTTGATGGAGAGTTCGTTCTCTTTCTGGCCGGCGAAATCATATAACACCTTGGCCGTAATCTTTGGCTTGGCAGCAGGGGGAGCTGGAGGGGCTGGAGGCGGTGGTGGAGCTCGAGCACTTGCGCTGGGTGTTCTGGCATGGCTCAATGGCTTGTTGGCGTTTCCGATAACTGGGACTTGATGTGACACCGAGCTCAACGTGCTTGTGCTTGCTGACGGGCCAGCATTAGATGACGCCGACGATGATACCGATACTACGCTGCCAAGAGCGGAAGGTGGCGGAGGAACCGTCCTGGTGCCGCTGGGCGTTGGTCTTGGCTGGGTATTGCGGTTACCAGTGAGTCTGGACGGCCTTCCTCCCGGACCACCAGGCTTGATCAGCTTGCCTCTAGTGATGGGCCGTGCCGCCACAGGCTTAGCCTTGGGCAGCGGCTTCGATACCGAGTTGGGAGGCTGTCCCTGCTGAGTGTGGATTGTGCCACTC
The DNA here is from genome assembly GCA_002022785.1 of Trichoderma guizhouense. Classification (NCBI taxonomy): domain Eukaryota; kingdom Fungi; phylum Ascomycota; class Sordariomycetes; order Hypocreales; family Hypocreaceae; genus Trichoderma; species Trichoderma guizhouense. Next base: position 551,442 of record LVVK01000021.1, read on the forward strand.
TTGTAAAAGTCGGCTCGCTGCTGAGAATCCTTGAGAACCTTGACCTGTTGCATCTTGTTTGGCTTCTTGGCATATTCAATCGTCTCGCCAATCTTGAGGTTGAAGCCTCCTGGCATGGCACGCTGCATATGAGTAAACATCTCCGTCTTGAAAACGCAGTTCATGAGCGGATCCGGTTCCTGGGGAGAGCCAATTCCCAGTGAGAACCAGTCGTCTTGGGCTGTAGAACAACCAACAAACTTGATGGCTCCCAAGGGAATTGCCTTTTCCACCTGGATCTGTGGCTGGTTGTTGACAAGCAGCTGAGCAATGATGTAAAACTTGGCATTGGTGATGATTATGATGCGAGGGCTCGGTTTACTGGATCGACCAAACTTGGCCTCAAGAAGCTCGCCACGGCACGAGAAGATGGCTCGCTCGTTCGAGCCAAGGTTGGCTGCCTGCCGCAAAGGAGCACCCGGACCGTTCATGGCGTTGATGCCGAGATAGTCCCCAAGGAATCTTCGGGATCCGAGAAGACTCATGCGCCGCCTCTCCTTTCGCCCTTGAAGAACCTTGTGGCCCTGGTCACGGAGCTGCAAGTACTCTGCGCCGGTACGCTTCTTTCGCCAGAAACGTTGTATTCTCGTGGCAGACTCGGCTCGGTAGGCAAGGTAGGCTCGCCACATACGCTGGATACGAGTGGCCATATTGTGCCAGTATCGGTCTCTCATGTGCTCCAGTGCAAACAACGTCTCTGGGGACTTGATAAATGCCTTTGTCATGCCCATTTGCCACTCTTCTTTGGGAATACTCGTGTCCTTGAGAATCTGCTTGACAGCGTCCTCGACTGAGCCCTGCCATGTGTATTCACCAGCGTAGGAAGTGGCCGGCGACAGCAAGAAGAAACGGTCGGCAAATTTATCAAAGGCTTGTCGATAAGCGAATCCAGCTCTTCGAATGCGGACGTTTTCTTGCAAACCAAGATACTTGATTTGATGCAGGACGTTGGCCTGGTTGTACTCGGAAGGAGACTTGTTCTCGTTGGGCTTAATCGTTCGAATATAGGATGGCTGGCACTTCATGAGTGTATCGACCAAGAGGTTGGCTGATGTGCGAATACGATCGCCCGCGGTGGGAGGCTGCTTTCGGTTATCCTGATCGACTTCGTTGGGGAACAGTGTGTGAACGAATGCATTTCCGCTGGTCTGGAACAGGTTCAGCAGTCCCTTCAGCAACTGATCCTTGTTCTTGTCCGTGATACCATCGACAGTGTAGCCGACATCACCAGCGTAGTGCTTGATGATGAAGCTGCCTTGTCGGGGAATCAAGTGAGCGTGTGACATGCCGTTGATGCTCTGCATGAAAGTTCGGTCACAGGCGGCGGGATCTGCGTGGGCCGTCTTGGTCGCGTCCTTCATGACAGAAAAGATACCAGAAGGTCGAACTTGTTCAATCAGGTCGCACACAACCTTGTTGTCAAAGTATTTGATCGGTGTCCACTGGATCTTCTCTCGCGCGTACTCTTCCTGCTCAGCCTTCAAGGTGAGCTGGATGAAGATTTGCTGGAGCTTTTCGTTGACATAGTTGATGCAAAGTTGCTCGAAGCTGTTGTTCTCAAAAATCTCAAAACCATAGATATCCAGGATACCAATGGTGTTGGTTGTGGGCTGTCTAGACTTGAGAGAGATGTTGATGCGCTCTACGATCCAATCAAACAAGTTGCTGTAAATGGCCTTGGCCAATGCATCTCGGGTCGCCATTGCTTGAGCCGGGTTTGCTGGCGACTCAATAACCTCTCCGTTTCGAGGTGTCAGGATACGAATGGTAATGCCCTTGACCACATCTTCGGCTGTGCACTGCAGCAGATATGCGACAAAGTCCACTACAGACTTGTCGACCACCTCGGCGTATCCGCCCTGGTCCTCCTGGAATCGAATATTGCCTATCCACAGGATGGCGGACAGCATGCGGAAAATCTCGTCCTGCTCTGATTGGCTCAATCCAATAATCTTCATGGCATTGAGCGTATCCTGAAATTCCGCGACATCGTCTATGCCGTCCACATCGAAACACTTGGAACGGCTGGTATAGAGGTAGGTTTCGGGCTTCTGGATGCCAAACAGCTCGCGGTATTGGCTTGGCGCAGCTTTTGTGAACTGGTAGAAAATGTGAAAGTTGCGCTCGTTTGTAATCTGCCCAACGACTCGCGTCTTCTCTAGGAGGTAGTTTGTAATGTCGGCTCCGACCGGCTCGCCGGTAGAGTTGAAGTAGAGCTGGAGATACTTTCCGAATCGCGACGAGTTGTTGTTTCGCAGCGTCTTGGCGTTTCCAAAGGACTCAAGTAGCGGATTGGTTGCCAGCACCATGTCTTTGATCTTCTTGATGTCGCCCGACTGCTCACCAGAGACACTGGCGATGTACTGCATGATGCGCTTGGCGGCCTCGGTCTTGCCGGCTCCTGATTCGCCCGAGATGATGACGCACTGGTTGTCGTTGTACGCCTTCATGTTATAGTATGCGGATTCGGCAATGGCAAAGACGTGCGGCGGCATTTCCAAACGGTTCTTGCCCTTGTAGCTGTCCAGGACCTGGTCGGTGTAGATGCCCAGGTCCCGGAAGGGGTTGACAGAGACCAGCACATGGCCAATGTATGTGTAAATCTCGGCGCCTTCGAAACGCTTCTTGAGGTTTTCGTTGATGGCCTCGTTGGAGACCTTGCTGAGCAGGGTCAAGTCTGACACACCGATCTCCTTTTTCTTAGTCACCTCGTACGTCGCCTTCTTGGGCTTTTCGATGCCGCCGCCGCCCGCCGCCTGAGCATTGCGAGCGGCCTTGTCCTTGGGACGCCTCGAGATACCCTAGGAAAAGTAAAAAGCGCCTGTTAGAACGATGCCGCAGCCTTTTTTGGCGGGGGATGAGGGAGAACGGGGGGGGAGTCGAGTGGCCCTACCATTGTGGAAGACGGAGAGACGGCACAGGAGGAGGGGAAAGAGAGAGATGAGAAAAAAAAAAAAGAAGAAGGCTGACGACGCGATTTATTCGAGCATCAGATGTCTAATTACTGGAATCAAGCACTCGTGTGGTTTGTGCCGCAAGTGACGAGAGATGGTGAAGTGAGCGAGGGGAATCGGTTCAGTTGACCCAAAGGCTTGAATGTGGCTTGTCGAGCATTCGCGGCCGAATGATGCGGTGCCTGACGAGTGACGTTTAGTGCCGCTGGCCGACCTTTTTCCGCCGTGGCCTTTCAGGTTCCTTTGTGCTGGATTCCCTTGATTCCTGATGGCACAGCCACTCCGCTGACAAGTAGCAGTACGTACCCGCCCGTTTGGTTCAGGGATGGAATACGCTCAGTGTTTTTTTATTTTTAATTCCACGACTCTTGTCAATTTCGGTACCCGCGTTTTAATTTATATGCAGCAAAAGGACCCTTGATTCCTGCTTATTTTCTTCGTTCTTGATACGAAGAGCCCATGCAGTGTCGCTCCGGCGCCTCCGTAACCTCACATCATAGCGCATTAGCATTTTTCCCTTCTACCTAACGCACCCCGATAAGTTGCCCAGGTACAGAATACAGGTGCCTAGTGCTCCGTAGTATCGTCAATAGTAATACAGTGCAACCAAACTCCGTGCCTTGAACTATTCCATACCCATTCATGTTCCGATAATTCTCCCGGTTTCTACCTAGATGGAGACCACCCTTACCGAATTCCGGAGCCGCTTCGTCGACCAAAAGAAGGAAAAACTGGATATCTGGACCTCCGGCAGTGTTTGCTGGCGCCAGACAGTTTCGTCAACGCTCCCTTGGCGGTGGAGTCTCTCCCTTTCCAGAGCGTCCATTTCAGTGTTTGATTTGCTCGCCCATCAGATCTTGCATGCGCTTGATAGCTCTGGCCGGTGACGATACGCGGGCCGGCAAATACTATTCATAGACGTTGTGCATCCGGATTCCATGGCGACTACATATATTCCCCTCCATGTAGACACTAGACGGAGCGTCTATCCAGTCTAATACTTGCCGAGACTCTCCGAACCCGACTTAGCTATCTGGTATGATCTGTATTCCAAGTTGGCACTTGCGTTGCAATAGATGGATAAGAAAAAGAAGACTAAAGCGGATAGTCGAAGAAGCACCGCTCTCTGTACAGTACAGCAGCTCATCTTGAAAACCTTTATACGGAGTACGATATGCGCACTTTGTCTGCGGTGGAGTGCACCACATTTCCACGCCCACCAACTTACTTGTACGCGCAAACCACCTACGAGTACAGAAAATTCTCTTCTCGGCGTCCAAGGCATCAAGCCATGTCCTGTTCTAGCATTCTTCCTCTCAAGCCACTCGCGTGGCCCTCTGCAATTGGCGCCAGCCTTTCTGAGACGCCGCTGTGCTCGCCTAGGAAAAACTGAAACCAAACATCGGCGCAACAGAATTCAAGCGCCCCTTAATTGGAAGCGCATAAGTTCATGCCGCCTCAGGCTCTGTCTCCTCAAACGCCTCATTATGGCAGCTAATGCTCCACGACAGACTCACCTGTAGACCGTGATTGATGCCCTGGAAATGAGCATTGTCTGCTAGCATGTGCCCTAGCAGTATTTCTACTATGAAAATAGAAGGCCGTCTCCTGGTTTTTGTTTTGTCCTTGGGCTGCCACGCGACACCACCACGCCCCTTGGCCTCCCAGCCCATGACCTTCAAACCACGCACGTATGGCATCTCTGTGTGACCCCATCACCAGCACTCCCGTAATTAACTGCAATCCCTGCTCTCGCCTTCACCAGCTGGGCAATTGAGAGTAGAGTTGCGGGGTAGAGAAAAATAGCGCTCCCGCATGCCCAATTATCCACCATCGCCAGGTCGCTGTTTTAGTCCAAGTTGATGGCCTGAGGGATGCGGTGTGGGTTCGATGCTTCATCGAGGGAATCAGTGTTAAAAACAGCGTTGCATCCCCCTCTTTTTCCACTGCAAAACTACCTGCTTCTGCTTCTCTTCCCTCTTCACACTACCTTTTTTCTTTTTTTTCATCTGGCAATCGTCTGATCTCTTTAACTGTTAGCGTTGATTGATTCAGCCTCCAGTCAAACCACCAAAAACCCCACCCCCACATATTAGAGCTCTGCAAGCACCTGACGTCATTTGACACGAGCTTCGTTGGGCACTTCAAGGCTCTGATCCGGCCGTCTTGCCACTTCCACCACTTACACCTTTACATACCATCAATCACCGCAAGCACAAATCAGCTCGAATTCATCACCATGGCAGACATCACAGAAGAACCCCAGGCCCTCCCTGTCGACGAGACGCCCATCTCTTCCGTCAAGACCAACTCCGCTCGCAAGAACTCTCTTTCCAACTACCTCAAGCACCGACCCGAACGCTCCGAGCTTGTAGAAAGTACGTTTCCATGATGCCCGATTCTCCGTCTGTCTGTTTGTTGCGTAAACGAAGCACATCCAGTCATTTGACGGAGGCTGTGGTGTTTGCCGTATGCCTTGCTAGATTCGCCTTGCTAACCAATGTTGCAGAGAACATTCTCCCAGACTCTACAGCCGCACCCGGTCTCCTCGCTCAGCAAAAGGAGGTAAGAAGTTCCCAATAGTTTCTCATTTTTTTAGTATTCGAACATTTGAGACCTGGAATCCGCAATACGGTAACCGGGGGGAAACCAAGAGATGGGGCTATAAATGCTAACGGTGCATCCATCAACAGCTTCAAAAACACATGCTCGGAGACAAGCTCAACGACAAGATTTCGCATCGCCCTTCTCCCGATGCCCTCCTCAAGGACGGCGTTCTACACGAGGACCCCCGCTCCCCAGAGGAAAAGTACGCCGAGGCCATCGAGGAGGAGTACGCTAAGCGGGAGGGCGGCGCTTAAGCAGCATTAGAGAGCTATATAGCGAACAACGTGCTAGGGAACGGATGCTGGGAAATGCAAACATGTTTTTTAAGCATTTATGCAGAGTACCCATTTGCAGAAACCGCACAGGAGGAGATGGATTTGTTTGGAATTGTTATGTGTTTACCTAGGAGCTCGCGTGATGTCCAGCAAAGGACTTGAAACAAAGCAAGGGCTTGCCATTTTGAGATTTGCCACAAGTCCATCTCAATCTCGAGTTTAATGCAACGCCTAAAAATAAAACCATTCAAAAAAGAAATATTGACAAGTCGAGCAAATCATAACCAAAATTTTGCTGCCTATTTCCCGCCCCCGTGTATTTCGTACTCGTATGAAGCAGCGCTATGTATGGCGCGCAAGGTAGCAGTAGCAGTGGTTGGGGCTACATCGGGCTACCAAAAATAGATCTAGAGGGTAAAATAAGGGCTGCCTCCCGGCGATCTGTGGTTCCTGCAGTAGTGGTTGCGCGTTCTCTGATAAGCTGTAAGACAACCTGAACCCACGGAGCTTTTTTTCCAAGACAAGGAAAACAAAAAGGAGCTGACGACGTTTCGCCGGCAAATGTCTCAGAAACATGCATGAATAGATTGTTTCGTTTCATAAATAGATATAAAAAATAAAGATAAAAATAAAAATATCAACTGCATTTCGTATCAATAACGCCACCCATCCTTCGCTTAGCTATAATCCGTCGGTTCCCAAGCGATAAGTCAGATTCATGCCAATATCCAAATCCATGCAATTCCCATGCCCATGTCCTGTTGCCAGTATCCCAAAGTTGTAAAGTTGTAAAGTTGTAAAGAAGAGTAAAAATAGTACAAAAAGAACGCCAACAGCGCCAGTTCTATGAGTCGATGTGTAGAGGAGCCATCGTAGCAGAGGGTACCGAAACTAACCCTCGGCTGGCCCCCCACAAGCGGGTTGTGTCCCCGGTATGTAGTTGTGAAATTGTGTAGTTGCAAGCTGTGAGATGGAGTTTGCATCACTGGTAGCCACCACGGTAGCGAGGAGAAGGAGAGTCCGTCTCGTAGTCTCGCCTGTGGTGGTTGATGACGACAGAGGCACTGCCTCGGACTACTTGAGCAGAACGGCCAGCTATGGAATTTGTTAGCATGTTGCGGCAGGTAGAAGATGCTGGGTGTAATAGCATACCGGCATCATACTCGCGGGCATTGGAGACAGAGCGGGAGTTGGATGCCGCATAGTGGGCAGATGAGCTAGAAGAGCGGCTGGAAGAGCTGGCGGTAGAAGGGCCAGAGCTGGTCTGGTGAACATAGACGCTGCGTTGGCTGGACATTGTCACAGTTGTTGGTCTGTTTGGTTGTTTGTTTGGTTGTTGGTTTGTTGGTTGTTTGTTGATGATTGATGAAGAGATGGAACTCTAAGAGTGGGTTTGGTATAACAATGATAGTCAAGAGAGAAAGAGAAGAGTAGTAGCAGTAGCAATAGTTATATAGTTGTTGTTAGTAGGTAATGCTTTGCTTGATTCGTATCTATCTTGATAGGGATGATGAGGAAAGGAAAGATGCATCCTGAGGACGGACCATGGGGATTTTGTACTCGGAGACTGCACTGCCGTCACGACAGTCTACTTGACAGACTGACAGCATGCTCACTCGAGACGATAGGCAGATAGGGCGAAGAGGGCGTAGGGTGAGGCAGCAGCAACAATAACGGGTACTAGGCCTAGCTCTGACACAGAAGCCAGCACGTCGTGACTCAGGCCTCAACAACGGAAACACACGCCTCGTGAAGCGATCTGCCGAGGCCCTCCCCAAAACAGGGACAGCCAGACAGGGGCCGCCAATCGACCATGATTGGCCTTGGCCCTTTCGGACAAAAAGCAAATCGTCAGAACCCAAAAAAGCTCAACGACTAGGCGTGGCGAAAAATGGGCTTTGAACGGACCTCATGATGAAGAGAGAGGAGGGCAGGGGGGTGTCTTGTTTCCGTTAGGCAGGGCGAATGGGGGAGGGCACGGACTGGAACGAGTGAAGAAGTTGGGGCTTGGAGGTTTCGGCACTTTGAGGGACTGGGTCTGAGCATGGCCACAACAGTGAAGCGGCGACGGCTGGGGGATAGCAGCGGCAGTGAGAAGCGAGAGAAAGAGATGGAGAGCCCTAGATTCCCGATGCGCGTCTGCCTTCTTTCGAGTCACAGTCATGGCGGCTGCGCGCCGACGGTGAATGTTTTTGGTAAGACGTGCAACATGGCAGAGATGGGATGGATCAAATGCCAAGCACAGCCAGCCCGCTACCAATCCGCGGGTACCTGTCAAGCAAATCAGTTCAACAGTACAGTTGTGCATAACGGCGCCACAGGGGTCCGACACAGGGCTCGTGTTAGCGGACAGGTACCAAGTTGCCGGACTGTGGTGCGTTCGCCCTCTTCCACAGGTACCCGGCCAGCGACGGTAGAACTGCCAGGAAAGCAAGTGACCCCACGAGCCACGCTGCCGCTGCTCAGCGCCTCGCCCGTGCCGTCCAGACTCTACTAGGCCCTGCTGGACCTGTTAGGCAGACAGGCGCAAAAGCAGGCATCAGCGGTCCCTGATGAGTCGTCGTCGACAGAAGAAAGTCGAAGAAAGGGATTCACAAAGCGGGCAAAGGTGAGGGTGGAAGTTGGGATTGGCTTGTTTACTTTTTTTCTCTTTTCTTTCCACATACCCCTCCTTTCTCCCCTCGCGCTCCTCTCTCTCTAGTGGGTGGCTGTGGCTGGGAATTCTTCACAGCGAACAGGCCTGCGGGTGGTGGGAGCCGCATCCGCAGCTGCGAGGGAGAGACGGGCTTGTATGCGTATGCATTCGTGCATTCGCGGGTGCCACAAGGCCAGCCAGGATATTAGACTACCTGCAGCGCATGTCACGCGTCTGATTATCGCTCCTAGGGTTCAAATGCGAAGAATCAATCGCTGTACGACATGAAGCCGGACGCTGACTGGGCTGGACTTTTTTTTTTTCTTGGCCCTTGCTCGTGAGTTGTCCCGCGGCTTGTCGTGGGTGAATAAGCCACGATGGGAGCCAGGCTGTGTTGTTACTCTTTTTTGGTGACGACATGACAAGCCCCGTTATGCCGTAGAAACTGTAAGAAGGCCATACGTATTGGATAGTCTTGAGCTGCTTCTGTTCCGTACTCGTACAATCACCTCGTTAGCACTAGTACTCGTAGACAAGACGCCAACCGGCGACTTTGACGATGCTGCTTCGCGGAAGTGATGCCGGCATGGCCTCCCACCGGCTTCGTCCGCGATACGTGGAATCGACAACACAAGATGGGCCTTCATTTCCCACTCAATTCTCCTCTGACCATACCGTGCAACCACTTCCTTCAATACTCTCACCGTTTCTGCCCAACTACACCCCTTCCAGAGAGCTTCGTAACCCACACAAGACCCTTGGTACAGGGCGTGGGATCATTTGGGTCAGCACAGACGACAAACGGGGCTAGCCAGGCGCCTCCGGGGAAGCGACCTCACGATGCAAGGCACGTCTATTGGAACCGGAACCTTGATCGACAAGTCCACATACAGAATCGAGAAATGCCACAAACGGGCCTCCATCTCTTTGGCATTGGCGCCGGGGGCCCTCAAGTTCCAAAAAAGTCATGTGGGCTCTCGGGCTTGCAATCAGCCTCCCTAGTAGCCTTGCATTGATAGTGTGGCTCCTGAATTGGGGGTTGTTTTCAGGGCTCAACTACGTCATACCTTGAGGAATTGGCTGGGGATGCATTGAGTTTTTTCGGGCTCAGCTGTCAAAAAGAAAATTAAAATTGCAGTACCTCGAATTGACGTCGATATCGTAAGGCCCCAAAGACGCCTCATCTACGTAACTTGAATCCTTCAATGTTGTTTACTTTAAGCTCTTTCGCCAGAAGGCGATTGCATTCGCTAGACCCTGTCCAGCTGGGGCCTCCTGAACAGCATCATCGCAAAAGGCTTTTACGATTCTTTATCGTCTTTGCTGCCCATCCACATGACCTCGGGACAGGGTCCAGCAGGGCCATGACGTATCAAAAGCTTCTTTTTCTTCCCCCATGCATGTATATGCGCTCAATAATTTCTGCTGCATCCCCCGGATGGACAAACCCGGCCAATTACCATCTGCCTTAAGATTCAGTAGTTGTGGTTGTTTTAGGCTGCACTTGGATCACGCGAGATACGCACGGCGCTGGGTTGCCCCTTGGTGACGACATTTCACAATCCGCTCAGCGAATACGATATGCCATTGCGCAGAATCCCATATAGAAGATTTAACAATGTCATCATAATCGGGCCATGAGTGAAAACGCCATTGTTAGGCACATGAAGCATTAACGGCAAATATCCAAGCCCATTGAAGCCAAACCCCGGGGAATTGAAATTGGCGGGGTGCCAGACTGGTAAAATTCATGGATGTCATTGGCCAATGGTCTCCGCCATCTCCAACGGCCAAAGTAGATTTCAATCCACTCGAATCGGGAAGCTCAGTGGAGTTTGGATAGCTGGCCACTTTGGCAAAGCCCCGCGCATTAGCATTGATTGCATCTTGTGAAAGCATCGCCTTTCTTCTCTTCTTCTCTTCCATCCTTTCCCCCTATATCGACGTAACCCAATTTCCCCTTCATCGACGTAAACTCACGCCCTCCGGTTTCGCCTCATTTTTCCTTTCCGCAGTCCGCGCACCATCTCTTTTCAGCCCACACACACACTCTTCGCCACCATGAAGGCAGCCCTGATCCTCTCCGCCCTGGCCTCTTGCGCCATTGGCGTCGTCGCCGCCGAGGACCTCAAGATCGAGGTCACCCACGCCGTCGAGTGCGAGCGCAAGTCCCAAAAGGGCGACACACTGTCCATGCACTACAAGGGCACTCTGGCTGCTGACGGCAAGAAGTTCGATGCCAGTACGCTACGCTGTTCCCTTTCCCCCTCGTCATCTGCCCACCTGTCTAGATGACGATCTCTGTTTGTTTCGAGGCTGACATGACACTGTTTCGCAGGCTACGACCGCAACCAGCCCTTCACCTTCAAACTGGGTGCTGGCCAGGTGATCAAGGGGTTCGTTTCTACACTCCCCCCTTCCTCCCCTCCCCCCACGTCGTCGTTGGGATTTCATTGCGACTAGAAGCTAATGGGTTTTCGCCACTCTAGATGGGATCAGGGTCTCCTTGACATGTGCATTGGAGAGAAGAGGTAAGGACAACACTGCGTCACTGACCCCCCCTAACCGCTCGAACTACCAATGGCTAACATTACATCACTCGTCAGAACCCTCACGATCCCCCCCGAGCTGGGCTACGGCAACCGCAACATGGGACCTATTCCGGCTGGCTCGACTCTGGGTACGTCCCTTTCTGCCCTCTCTTTATGCTTCAACTTGAAAACCCCCACGCCGTATCGAATATCAGGCCACTAATTGATGTCATAGTCTTCGAGACCGAGCTGCTGGAGATCAAGGGCGTCAAGGCCCCCGAGCCACCTGTGGCCGAGAAAGTGGCCGAGAAGGTTGCCAGCGTTGCCTCCGAGGCTGTCGATGCTGCCAAGACCGTCATCGCCGACACTGACGAAGGCCACGGCGAGCTGTAATCGAGAACATGATTTGTAAATATTTTCCTTTTGGTCGCATAGCGGATCCCCAAAGTACATGAAACGTTTCCGTCAAATACTAGAGCTCGACCCTATCCAGATGTGATCGTCCTCCCGTTATCAATATTCATGAGACACTCTTTCCATTCACCTTCCATACGTCATATCACTTCCCCATCTATAGCAACGTCCATGCGCAGAAACTGCAAGCATCAGTCGATATTCGCAGATCAGTGGAGGCAGGGCCATGGGATACGGCGAAGCGAAGGCATCGTTACATCCAAAAGGCCATTTCCAAAAAGCCCCAACAGAATTCTGTAGACATCGTCATTTACCACAGAGGAAATGGAATACGCCGTAGCTGGATGTGTCCACGATGGATCCTTCTGGGATTAGGCAGAGCCTGAACTTTTGCAGTATTTCATCATGGAAAACTCTGACTGGCTGTTGAACTATGTCAAACGCTTCTGGAATGAACACATGAACATTTCTTTGAGATTCGCATCTCACGAATGTCATAGGGACATCCGGCAGAGTATCTTCAACTTGATCCATGATAAATCTTTCATAACCCATCATGTGCTCATTCAGAAAAAAGAAAGCTTCTTCTGCTTGGGATCTGTGGAAGGCGGACGGCCCCGCTTCTTCTCTGTCAGCTTCTTCTCCGTCAGCTTGGGCCGTTTGTTCACGTCAGGCGGGACAGGCTTCGTTTCTTTCGGGTCGTCAGCCTGGACCGCGTCCCGAATCGTCTGTCGGGACAAACACAAGTCAATGTGCTCGTTGAACTGTCGTTCGTTTGCTGCCTGCGGACGGAGGCATATCGGACACTCCCACCAGTCCTCCTCCGGCTGAGGCCCGCGTTCAGGAGGTGGATTGGGCACAATCTCCTTCCCATGCCTTCGGTCCTGCAGCATCTCATCTTCTTCGCCCTCGTGTTCGCGAGAGAGATTGTCCAGGCTGTCGTCTAAATCTTCCAGTAAATCATCGTCGTCTGTGCCCAACTTTTCCCACTCGTCCTCCTTTTCCAATGGCTCACTCGCTTTCCTCTTGACCATCCCAGTATCACTCGATTCCCCAGCATCCTGTCGGCGAGGTTTGAAACCAAAGAATGCCATGGTATCAGGCTTCTTGGTGCTGACCAGATGTGTGCACCGCAACCCCATGAGCCGCAGCTTCATGCCTGGCATTTCTTGCTCCAGTTTCGCAAGCATCGGTAATGAATAGTTGTACAAGTCGTCGGCAAGCTGTATCGACTTTGGCAGGACGACTTGTCGGGTATAAACTTCAAAGGTATGAAGCTTTATCTTGATGCAGAGCGTGCGGCCCTTGCACTCATTCTTTTTTAGATCCTTCTCCAGAGCCTCAGCCGTTGAGCGAAGTTTGTCTCTCAGCTTTGCAGGGTCCGATATGTCGTGGAACGTACTCTCCGTTCCGACGCTTTTGCGCTCATACTCTTCCGCGGGCTGAATCTTTGTGCGGCCAAGTCCCAGATAGCAGCGGAGGAGAAACACATAATATTTGTCTCCAAACAGCCGGTTCAGATACTGCCGCTGTTCATATAGATCGCCGCATGTCTTGACTCCAATCTCCAAGAGTTCGCGCTCGAGGACTCGACCAATTCCATTGACTTTTCTTGTTGGCAAATCCCGCATAAATGCCATGATAGCGCTTCTCTCGCAAGGGAGGACGTACTGTCCATTCGGCTTGTTAATGTTTGAGCAAATCTTGGCCAGCCTGGCATTTGCAGCAATTCCTGCAGACACTGTAATGCTCGTCTTTTCATGGACTTCCTTTCGCATCTGTTCCACCACCGCTGCTGGATCCATATTGTGTTCGTCGCAGTATTCCGTAATGTTGAGGTATGCCTCGTCAATGCTGGCACTTTCGAAACGCGGATCATAGTTTGCCAGCACTTCCCTCACTTCTTGAGCCTTTGCGCCGTACTTGTGAAAGTTTGGTTTGATCAGGATGAGCTGTGGGCAAAGTTTCTTGGCAACAAAGCCAGCCATGCCTGATCGACAGCCAAACTGGCGCGCAACGTAGTTGCACGTAGTGAGAACACCGCCGCCAACTGCAAAGGGGACATCTTTGAGATCGGGCCGTTCGAGTAGCTCCACGGCCGCAAAAAAGGCATCGCAGTCGAGATGCACTATGTGCTGTGTCAGGTCTCTGGACAGTTCGAGCTCCGCGAGGAGACGATCGGCATTTCGCAGGTCGCGCGTCAGATCTTGCTGTTCCAGTTTTTTCTTCCTGGACAGAATCTGCTCAATCTTTTTCGTAAGGATCTTGTCTCGTTCCTCTTCACGGGTGAAGAATTTGGATCCCTTGGACGCATTGTAAATAATCTCCGAAACCTGAATCTGCTTGTTAACAAATATGGCTCCGATCTGAGACAAGATTCTGGTCAGAAACCTTGCTTTGGTCGACTTTGTCTTGGCCGGCCTTGGTTAGCGAAGGCCCGAGCAAGTGATATTTGAGAGTTTTGAGGGCATCGTCTTGGTGTTCATCATGGTGTTGCTCTTGATGTTGCGGCTGCTGCTCCGGTGACTTTTCTTCAGGATGCGCTGAATCCTCCGTAGATTCCGCAGACGTCATATCGATGGGGCCATCAAGTCGCAGTCCCAAGTATCATGTAATAGACAGCATAGAGGGATTATTTGTATCATGCTGACATTCGCAGCCTGGTAAATAAAGCATTTGCGCACGAGCGGAATTCCGACAGGGTGGAAGCGCGTTGCCTAACGTGAAGAGCGGGAAATACGATACCGACACGGTATCACGTGGGAAGCTTGGAGCATCTTCAGCGCTTTTTAGGCATAACTCGACCGTCTGTGCTAGCAGCTTTCAGCGGGGTTTAGTGCAGAGGGCTTTGTGACAGAACTCCCGGCCGTCGCTCGCCATTGGCCACAGGCTGTGCTCACACCCCTCACTGTGAGGACGTATAAGCGCCGAGACGCCATTATCTCATAATCTTATAGGCCCAACTGGCCGAAGCGATTGCATGATTCGCTTTGAGAAATAAGGGTCGTCAAGTGGCACTCAAGCTCAAGGCGTATAAAGAGCAACTTGCATACGGCAAAGAGCTCAAGGGGGCCCGGAGTTTTAATTCTCACCCGCTTCGTTTCAAGCTGCCCGGTGACGTCTGGAGTTATCGCTGTCAGACGCAGACAGACAAGATGGCAGCTCGGCCAGGTGAGGAGAACGTAGCTACGCTGTGAGTGGATGACGGTCGCAATCCTTTGATCAAAGGTGCTTACAACCCGTTGCTGATGCTGATGCTGATGCCGAGACTTGCAGCTTTGGAGATGTACACTACTTTTATTCTCCGGCAAACGTGAAGCCTCGCCATCACCGATTCGACAAGGGATCATATGTCTATCTGTTTGAGAATGCCAGCGAGAGGAGATGCCGCATTGAAATCGCAAACAATCCAGGAACAGACGACCAGGACGCATTCTATGGATGTAAGAATAGACCAGTCGCAACCTCACGATCCGTGTTCGTGGAGTACAGTCTAACGATGTTGATTTGTTCTTCGCATAGTCCTCGATCAGGCGCATGTCCGGTACTCGTACAAGCAGCACTGCGCCGTGTCGCTGACCGTCGCCGACTCAGTCGATCAGAGCGAGTGGCATCTCCCCACCTATGACCCGCGCAATGAGAACAAGTATCACTACAAGCTGCACTCACTCGACGTCTACTTCTGGACGCAGCAGGATGCGCTGCAGTTCATCAACGGCGTCAGGCGCGTGCTGCCGCCTGCCCAGGTCGAGGTTCTCGATGAGCCAGGCCCGCCGCCTCAGCCCGCGGGCATGAGCTCCGTCGTCCAGAAGCTCGAGAGCGCGGCCATTTCGGATCCTCAGTACGGCAACGGCGCTGTCTCGTCACAGTCGACTTCGCAGAGCTCAATCGGGGGTCCTGGAGATGCCTCGGCCGTTTCGTCAGAAACACCAAGCATCTCCTTGCCGCCTCCACCGCCGCCGCCTCAGCCGGCCAATTTCGCGCCCATGGCCTACAATCCCGCCGCGCCAGCTGCGCCGGAGGCCATCCGCCATCGCGAGAAGACGCCTCCTCCGGACGAAGATCCTCTCAATCCTTTGGCGGTCGCGGTGGCATATGATTATCGTGGGCAACCGTTTACTCCAGGCATTCCGTCTCAGTTTGCGCCGGGAATTACCAGCCCAGGACTTGCGCCTCCTCAGTTTGGAGCACCGCCTGTCCACCCTGGAATTCATCGAGCAGCAACGATGCCAACGCAGGCTCTGCCCTCTCCCGGGTTGCCCGGCACTTATGGGGCAGGTTTCCCAGCATCGCCAGGTCTCCCTCCACCACCGGCATCACAGCCGCCAGTGGCAAATCAAGGCCTTCCTGGACCTCCTGGCCCTCCCGGCCCTCCACCAGGCGGGTACTCCAACTACTCATATTCCCAGTCAGGCTACACGCCCGGGTCAGTAGATTATTCAATACATCAGCAGGCATATCGACCAACGGAAGCCGAAGCATCCCATGGTTACAAGCCGCCGAAGCAGGATGGCAAAGGAAAGTTTGAGGAGAACGCGGGCCGGATCGAGAGAGGCGTGACGGGCATGCTGAAGAAGTTTGAAAAGAAGTTTGGATAGAGGCGGGATATGTTTGTGCGATGGGGATATGATAGTCGAGTAATTTTCAAATGCGTGTTGTAGCAGGGATATCCAGGCAGGAGGAGTACCGGGTTTCTACCAAAGAGATGCTTTGTCACATGACGTTCTAATGCGAATATTTGTTAACTTTTGCTTCCGCTTTTTCATCTTTCATCATTTGACCTTGTTCTCCAGATTTGGGCATGGCTACCTTAGTTGGCCAAAGGGTGTCAGCACTGCTTCTATTTTTGACTCAAGTTAAGATATTACAGGGTAAGTGGTGTGTTGGCGGTGAGACTCGATATCCGGGATGAGATGACGATGAGATTTGCCTGAAGCTATCGTCGATACGTGTGCAAGCTGTCGCAATAGTGATGCCGCTGCTGCTAATATTAAATTACAATTATCCTTTGCTGCAGTGGAGAGGTCATCGGCAGTCTAAAACGCCACAGGTTTTGATGACATGTACATGTGGGTATCTGCGAGCGGCGATTCAGTACTGGGAGCGACAATCCCTCATCATCATCATGGGTGACAAGCAGGTGCAATCACTCTTACGCACGGGATCCTTCGTCCTTGTTTCTCCACCCAGACCTCGACTGTCCATCCGATCTCAAAGCTCGTGCCACCCGTCCGATATCACATCTTACATGTCGAGATGTCGACCCGAACGCAACCACAGAACGTGTATGACAAGACGCACTAGACTAGCAAATACTACCAGCCAACACAATTGAATTCAAGCCCTCATGCTCCGTACATATGCAGCCATTAATAGCAAAGCGGCGGCCCGTCCAGCGGGTAACTGGCAGCCCAAAAAGGTTCGTCTGCGGGCGGAGGATAGTGTCAGCCCAGTGATTCCACACGGCCAATCGCCAATGGCAAGCATCCAGACTTCCAATGATGATGCATTAGTCTAGCCTTTGCCTTTGCCATTACGAGGACCGTTGGTCAAGTTTGCTCGCCAGCCCTAAAAAGCGTGGCTGGACAACCGGGGGGTCGCCATGTTGGCTGTGTCAGTGGCTTAGCCTCGAGGCTCCTCGTAAAAGCGTCATGAATGGGGCTGACATGCACCCTTTAGCGTATCGCCGGGCGCCTCTCAGGGCCCTCGGGGCTTGAGTTAGCACGCTTTGCCCACTGGACTGGAATCAGGCCAGCGCTCCATGCATCTCCTGTTTCCCGCCACGATTCTCTCGTCCATCCTTCTTGAATCCCTTTCCTCCTCATCCTGCAAGCATTGTTTTCATCCCTTCTTGTGTTTCCGTCCCCTTGGTCGTATATCGTGCGATTGCTTCCGCCTGTTCCCCGCACCGGGTACCACCGCAAAACACAGTCGACGCTGCCCCCGGCCCACCTCGCTAACGGGCTGAGCTCGTACAGCACCTCCGTTCCATTATCTGCTTGGATCCTGGGTCACTGGAGAGACGCTGGCGCCGTTGGAGCTGACTGTACACGCCGCTCCTCCGGACGATAGACCCAATGCGGACAGCAGACTCGTGAAAGGGCTCTTGACGCAAATCTTACTCTGTCACAAACCAACATCCGTCGATTGCCTCCTTTTCACTTGCATCTATCGGACTCTCGTCCTCCTACATGTCTCTCGCGGCCGGCGAGGATGTATCTACACAGTCGGACGGCGCAACGTGCTGATGCTAGCGCACAGCTGTCGCAATCAGCTCGCCACCTTCGTAAGCTAGTGAGGCGGGACGGGATGGGCAAGAGCATCATAGGAATTGTATGTCTACGGTGGAAGAGATGAGGAACGCATGAGTTTCTGGATTGCTGACCCCAAAGCGCTATTCATAGATCATCATAGCCGCTGTTATTGGAGTCGCCGCTCTCGCACTCCTTGTAATATGCATCAGGAGAAGAAGAAAGGGTAAAAAGGCGAAATACGAGCGAGCCCATGGCGACGACACCACCGAAGTAGCGTCCACCTCCCGTGCAGCCAACTCATCGACGGCACCAAGAAGTGGTCGATCTGGTAACCCTCCATCTGCTTCGGCAAACCGCAACAATGCCGCCGCTGGCAACGTGGATCGCAACACTTCGGTCCGCTCGGTCATGACCCTGCCGGCTTACCGCCAGATGGCTTCAACCAACGAGCAGGTTCTAGGACGAGAAGGCGAGAGAGATGGTATCGATGTCATTGTGGACTTGCCCACTGAAGAAGAATTGGAAGCGCTGCGTGATGAAGAGATGGAGAGCATGTATCAGATTCGGCTTGCGAGGCGGCAGATGATTGAAGAACAACAGCAGCGGAGAGTGGAGCGACAAGAAGCCCGACGACGAGGCGACACTGCGGCCCTGGCAGACATCCGTGTCCGCACCCGGGCTGCGAATAATAGTACCGCCATCGACGAACTTCGACGGGAAATGGAGCGTGCAAAGGAAAACAGGAATCTTTCCGTATCGAGCGTATCTTATGCGGACGTTGGACTGGCTCGCCACGACGGCACAAGAATCCGTGCCAACAGCAGTGAGAGCGAGCGCGTTGGCCTGCTCTCAGACTCTGCCAGCATCGGCATGGCTGATGTGCGATCTCAGGCGCACGGCCGTGGAATGAGCGTGGGTTCCGTCATCAGCATGGACAGCAACTTCCCCTCGCCCGCATTGACCCGGTCGGGAGAATCGCATACCAACACCCCGGGCCAGGCTCAGAGCGAAGCCAGAGCAGGGTCGAGCCCCGAGCTTGTGGAGGCCGATTTGGGCGAGGAAGCAATGCCGCCTCCAGGCTATGAAGATGTTTCTCTGGACGACGACGACTTCCAGGATCGACCACTGTCGCATATAACTGAGCCGCCGCCGGATTACCCAGGGCACCATCGAACGGAATCCCAGCGAAGCACAAGGAGCCAGAGGAGCCAGAGGAGCCAGAGGAGCCCGCCGTCGCCATCTCTTGTCTCAGCTTCAAGCGAAGACAATTCAACAGACAATCGGCGACTGTCCACTCGCGGTGTTGGCGGTATCCCTCAACTGCCGAGTCTGCGAATCAGCGAGCTCCCATCGATTGCGGTCGAGCCTCCAAGCGCACAGCCGCCGTCGGAGCACGACCCGGCTGAGCAACGACCGTAAATATCCAACACGAAGAATATGGTGTCGCATATTCTCCCCTCTTATCTCTCTCTCCGTGTGTGTATCGACGGGAATGAAGCTATGATTTTATGGATGACTTTTTTTCTTTCTTTCTCATTTCTAATGCTTGGACTTTTTTTGCTTGGATTGTAAACGGATGCGAAGCGGGCGTCATACTGTCCATACTGAGTCCCTCTTCGGAGACGGATGTGTTTGGTTTCTCTCTCTATTTGTGTTTTTCATGGGCGGTGTTTTGGCGAGGAAGGAGGAAGGGTGCTTTTGCATAGAAAATAAGGATGAATCGAGAAGTGTGGATTTATGTGAATAGTACAGCAGCATAGGAAGTCTCACCATTTATAGCCTATATTACTCACAGTTGCCTACCTTTATTTTCCACCTATGAGCAGTCGTGCTTTGGGGTTATGCATATGAATCCTACATATTTAGTTTACAGAAGAAGCGCAATTATCATTTGTGATGATAAGTGGATCGCAGAAACAAGACGCGTTCATGCTTCCGCTTCTGCTTCATTCTACGAGGTATTACAGCCCGGATGTTCTCAAGTTGAGACGCGCTTAACACGCGGTTGAGAAGGAGATTTGACACAAGATGTGTCTGAGACAACCAACTGACCGCCATTGTCTGGTGGAATCGAAGGAATTGTTGTCTCTCTTCGATTCGCTCGTCGTAAATGCATCTTCTGCATCTCTGCGGAATCGTTCACTTTATTGGCTTTTCGGCACATGGCTTGTCTCGCGTCCCCGCAGGGCTGGGCATATCCTCTTTTTTTTTTTCTTGGACAGCGCTTAGACCAATTTCACGTGCCGAACCATCTCGCCTCTTTTAGCCTTCAGTTGCTGCTCTCCGTATATGCATTCTAGCTCGGTTTTTGCATTGCGTCGCGTCGCCGCTGAGGGGGAAAAGACAAAGAGAGGGAGACAGAGAGGGGAAGGACGGGATCGGGGGACGGGTCGGGACTCGCTCCGTGTCGGAACATCAAGGATGCGGTTGACGTACTCGTAATGCCAGAGAGCCCTCGTAGATGATCAGCAATTGCCAAATTCGAACAGGAGTCTTCCATCTGCTTTCGAACATGATGGCAGTATATCGTATTTAAGCTCTTTTTTATCATCTCTCCCTTTCATTCTGTCGAGCGGACTGCTGGAGCGGACCTTGAGCGGACACCGCGTAATTTTTTTTTTTTAAGCTTTTTGGCGTTGGGACTGTGTTTGCGCTCGGTCTCACTGGCGTGATGCAGGTCAGCAGCACCAAGTGGCGCTTTCGCTCGATAGCCGGGCGACGTAGCCGAGGGACGCAGGACGCAAGATGGTTCAAGTTTGTTGCCATTTGCATGAGGTGGTGGCAGTAGGCGGCCTGAGAACTGGCGGTAGAGTTTTGGTTGGTAAAGTGCTGAGGGACGCTGGGAGAGGCAGAACTGAGAGAAAGCCGGATGACCAACGAACGCTGCTGTTGTTGGTGTTGTTGTTGATCGAGCGGCATCAATTGGTTCCCCCAGCGACCCGGTTCACGGCACAACAGATTCTCGTGCGATTCGAAAGATGAAACGATGCATGGCTGTTGCTGCTGCTTAGAAATTGGCCCTGCAAGCTTAGATATTCAGTCGCCAGCAAGGGGACCTCATGGCGTCTTCCGATGGGGAGAGCAAGGGAGCTCTTTTGTCGGTGATGGCCCCACCACATCAAACTTGCAGTTCGCCGGGATCTCAGTGACAGAACCTCATTTCGACTTTATTCCGCAATCACGAACAGACCAGGAGTCGAATCGCGTATCTCGCATAATGATTGCAAAGAGAAGGAAGAAGAAGGAAATATAAACAAGAATCATTAATAAACATGAAAACCTGCAAAAAGAGTCAGACATCCCACCTTGAAATAACTCGAGCCGCGCGCGTCCTGACTTATCAAAGCTTTAGCTAAGCTTCTGCCCGACTCCACCGGCAAACCCCTCTATCCACCCGCGATCCACATGCGGGGTGCGGCTACCAGTTTGTCAGGCTGAAGTAATGCTGAGATGTTGCTCGATTTGCCATGCGGTGCTTGACAAGTGCCGCCCTACGACAGAGAGAGAGAGGCCCAGAACAGAAACTTGCCAACAAGGTACCGATACGCGGAGACAAGGCTCGATGGCAAAATGCTGGCCAATGCTGACACGATGATGACTTTGGCGCTTGTCTGATTCTTTTTTGCCAAAAAGTAGGGGGCCAGTGATTACCAATTGCGGCCAACACATTCCAGCCACGCCCAGCACGGGAGAGGAGAAACGAGGCTTTCACGTATCGGTTGACAAGCCCCGGTACCTCGTACCTTGCGGGTGCCATGATCTCATCGGCCTAGATGATTTGTAGGTACAGGTCAACCAATGCAGCAAGGCGTCCACACCACTTCTTTTGGTTCAGGTTACCTTACCGAGAATGCAGCCGTAACCTTTCCACTAACGCCAATTGATCCTCTTCCGCGTTTTCGAGTTCCCCCAGCTGTCCCGGCCTTCTCGTCTCAGCTATAAGAACTCAGGGTCCCCCTCTGCCCAAACTTAGAAGCCTCTCATCACAATCACAAACAGTCTTCTGAACAAGCATCTTCTTTTCTTCTTTTTTTGAGATACCCCCACTACATAATAATCACAATGGCTCCTAAGATTGCTATCGTCTACGTAAGTTGAAGCTTCTATTTCCCGTTCCATCTCACTGTCTACTCCTCCTACCTCTCTGCTTCATCTACCCAATTGGGTCACCACTGCCCCTCACAGCCATTGGCAACACAAGCTTTGAAAGATGTCGTCAACAAACGATTGTTCCCAATGCCTCTTCACAGCTATTCCATGCCCTTCATGAATCCATTGCTGACGTGAATCCATATCTAGTACTCCATGTACGGCCACATCCGGCAGCTCGCCGAGGCCGAGAAGAAGGGTGCCGAGGCCGCCGGCGCTCAGGTCGACATCTACCAGATTGCCGAGACTCTCCCCCAGGAGGTCCTCGACAAGATGTACGCCCCCGCCAAGCCCACCGACATCCCCGTCCTTGAGGACCCCAACGTCCTCACCCAGTACGACGGCTTCCTGTTTGGCATTCCCACCCGTTACGGCAACTTCCCCGCCCAGTGGAAGGTATGTTCTCATGAATCCCGCCATCTATCCTGTTTAGCACAGAACAACACTAACAAAGTTCTCAACTACAGGCTTTCTGGGACAAGACCGGTGGCATCTGGGCTTCCGGCGGCTACTGGGGCAAGAAGGCCGGCCTCTTCATCTCCACCGGCACCCCCGGCGGTGGTCAGGAGTCTACCGCCATCTCTGCCATGTCCACCCTGGCTCACCACGGCATCATCTACGTTCCTCTTGGTTACGCCAAGACCTTCCCCGATGTCACCAACCTCGAGGAGGTCCACGGCGGCTCCCCCTGGGGCGCCGGTACCTTTGCCGGCCCCACCGGTGCCCGCCAGCCCTCCGAGCTCGAGCTCCGCATCGCCACCACTCAGGGCCAGGCCTTTGCTGAGTCTCTCGGCAACTGACTACATGGCAGCAAGGAGAAGAAGGCCGCAGTTAAGACTGCTGCTCCGACCAATGGATCGACGCCTGCTGCTAATAACGCTCCCGCACAAAAGCAGGAGCCTGTCCCGGAGAGAGAGGATGGCAAGGACAACTTCTGTGGTCTGCCAGTGAAGTGCTCCATCATGTGATGGAAGTTAAAAAACCGTTAAAAACATAATTTATATCCCTTGCAATTCTTTGCTTTAATATCCAACAAAATACCTAGTACCTAGATGCAATAGAATTGAAGTACATTATTCTTTCTAATTACGGCATCATCTTGTGACTATATTACAAATGTTCCTTCTTTCGTAGCGCACAAATCTCTGCCATACAATCGATGGAGAGTACCTCGTGGCTAATTTGTTTTGCGCTCTTCCCAATCATGAGGTCGTCAATAAGCTGGTATAAATAAGTTATCGTAGTCTCTTTCGACGATCGCTTCCCAGCAGGGTCTCCCCCAAACGATTCCCAGTAGCTCGTCTGCAGATCTTCAATCACGTATAGACCTCCGGGTTTAACGGTTTTCCAGAGGACCTCGAGAGATGCGATTTGCTGATTCATCGTATGACCACCATCGTCGATAATGACGTCGAATAAGCCATCTGCCGTTGCTTCTGCGGAGAACCTTGCAAGAAAGACGGTGTCTGCTTGATCGCCGATGAACACATGTGCGTTGGCGGTTTTGTCCTGGTATTTTTCGGCACACTGCCTATCATACTCGATGAAGTAGAGATCGACGAATGGCAGGTATTCGAGCCAAGTGTAGTAGGACGCCCCTGGGCCGTAGTCCTGCAAAAACAGTTATAAACCGGCCGAATCGGCATAAAACGGAAGTCTGTGCTCACCATGTTGCAGCCGAGTCCGATCTCCAAGACTTTTAGCTCTTCATCTCGAATGCTGGATAGGTACTTGTCGTACATGAACTGGTATTTGTGCGTGGTGACCTTGTCGGTGCCGTACTTTCGGGCAATCTGCTCAAAGTTTGGACGTCTGCTTGTGGAAGATTTGTCGCTGGAGCTGCTTCTATAGTGCTATCAGCTGCATGTTCGGCCAGAGCTCGGTTGGCACTTGGCTGGGCGGTATTTGATGTTCTAAGGGGCAGTACGCACAGATGAGGGACGATATTCCCCTGGATGGCCTCTGCTGTTACGCTAACCCACTGGTTGGAAAGGGCATAGAGAAACAGGCAGGCTGCTATGACGAAGGCCAAAGATAGGGTCCGATTGAGTGACATCGTGACGTTGGTTTGCGGCGATCTTCAAATGCGAGAGACAAGGGTCAAGCCGTCAGTGGATAGTGGCGAGTCCTTGTTCCATTGCATGAGGTTTGAATGGTTTACATTTCTACAAGAGCCAAGAGGTAGGAGATATGAGAATGTACTGTTGCAGCTGGTAATTGAGAAGGCAGTTTCGACCCGTCTCCTAATTTGTCTCTCCCCTACCTTCCTACTCTGCCTATCATCTGCTTTTCTAATAGTAGGATCTCCTCCTGCACTTCTTATCATAATCCATTGCGAGGAAAGAAGAATCAGCACGTACAAAGGGAACTTATTCGGTGCCTTACTCAATGCTTTGTCAAGCTACAGCCCGTACCTTCCATGGAATCCTGCGAGATAACGTATGCCGCCTATCACCTGCACACCAAGCGGAGGACAGAAAAACCGAGACTGAGAAGATTACGAGCATCTACACGTTAAATTATATACCTTTACCTATTCTTAAAGTAGCTGCTGTTATATCTATATTTCTTTAGTAACTACTACTATATCTTCATTTTTCTAGTAACTGCTACTATATCTATTGTATTTTCCAGAAACTGGCACTTAGGTATTCATCTTGCAGTCTCGCTTCTTCTGACCTCCGCTTGACACTTGGCAAGTGCTGCCCGCGGCTCTTGTCTGCCGAACTAATTTCTCCAACTTCAAAATCACACCATCATAGAACGATAATCCATACAAGGTAGGTACGTCCCTGACTATATACGTATTCGTATTAAATAAAAACGCTGCTTGCCTCTTTTTTATGCTCCGCTGCGTAGATTCGTTTCATAAACTCTAATTTTGCACAGAAATAATAGCAATGGAATCTTTCCTTGGCCACCCCCGCACTCTCTTTTTTCACCTTTACTTCCTGTTCCCCCTTTTACCAAATAGGTCTGTCTCGGAACCAAAAAAGGGATTCGGCTGGAACGGCGTGAGAACATGCGGATCCGATTGCAGCTCGCCATCATATAGCCGCTGCCGCTCGTCTCCAACAGGGGGCGCTACTTTAATTTCTCCGCGATAGATTTCAATCACGGAGACGAGGGGAAGGGCGAGTAGAAGCATCGATAGAAGCTGGCCGAAGCTCCAATCCTTCTCCCCCTCGTCACTTAGCTTTACCGAGGGATGCCCAAACGCCTGAGAAAGCAGAATGATGCGGATCGCAGCTCCAATGGCAACCGCTGCCATGAGGATCCATCCTACAATCTGCACAATCCTGTAAAACTTCTGCTTCCGGCTATGCAAGTACCACGTCGCAAGAACGAAAATGATGACATTTCCCGCCATTGCCGCAATAGTACCAACATACGACAACCCGGCATTGGACGGAGATTTTTCTCCGTCAACTTTCCAGACACATGCCACGGGAAGAGTCGACTTGTCCAGTCCCTTGGCCACGGTCTGGAGGACAAAGACCCCGGAGATAGTCGACAGTGCCAGGTTGACGAACATGAGCAACTGTCTCATCCATCTCAACACCCAGTCGCGACGATAGTCTCGGACTAGCGCCAAAAGCGTAGCATTGTGCGTTGCCATGGATAGGAGGGAAAGCATCCAGATTAGGAAGAAGTGATACGGTACAAGGGAGTTCATCTTGGCCAAACCAACGCCTGCGAAGCCTTTCATTTAGCGTCGTGCTACCAGGAGATATCCGGGGTTCGTGCGTGCAGCTTACTTTGGATGCCGATCCCTTGCATGATCTGTGAGTCGCTGTATCCATTCAGTAATTTTCGCCGGGTTGTTGACTCTCTGCCTCGGAAGTCTGCAAGAACCACGCTCGCAGATAGGATGAGGGCCAGCCCGGCCGTGATCATGAAAGAAAGGAGAATCTGTTGCCAACGGTCAACACGGCTCGGGCAATAGGGGAGCCCCAAGCACTGCTCTTCCACGGGATATTTCTCTGTCGCGAGTGCCTGTCAACGTACTCCTTGCCCTGCGACACCCGAATCACTGGGGGTGGACTCGGGTGCGGACGTGCAGTTCAGTGTCCCCATGATGAAAAGATGGTATTATCGACTGGGGCGTTTACGAATTTACGAACAGCATCAAATTTCAAAAATGAGCCCGCCTGCGCCCGTCTACTTTAAAAAGCAAATTTACCTATGACGCCTTGGCAACGGTGGGGAGCTATTTTTACCCAATGTGTTCGTATGACATCTACGGACAACACCGATGATGATATTGGGCGGCTCGCTTTGAAACGCCCAAAGACCTGTTTGGGCTGCGGGAGCCGCTCATCTTTGACTGGCCCAGACTGTTTGCCTCTGCCACAGTGGCTCGTGGCTCGGTTTTCTGGGCGACAAGGCTGTTACATGGCAAGCCAGACAATGCGGAGGGCAGGATTCAGGAATACCAGGGTCTGCTTTCGCTCTACCAATCCCAAAGGGAGAAAGCCTTGGATGATGATCATCACTAGCCACCTTGACCTGGGCCAGAGGTGCGCCGTCCCACTTGCTTTGCTGCCATAGAACCCCGGCAGTTGGCCAGGATGACTCCACCAAGCGCTGGAAAAGAGGCGCGTCTGGCAACCCTGCAGCTCGGGAACCCTGTCTGTCCACCTAGCTCTGCATCCCGTCATATTTGAGTTTGCATGTTTCCTAGTTTGAGGCCCGTTTTGGGAGGAGTGCTACTGCAGGGTATCATGATTGCTCGCCAGCGCCGATACTGGGAAGAGACACCACAGCGAGAATCACATGAGGGGAACCTCATCTTCTGCCGTGTCAGCCTACCACCACGAGACTGGCTTGCCTAGCTCATCTATTCTTAAATGAGTTGTGACCGTTGGGCGCCGGAAATGGAGAAAGAAAGCTACATGCTCTGCTGCTAGCACAGAGTTGTATTACCTTCATATGCATGTCTATCATTGCTGTCGCACCACATTGACCCTTGGTGAAATTGCATATTGAGATTGAGATTCCCTCGCTGATACAAGTGCCGTGCTTCGGCAGGCATGCAAGCTGGGTTGTATGTTTTGTCTTCAAAGGGGAAAACAAAGGGAAAAAGAAGTTCACGACCTGTGGCTGTGTCCTCCCTTGCCTTGTTCGGCCACCCCCGTTGTCTTTCTTAACTTCAAACCCCCCAGTTATCGGGACAGACGTGCGGCCGACGTCTTTGACAAACTCCACTTACTCGCCTCTACGGAGACAATTAACCAATCCAATGTGCCTGCTGAATAGCTGTAATCACAGGGATGATGACTTGGGTTCTAAAAAAAATCATCAAAAAATCTCAGGAAAGCGATTGAAACTTTTGTGATAGAAGCATGGGGGGCTACAGTACCTACTCGTACTTCGTGCCGTGTCCTCGTACCGTCTGGCCACCATCTCATCTCACGAACAGACGACACAATGCCAGCGGACACATAATCCTCTGAGACACCTGAGACATTACAGCACAAACGCCCCGTTACCGGCCGACTGGATCAATCATATCGACTTCTCTGTGCTCTGGGCAGAGCAGCCGTGCAATATGAATCAATGCCGTGTAACGCTGGCTATCCCCGATTAGACTCTCGCCTCTCAGCCGAGACCATTGGGGAGATCTTTAGCGCTAGTCGCCCGTAATAACGATCGCCGCGCCAGATGCCCTGTCTGTCAAGTTGCGCCTTGTTCAAGGGATAAAATCTTGTCCCCTATCTTCATCAAACCAAGCTTAGCGCCAAAGCACACACGCGTGATCCACGTGCAGCACAAACGTGAGCCGTCCAGGCTCGATGGCCCAGCTATTTGGATCGGTCAAAGATGCTTGTCGCTAGCGGACATGTCGGGCGATAGCCACTGTCGAGAGGCGGACGGCCGACGCCGTCAGTTGGGGCGACTGTGCTCCCTGGTCACCGCGTTGGCCGCGATGGTAATACCAGCATCATCCGTGCAAGTTACGAGAGAGGATGGAGCATCGCCCCTTTGAGACCTGGAGAACTACCGGTGGATCGAGGATGCACTTATGCGTGCGAAATCGCTAACACCGGCAGACGGTGGCGGACGCCAACAACACCGAACGCAAGTGAGAATGGCGAGTGGGCCTGGACGTTGACAAAGTGCTCCTGTGCGTGCTTCAGGTACAGGCACGCACACAAACGCAGCTTCGAGAGTCAGTGCGTCGTCTCCTTTGAGAGGCCAACACCATACAGGCATAGAGAGCACTGGTGCGGGCGTAGTAGTATTATCAACGTTGCCTTTGAAGTTCCAGCTGAACCGACCGCCGCTGGTTAGGCACGAGAGCCGTATATCGTACAAGGGCATATCAGCCCTTGCTCACAACAACATGTTCCCCATGCGGTTCACCCGGCTGGACGGTTCGCTGTTAGGCCCTCTGAGACTGCAATCTTGCACACATGACCCAAGACCCAAGAGCTTGACAGGTTTGTTAATGGCCGGGGAAGTGAGCCGGCCAGCGGTGCACCGGAATTGAGTAGCATTTTCATGGTCCACGCCCACCCCAAAGAGTAACGACTCGATTTTACGGGAGCGTTGGTTGGTGGATAGCCAAGAGATGAAATGGAGATGTCTAAGAGTTGGAGCATGCCAATGCGGAAGCGGCAGAATCATCTCCATACCTAAACTCCCCCACGCATGAGGTGATGCTATATTCCGCCCCCTTGCCTTCAATCTGCTAACTTTGTCAGTGCCGCGAGCTACCGTAAGGTATCCATGCAGATTTGGCCAAGCTACGGGATCTATCAGTCGGCGATTGTGCGTTTATCCTGTCCCCAACGGGGCTAGCTAACCATGCTGTCGGTCCCATGTCCAAGCAACCACGATGGTCGGGGAGGGGTTCTGAGTCCTCCTGGCTGAGAATCTCGCTCGGCCGTAGACGGTGACAAGGAGAAGGGAGGAGGCAAATACGGGGATTGGGCGTTGTGTTCCCTTGGTGGAGCGCTTTCCATGTGCGCTTCCTTTGTTTCCATTGCCATGCTTCCTCGAAAATGGCCCACCGACCATGTTCCAGGCGAATTTGTCTCAGCTGTACGGAGCAGATGAAACCCAACCAACGGCGGGTTTATGAGGAAATGCCACTGAGATCCCAACGTGCGGGTATGCTCGAGATACCGCGTGGGTGCATCTAAGCCGGCGGCCCATGTCCTTACATCCACTCCCCCCTCTTCCTGTTATGCCACCTTTGCGGCGGCGCTTCCCGTAGTCAAGTGGTTTTTGTTATTAGATTGATCCAGGATAATCTGCCAGAAGTAGCACTTGGACGACCCGGGGTTGCAGGCTTATATTCCCTCTGCATGCCTTGTCTTGCATGATATTATCGAGATCAATCTTGTCGACAAATCTCTCTAGCCCGCCATGATCGTCCTTCCTAGACCTACTATGACTCCGAATCTGGGAGGCCCTAGTGCTCACAACACAGCTTTTGAATCTTCTGCCTCACGATTCATCCACCACTATCATCATCCTTACATCAACCATCAACACCAACATCAACCTCTACATCAACATCAACCTCTACATCAACATCAACCTCTACATCAACATCAGCCCCTACAGCAACCTCACAGCCCCCATCACCACAGTCCATCGCCTGAGATGAACCATCAACCTCTGCACAGTTACCCGCCTCAAAGGCAAACCCAACCGCTCCAGCAGCAGCAACAACAATTCCAGTTCCAGCACCAGCACCAACAGTATCATTCCCCGCAACTTCATCCATCCTCTCACCATCGGCAACATTCACGAACAATGCCGTCCCTCATCGAACGTTTACCGCAAGAGCTTCAGAGACTTGTCTTTTCTCACCTGGACTACCAAACCCTCATCTACCTGTCCACCATGAACCGATACTTTCATCAAACCATAAACCCTCAGAGGATGGCTGATCCGGCAGACAAGGCACAGTTCGTCATGAGAGCGGCGAAAGACTTTGCACAGCACCGTCCTAGCGAAAAGGGGCATGACTACAAGCCTGGCAACTTCGAGTGTTACATCTGCTTTCGCGTGCGGTCGCCGGAGCATTTTGACATGCTGCAGCCCCAGTCCATCTACGTCGATGCCCATGGACACGCAATCCGTGATCGAGAGCCAGACTCGCGGTCGGATAGACTCGTCATGCTTCGACGGTTCTGCATCTCTTGCGGTGTGGAGACTGGGATACACGCTCCTTTTGACTGTCTTACTACAAGGACAGGACGGGACCTCTGGGTCTGCAGGTGCAGGAAAGTCTGGTCTAAGCCGGGCTGCCTGCGTTGCCCCGACTGCCAAGGAGACTGCCCTCTTCGACCGAGGAGGAAGCTGGGCGTGGACCGCGTGTGATTTTGCATTTGATCGGTCGCGGCTCGAGTGGTACTCGATCAGGTTATCGAAGTCATTCATTGGTGTTGGAGTCAGGTACATCAACAGCCCTCGGCGTTTGGGCATAATAACAAAGAGCGTGGATGGGATCTTGGACAAGACATAATTACGGCCTGCGGACTGGGACCCGGAAGGGTAGCATCGTCACACAAAGACGGGAATGGGCACAAGGAGAAACCATGCATTGCTGGCGTCAACGGAGGGGACAAAGGGGTTATTGGGGCTTGAGCTTTGGCGGTTAATATTAGAAGGCGCTTTTGGGTATAACAGGAAATACACATCATTCACTCAAGTTTAGTTAATACAATATACCATACCATACCGTATCTACTCTTGTGTCACGGCGTCTTCTTCGACCACAGTGAATGTTTGCCATGGTGAGATTTTCGTTGGAGGGCAAACGGCGGTGTGGATGCGGCGTCTTGCCGTGGAAGGGGAGTGTCTTCTTTCCGCTGGGTGAGTGACCGAGTGTCACGACAGACCATGATGCTGATTTGGAGTTTACCTTGGCTTCATCTTCATCTTTGGATTGATCACCTTTGAAGTATTTTGCTACGACCGCCTTGTTGCTGCCCTGTGGCCTTAAAAACGTGACTTGTTAAAGCAAACGGGCTTTCTATTTAAGCAGAAACATATTTCTTCATTTCTCTCTTTCCTCACTTTCTCAATTTCGTTCACACTAATATTACTTTTTAATTATGATTAGCCCTATGTGCTTTTAGTTCCTCAAGTCAACTACCCTGATGTTAACTCTCTTATATACTTCTCCAATCCTTCCCAGCCCAGATCACCACATATACCCACCATTTGCCTTTTCTTGTTCATTTTCTCATCTACTCCCATTTTGATACACCCATATACTG
This sequence comes from Trichoderma guizhouense, assembly GCA_002022785.1. Taxonomy (NCBI): domain Eukaryota; kingdom Fungi; phylum Ascomycota; class Sordariomycetes; order Hypocreales; family Hypocreaceae; genus Trichoderma; species Trichoderma guizhouense. The sequence continues at coordinate 582,539 of LVVK01000021.1, forward strand.
CCACCATGGCCTACTCATTAACAGTCGCAGCTCTCCTCCACCCATGGTCGGGGCGCATCGACATGGCCTCGCGTTTGCCCTTGCGCCGAAATGAATCGGCCATCTCCAATGGCATACCGTTCACTGTCGACAGATACCCAACAATAATGGAGAACTACAAGGCAAGACGCAAGAGTTTATCAGTTGACCTTTCATGGCTACTCCGTGGCCAGAGAGATGCCGCCAAATATGAAGTCGCCGAGGAAGAGGAGAGTACAAGGTTGCTCTTCCCCTCTTCGTGAGCTTTACTTTGGGCAAGACATGGAGCTAATGAGGTTTAGTTCTATATCGGATACACAGAGTGATGTATTGAGCTCAGGTGATGCGACTTGCGAATACTCTGATAACATGAGCGAGACACTCGAAATGGAAGCGAACGACACTTGCGAAATTCCAGTGGACACCGATAACACAGATGTCGATTTGGAGATACTCAAGGCTATCAAAACGCCTTCAATCCCGTCCGCCATACTCAAGATGTCCCCAGAGCCCATGTACAGTAACGACTACTTTGAAATCGCAAAGTCTAATGTTGCTGGATGGGGAGCTTTCGCAACACGGGATCTGACAAAGGGAGATGTCATTCTGAGAGAGATCCCGTTATTTGTCGCCGAAACTAATAAAGTCTTTCACGAATTCTACAAGCTCGACGAGAGTGCCAAGAAAGTCGCACTCAGCCTCCATTCGCATCGTCTCATAAAAGGGGGCACGCCTCAAATTCTCGCAGTTTGGCAAACCAATTGGCAAGTTTCGGCTGCATCTATCTATGTATTTCTCAAGTTTGCTAATAGGTGTGTAGTTTTGCCGTTGCTCACTACGTGTCGGGCTTGTTCCCCATAGCTGCTCGCTTCAACCACGCGTGCGATCCCATCAATAATGTGGAATACGAGTTTGATCACGATAACGGCGTTCTTGCGATGATGGTGCGAGAGGATGTTACTGCTGGAACAGAGCTCAAGATTTCATATGGGAAGAATCTGAGCCCGCAGGACTTGTACATGTGCTATGGGTTTAGATGCAGCTGTGGGGGGTGTAGGGGGTTGAGTGATGGGGAGGTGGCGAGTATTACTATGCATTGGTGACTGATACCAAGATGCAAAAGAAGATATTGAGCAATGGAAATAAAATGATTATACGCGATTGCGTAAATGAATGGCTTGTGGTGGAAGTTATACTCTCTTAGGGAGTCTACAACGAGCACCACTCGCGGCATATGTGCCTCTAGATAGCGCGGGAACGTATTATATATCACTCCTGATTTTTCTTCATCTTTTTCATTATTTAGCACGAATTGACGCTTTTATCTTCTGGCATACAGAGTATTTACACTTGTGGCAATCCCCCCCTTTTTAACATCTTGTTTGACCACTTGCCAAGTCTGTTTACTAGGCAAGAGATGTATTTATATAACATTACGATGTAAATAATGACATGTTGCATCTCCATTTGTGATAACGCACATAATTTATTCTCATTTCAATACGAATTGTTGTGGCTGCCCACGTGAGTATGGCTTACTTCACTCATGGTGCTAAGCAAGAGTGACTGCAATGCGTCGATGCAACTGAACCTCATGGAAGAATAATACCACTACGGTCTCATGGCGTTATATAGTATACAAGTCACTCATTGTTAGGGAGACGACTACGGTTGAGTTGTCACGTGGATCTGCGTGATCACTCTCCTTGTTCAAGCCCACTCTCCGTTTGCTTCTGTTTGCATCTAACTTTTCCCTCTTTCATAGCACAACACAGAGTTCACCTTCTCTAGCAATGCCTTCGTGCGATCGCTGCGAGAAAATATTTACCACGTAGGTGAAAGACTATTACAAAAGTACTTGGCACAGGCCTAATCTTACACTTTGATATTTGTGTAGTGCTAGAAGGCGCAGATCGTAGTGCGACCTGGAGCTTTTATGCAGCAGCGGCCAAACAATCCCCGTCCACAAGATCATTGTCTTTTCGCAGTCTAGTGTCATTGAACAAACGTATTATGAAGAATGGGTAAGCCTACATATATCGAGGATCATGGCTATTCTATGTACTGATTTCCATCTGCGTGTATCTAGGGGCATGGGAAATATGCAATATGCGGTTATGATTTCTACGACGTCCAACGGTTGGTCGATTATCTATATACTGGCGACTATAAAACAACACCATCGGACTCGTCTGAGGAGCAGGACAAGGCTTTTGAACTGATCGTTCATGGTAACTTGCTGGGGCTGGCAGAAGAATACGGCATCCCTGGCCTTCTACAACTGTCAATGGAAAAAGGCAAGGCATCCATTCGGGATGAGCCAGAGACACGCGCCTTGATCGAATGCATACCCAAGGTATATGAATCGGTAATAAACCCGGACAGCATGATTTTCAATCTCATGATTGAGTCCATCAGAGAGAGAATTGGGCGGATTCCGCTTGACCTTAACGCCCGTTATATTTTGAACTCTGCAATGCAAGAAGTTCCTGACTTTGCGAGAGGCCTTGCCATGTCATTTGCGACGCAGCAGCCTCAAAATGAAGTTGTCGATTCGGATCTCTAATGTAGCTCCAGTAGCCTCGATACACCAAATTGCTGATTTTCCTTATGCAGAGATTACTTTGTACATATTTATTCTGAAGCTTAGAACGTGAGATTCAAGGGATTACTGCAAACCGTTCGTTAGCTGAAGTTATGTAAGTGCCATTCACAGCGTGTGGATACCTGGTAGTGGCACTTTGAACCTTCATCTTTCTCCATAATCCAGCACTAAACAATTGGCGTGTTATCTATGGATCTCGGCAAGCATGGAAAGGTCGGTGGCTTATTCCCATCCAATGCTATTTTAGCACGAGTCAAGCAAAGAGAGTGACGGCAATATGACGACGGATGGAATTGAAAAAGCTCACAACAATATAAGCTACAGTTTTAGCGCCGCCGAGAACAATACAATACCAACAATCGGCTGGGTTTCTCTTTTGATATCGCATACAACCCTGTTTCGTCTCGTCAATTATTAATTTGTGCCTTTTTTCTGGCACCGACGAAATGATGCGGTCGCAGCTAAACACATATTATAATGACCTGTGCAAGCAAATGCTGGGGTGAGTACACACTGCATGGAATAGTACATAACTAACTTTGTACCTTTTCTTCTCTCCCAACAGCGCCCAACATCGTGGAGAGTTTTGTGATCTTGACATTGTATGCAATGGCCATACAATAGCGGTCCACAAAGTCATCATTTGCTTGCAATCCCCAGTCATCAAAGCAGCATGTACTGGTTCATTTGCAGTGAGTCCCCGGAGGTGTGTCTGCCAATAAGAGGTGCCGTTTCTAAGGCCGTTTGCTCCATTCGCAACTATTTAGGAGTCCTGTGGAAGATACGAAATCAAAGACTGCTCTTATGAAACCGTCCAAGGAATGGTGGACTATCTATACACAGGCAATTACGACACTTACACCAAAGAATTGCCGAAAGAGCAATCCGAGGAGCCGGGGGAGATTGTACCGGGACAACGCGATGTGTTTAGTGAATTAATCCAGCATGTGAAAATGTTCAGCCTCGCAGACAAGTATCTCATCGACGGGCTTCTCGAGTTATCAAGGACCAAATTCAAGAAAACAGTCAGGGATGAGCGGGACACGTGCGCATTTTCCCAATTCGTGGCCGAGGTGTACGACTTACAATTCGAGTCAAGCAAAGAACTGCGAGACATCGTGGTTGAGTCTGTCAGAGAGAGGGTAGCGGTAACTCCGCTGAAACCTACCGTCCAGGAGGCCGTGGATGGTCTAATAGACGAGATTCCCGAATTCGCGGGTGATCTGGCCAGGTCATATCTGCGACGGCCGATACTGGGACACTGCACCACCTGCGGGACGCACAAGTTGGTTTCAATATCGACGCTGCAGTGCAGGTGTGCGGAATGTGGAAAAGGCGGCGCGACGCCTTTGGGATCTTGGTACGAAGGAAAATCATACTGAGTCCTCATACCTCCTACATATATCAGGAGAGTGACTACTGTATCTAATATCTCAAGCACATAGGGAGCCGATGAGCATACTCTGGGGCACCATGATTTACTTTTAAATACCTACTGCAAGAAAATGGCGATGTTATGAGGAACGCTCTCTTGCAGCACCACTTATACCACTGGAATAACTACGTCAATGATAATGCCATAACATCGACTTCAAGTTTTCACGTGCAAAATAGATGCAGCAGGCTAACGTAGCAAGCGCAGGTACACAGACAATGCAACCATCTTCCGTTCCCCCATTAAGAAAAAGAATGGCCCAGGTAGGCAGCTCATGTGCTTGTCAAGCATGATTGACGCCCTTGACGCCCACCAGAAAATGCGGCTAGTGGGAGTCCGTCGTATTTAGTATTCGGCATCCGTACCCTTGAAATCGGAGAAGCTTAATGAGAGATCCAGCGGGGTATTTGATAGCCTTAGGTAACTAATAGAGACTGAATAACTGTTTGTAAATATTGAATGAATCCATCTCGCGACTCTCTCTCTCTCTCTCTCTGTCTATTCTCTTAGTCCCTTCATCATCGACCAATTAGTCCTGTTGCTTTTGTGTTTCTGAACCAAAAGTTGATTTAACCCTCGGACCCCTCAAAAAAGACTCAATTGGCCATGCATCGCTGGCTTTCACCCATAGTGCAGCTCTCATGTCTGCTGCACACGACCGCCCACGCACAGCAACACCAATTCGTGGCTCACGGTGGCAGCCAGATCCCCTTCTGGGCTCACACCGAGAGTGTCGGCGAGATAAATCTGGCGACGTACGATTTCGGCGGCATTGGCACCTATGCAAATCTGCCGTATGAGAATTGCTTTGTCGACAACGACTCTTCAGAAGGCTTCGATATTGCCATACTCGGGGCTCCTTTTGACACGGTGTGTATCGCCCATCAACTATTACTGGCTTACACGAGTTCTGCATTCAACTGACAGCTATCAACCAAAAGGCAGTAACGGGACGTCCCGGAGCACGCTTTGGACCAAATTATATCCGGGCCGCCAGTAAGCGCAGGGCATATGGCTACAGCATATACACCGGTGAGAAGTTCTAGGATTGCATCGCTCCATCAAGTTGTCGCGATATTCATGGTAATTCTAACCAACTTCTGTATATTCAGGCGTCGACCCTGTTCACGATTGGGCCAGAGTTGTCGACTGCTTTGACGCCCCGCTAACATGGCTCGATAATCGTGTTGCGCTCAAGACGCTTGATCAAGCTCACAAGGCCATTTCTGGGAGGTCAACGGCTCACCCTGACAAATCAACAATCCCAAGAATCGTGACACTGGGAGGCGACCACACGACAACTCTGTCGGCTCTGCGATCTACGTACAAGCGATGGGGGCAGGTGTCTGTCATTCACTTTGACAGCCACATTGGTGAGATCTAAGCCTGATCTAGCCGTGATGACTTGTAGAGATTCCTAACTCCTGCTGCTCTAGATACGTGGGATCCCGAAGTTCTAGGTAAGAACTGATAATTCATAGGTTTACACCTGAACAAACAACTCTTCTACGATGCTAACCTAAAACAAGGCGGCGGTATTTCAGATTATGCGTAAGCCAAAAAGCAACATGACATGTCTAATGGTAACTTGAATTGACATCCCTCCAGGAGGATTAACCATGGAACTTTTCTGCATATTGCGCATGAAGAGGTACGACTCACATAGACCACCTCAACAGACGATGATAACCAGCTCACTCTTTTATAGAATCTCATTCTCAACTCATCTATTCATGCCGGTATTCGTGCGCCGTTGACGCGACCCAAGGCAGATATGCGAAATGACAGACGCTGCGGTTTCGACACCATCACTGCCCGTGAATTTGACACCAAGGGTGTTCAGTCTATCATCGACCAGATTCGACAGCGCGTCGGTGAGACCAACGTCTACATTAGCGTTGATATTGATGTTCTCGACCCTGCCTTTGCCCCTGGTATGATGCTCTTATATGATACGCATGTCTAGTTTGGTCGCTGACGAAGAATAGCTACCGGTACTCCAGAGCCAGGCGGTTGGAGCACCCGCGAGTTGATGTCCATCTTGGCTGGGCTAGAGGGATTGAACATTATTGGAGGAGACGTAGTTGAAGTGGCTCCGGCATACGACAATAATGGTGAGACTACTGCACTTGCGGCTGTGGATGTTGTTCAGGCAATCCTTGAACTCATGGTTGCGCAGCCAGTCAAGGCGCCGACGAAAGAGTAAAGAGGCATATAACCCGATATTGCCTGTGTAGCCAGTATATATTAGTTATTCATACTAGTGGTATATATCATGTACTATAGGAATCCTCAAACGGCCAGAACCCAAGTCATGATGCTGAGATGATATAATTCTTCATTCGTAGATTAAATTCTATCCTCATGTAAAAGGAGCCAAGAATTTGATCTAGCTAACAGGTGTTCTTAACTATTGAAGAGATTTCCAAACATCGACTGCCAATCCTAAATGCCTCCCTCAGCAGAGAAATTGTAACCTATAGCCCTATAGTATAATGCCATCAGACATTAACGTACATGAGATAATATCCAATTGTACACCCTGCTGCCGCGACCACTTCTTGGCCGCTCTTGAGGGGTTTCTCCCTGCAGATCTGCGTAGTTAACAGCCCCAAACGCCACCGCATTATTCAAGCGGTGCGTAAGATTCCTCGAGCCTCGATTCACTGCTTCTCTATAGTTCCCGAAATTGGCATTCATAAATTCGGCCAATTCCTCCCGAAATCGGGGGTCAGGGTAAAAATCATTAACCTCCACGACTAATAAGCCGTCGTCAGTACGATGAAGTCTATGAACTGTGAGACGGAAGCATAGGAAAGGAAGTCGAGTCTTACCTGTGTCGTCGGTGGAGAAGGTTGAGAAGGATAGGCTGGCCGATGTGACGAGGGTGGTCTCGTCGTCGTTCCATTCAGAAACTTGAGGAGTCGAATCGACTGGAATTATGGGAAGTCCTAGACGGGACAGCGCATCGTTGCGCATCTCCTGACGGTTGGGAGACATGGTGGTTGAAGTAGCGGAGTGTAGAATGGGGGATAAAAAAACACAGGTTGCAGGAAAGCGGAGAGGAAATTTGAAAGGATACATGTTTTTCGTCATTTGTGGATGCTGGTGATCCGTAATTTATATAAAGTTCTATCTATCTATCGAAAAGCTTTTGATCGTCCATGTACAGGATGTGGAAAGCTTCTATCAACAAGGTTATATGGGTAATGGAAAATTTGCTGTACTTGAACACAGAGAGTGCTTTGTAGAAAGTGTCTTCACTGTGGCGTATGGATCGACATTATATGTGCATTATACATGTTTCTCAGGTATAAGAACGAACGATAGTATGTCCTTTATACCAAGGTGGTGGTATCTGGAGTATATAGGGGGCCCTGTCTGAGTTTCTCCACCAAGCCATAACATACTTCCGAATGGCGAGCTGCAAAGAGCTTTACGTGACCAGAAGAATTGTCCTGAATTAATGATGGTGATTGAATAACTGCATTGCATCTGATGCCAATCGCGTTACCTAACCCTGTAGTCAGTTGAAGGCTGTCAAAATACGTGTAAGACACCAAACTCACAGATGCCTCGCCCAACTTACATCCATTTTAACTGCGCTACAGCTAATCCATCACTAAGACCCAATAATTTATTTATCATTAAGTGTATTCTACAATCCGCCTTCCAATATCGAGATCAGAAATTGCTTCTTCTCGATCCGTCAAAAGTCAGCCCTGCGCGTTCTCCGATGACTCCTCGCCGCCATCTCCAAAAAACGCCCTCAGCGTCATCAGCCAATCGGATTTATTCAATACCTGTAGCTGTTGCCTGGTCGAGCAATGGATAACATGCATTTTCCCCACGTATCGAAAAGATGATACCCTTTCTATCGCATTATTCAAGACAAATTCTTTAGATGATGCTTCGTTATTTATATAATATGTAGCGTCGCCCGCTTGGAATCCATGGCTTCATTTACGATACCCATACACGTCAAATACCATCAGCATTTAAGCGACTGCTTTTCATTCAATTTTAGCTTGCCAAATCATTGTTTCAGTTAATTGCTTATAGATTTTATTCATGTCATAACATCATACAGCATGGCTTTTACACTCAATCTCATCGACAATCATCTCCCTCCATCAGTACTCACCTGGTCCCAAGACACATCAGAAGATTTAAACGAACAAACTCTCCAATTTCAGTTTCCCAACTTCACATTTCAGCTCTGTCTCTCTATAGACCACAAAACATTTCTCTCAAGCCGAATCCTCGATACCAACAGCTCAATACCACGCCGCATCCTCGATCCCCTCCGGCACCACGTCCGCGCAATCTTCCTCACCCTCTACAATGAAGATGACGATTCATCCCAAGTTAGAGAAGAATATCTCCAAATCGCCATTCTCCAGGCTCTAGAACATCTATCAGAATATCCTGAAGAACCAGGAAATCAAGCCACAAATCCCGGCCCCAAATCTCCCACTAAAGGCTGGTCCGCCTCTGAAATCTCCAGCTGGGACGACATCATCTCCAACCCCTTCGGCCTCGACGTCTCGACCGTTCGCGACACCGCCTCATTCCTCCTAGGCATGACACCCGAGCAAATCGCACAGCAAATCCCCTCAGCATGGAGAATCATTCACTTTGAAAACATCATGCGAGAAGACCTCCTCAAGCGCTTCCGACGATACCAGGACCACCTCCGCGCATTCCTCCCAGAACAACCCGGCCTGCGAAAGAAACTCCCGCCGCACTCTTCCCTAGACGGGCGCTACCGCACCACCCTCTCCATCGACACCGTTGTTGAAGACATGGTCAAGCCGAGACTCACATTCCACGGCACAAGCCTCCGCTCCGTCCGCTCCATCATCCGCAACGGCTTCCTCCTCCCCGGCAAGGTCGCCGACGGCAAACGCATAGAATCGCCTCGTTCAGGTATAGCCTTTAATCGCGGCATCTATTCATCCCAGTCTGCCGCGTACGCAATGTCCTACGCCAGCGGCCAGCGAGAACAGACGCCGCTAGGGATGCTTCCCAGCATGCGATTATTCGTCTGTGCGACCGTCATGGGCCGAACGTATTGTTCCAAATCGTATAATAAAATCTCCAAAGCGGATAAGACGCTAGGTTCTGTTCACGGCCCCCTTGTTAGCGGCTTCGATTCACACTTTGATGGCGGATATGAATACATTATCCACGAAGAGAGAGCAATGCTGCCTTGCTTCGTGATTCACCTTGATCTAGGCTCGGAAGAAGCTCTAAAGTCGATCAAAGCAGCACAGCTCAACCCAGCATCGATCCAAGAGACGCCCACGACACCGAGAGCATCACGTCTTCACCAAGAGTACGACAACTCGCCTGGAGATCGCAAACGTAAGCAACTCGCCCTCAAAGCTGCTGCCATGAAATGGTTCCCCTACGGCTTTGGCACCGCCACGGGGACAAGTTTTGTCATTGAGGATATTGGGGCAACCTCAGATGACAGCGAGACTTATGGCGATTGGCAAGAAGATAAACATGCGTATGAGCCGGGTGATGAGCAGTCCGTCGGTTGGAGTAACCGGTCCTCTGGATGGGATGATGAAGAAGGGCCATTGCAAAGGGGATTGTTCCTAGACGAATACCAGAAGGACCGCGAGATAAGAGTCGAGAGAGGTAACAAAACCGAACGAAGAGTCGATACATAAGACAAAATAAAGACTCGAAAGGCGAAATGAAAAAAGAAAATAATATGTCCTTCATTGAGAGGCAAAAATTAAAACATCATATATCATCGCCGCTTCGTAAACAATGCCAGTTTATTTTCCAAACCCAAGTTCTAGGATATCCGACCACCAACGCCATAAAATCATGCTCGCTTCCACCATAAACTTTTTAATCCCAGTATCTAATATCTCCATCCAAACCGGCTGTAACAACCTTACTCGTCTCCTGCGGGTGCCACTGCACACACGTAATGGCTTGATTGCCTGCCTTTAGCTTGTGATACATCTTGCACGTCTTCCAATCCCAGAAGCATACGAAGCCGGCCTGGTCACCGGAAGCAAGGAACTGGCCATCAGGACTGCAATCCAAATCAATTGCCAGACCAGCATTGTTGTGACCCCTGTAGCTCTTCTTCCTGTTCTGGCGGAACTTGTCGTTGGCCCCATAGACGAGGATCTGGTTGTCCGAGCTTTGGTATGCGACATACTTGCCAGAGGGGTGAAGTGCCGCCCTCGTCATAGGATACATGTCGGGCTCGGCAATGTACTTGATGGGCACAGGGATGTTGTAATCCCATGCGCGGAGTGACTTGTCATCAGACGTCGTCATGAAACGGCGATTATTGTCGACAAAAGTAATAGTGTTGATGGCAGCCAAGTGATGGTCGTACTCCTGAACCACCTGGTTTGGCGTTCGTATATCAAATTGAATTATCTTCTTGTCCGACATACCGGCCAGGAATTCGTTCGAATGCTCAGGATCGGGGTTGAATTTGATAACGTGAGGGGTTTTGCCAGTCGTGAACTTGTTGATGCAGATTCCCTTCTCCGTATCCCAAAGCTTGATCATGCGGTCATACGATGCAGACAAGAATTGCGTTCCGGAATCGTTGAAGCAAATATCGGACAATGACTTGGTATGGCCAGAATACGTCCGCAGCAGTTCCTTGTCGTGATATACATCGCGAATCTTGACTGTCGTGTCTGCACCGGCTGATAGAAGCAAGTGTCCTGATCTCGGGATGAAGCGCAGCGCTGTGACAGCTCCGGAATGGTCCTTCCAGCTGTGGATTTGCTTCTTTGGTATGAAATTTGTAACGCTTCCAACCTCTTTGCGCAGATCCACGTCCAGATCCTGAGGAACATGCATATATGTCCGGCCTTGGTAGTCGAATTCTTCGGAGCCGTGGAAGGTGGTCGTTTCCTCTCCCAAATCCTCCACTTCTTTGCGCCGCGCGAGAGCACCCGAAGGCGCTTGCACAACCGTTCCGCTCTCAACAACCTCTTCCTCCTCTTCTACCTCTTCGTACTCGTACTCGTCATCGTCGTCGGCAACTTCGACCTCTTCATATTGTTGCGTTTTGAATTTAGCCCAGGGACCAACGTATTCGCCAGCTCCTTGAGCCACACTGGCGTCTCCCTTCTTTTCTCGGCTGGGTCGCATCTTCGATGGGCCGTCCTTGGCCTCGAAGGCTCTGTGCTTGGCTCTGAACGAATGTTCGCTCACAAACATTTCTTCAGCAGTGCCGGTCAAAACATTCTTGCGCTTGAGAGTATGTGTTGCTTGCTTGTACGGATAGGCAGGGCCGGCCTTTGTCCGTGCAAGATCTTCAGCAGTATAGGGAACAACCTCGTGGTCTGGCTCCGCCTGCTGTCGCACCACGAGCGCATCTTGCGGCGCCATATTAGGCGGATACTCCCCAAAGTCGGCCATGATTGCTGCTTGTGGATTAGGATTGATGCCAAATGAAGATTGAAAGAAAGAAGAGAGAAGAGAAGCGTGGCGCGTCTTGACCAGCAATTGGAGTCACGTGATATACCACCAGCGAAGCGGCCGCACTGCTACTTCTCTACGAAGAGCAGAGATTGGTAGAATATATGTCAAAAAAACTTATAGTAATGATACTTTTCATATTAGAAGATAGTAGCGGTTCTGAGATTGACCGGTGTGAAGTAGAAGCATAGACGCGATATTTAAGTATCGAGAAGAAAAAAGCCGGCTGTCATACCCCAAAGAGCTATGACGTGGGGGAGAGAGTAAGACGAATAAACCCTGCAAAATGTATCTTCACTTCTTATATAACGTAGGCGCAAACAACGATATGATACAATTAGTAACTGTATTAGTCCCCCCTGCTTAAACCTCGTCCTCCTGACATTCCAGTTTTATCATTACTCCATCAGACTACCTCGAACAAACAGCCTGTCCTCCCGCAGAAAAAAGGGAGGGCTAGGCTGTACTACCCGAGTTGCGAAATTCAGCTCTCTGAAGAAGAGAGAAAACAGATCGCTCTCGACAATCTCCAAACACCAGTATATCACTGGACGCAGTGCGTAGGACTGCGAGTGAAGCCAGCCCGCCCGTTCCCAAACATCCGCGCCATTCGCTTCACCTGCTCCATTGTAGCGTAGTTCTAAACATTAACGGCCCTTGTCCCATGCTGTGTCTTGCCTTACCGGCCCCTCGTCAGAGTTCCCGTCATGTTTAGTTTTATCGGTCCTGCCAGAGAAATTGGTATCGTATAATGGGTTAGGGTAGTTTCGTCAACCAGCCGGCATGGTTTACGAAGACTCATCGCGGATGAGGGCGACGATCATGCTGTACAGGTAGAAGAAGAACATGATCAAGTGGAAGGCCAGCTTGATGAAGGACTCCTATCGGGATTGTTAGCGAGGTACTCGGAGGAGCTAAGAAACGGGCGCAGAACGACGCACCTTCTTATGGACGTTCAACTTTCGGAAGATCTCGGTGGCATCAAGTAGATGTGTGTTGTCAACGATCCTAGAGGTTGTCGATTAGAGAAACGCCCCATATGCGGCAATAATGAGGGTTCGAGGGTAGCTCACTTCTTGATGTTGTAACCGAGGAGGGGAAGGTTGAGGATCAGGGCAACCCAGTACCCGTTGATCAAGAACAAAAAGGTCAGGAAGCCATGGACGGCAGCTTCGGGGATGATGTAGGCGTTCAGACGGTTGCAGAGGTCGATGGGGTTAATGTAATCGCTGTTGGCATGCGTGTCAGCCATGTACGAGGATGTTTTGCAGAAGATGCATTGGCAAGGCTACTCTCTTGCGCGCATGTGCCTGCAGTCCAGGGATACCATATCGGAGGACGTCATACCATTCCAAATCGCTGTACATGATGGTGAAAAAAACCTGAAGGAACAGGTTGACGGCGTTGATCAACACCGCCAACAGGAACAGCCACGCTTCTCCAGACATCATGGCGGTTTTCCAAGCGGACGAGCTGGAGATTGTCTATGAAGGCGAAGAGAGGATGGAAGGAGAAAAAGGAGAAGAAGCAGAAGATTGCTTCCAGTCGGCTAGCGGATTGGTGTTGCTTCAAGCTCCGTCACGAGCTTCGAGTCCGGCGCGGCGTGCAGGAGGGAGGGGAACTGGGCAACCTAGCATTAGTGGGGGGTTTTCGTTCGTGGACAAAGCTTCCAAGGCTGATGCTCGTGGCGTGGCTGCGGCTGCGGCTTACCAGGGAATGACGCAGAGCAAGACAAGGCGACGAGGGCGCAAAAAAGATGCGAGGTGGCCTCAAGCGGAACAGGCGAATGATGTGATCGGCGGAGAGGAGGGACAGGAGGAGCAGGATTGTGGGCGAGAAGGCAATTGGGAGAAAAAGCTGGTGACCTCGCCTGGTATTAGTGGCGATACCTGGGCAGTGGGCAAGCAAGATTTTGGAAGCGCCAGCCAACCAGTCCGAATCTGCGGTCCCGTGCTCGGCTGTGGGGACAGAAGCACTAACGTGTCTGCTGCCAGACTGATAGCTGGAGCTGATAGCAGGTGCTGCAGGTACCTGTACCTTTGGTAGCATTGCCCTTAGTCCGGAGGCTGGTTGGTGTCTATAATTGCAGAAGGGCTATGGAAGCAGCCAGAAGTCCGGTTTCCGGCTTGAAGGCTTTGATTCCTCGATATATCGCCTATAGTAAGATATGAAGAGATTGCATACTTTTATCTATATCAAATCAGCAGACACACATTGCCAAAGCCTTGCTTCTTGTTAGCGGCTTATTGCATCCGATCCTACAGGCGCACAGAGCACACAAACAGCGTCTCCAGATGAATTTTCATGTGAATTCACCGATGCAAGGGCAAACACACCCCGCAGGTACAGGTACAAGTCCCTTATCATAAGGTAGCGCCCGATGTGCTGTAACCCTCGAGCTTTGTGCTACAGATTCCGTCTCGAGCTTTAAAATTGTTGCTACCCCAAGTTCCAAACGGCAAAGGAGCGAATGACCGTGCTCTTTTTCATCTTCAAACACGGATTGTGTAGGAATTATACGAATAGATCTTAATCTCGTCACGGCAACAGCACTCGCAATCCAACCATTTGCGGCAGAGAACAACGGCTCTATTCACTCGCAGCACACCCAACGACGCCAGTACCCTATCGCTAACCTCAACCTCAACCTCAACTCTAGGATGCCGCATCATACAATACGCTACATAATGGTGGTATCAAATCACTAACTCAGAGCCATATATTCATCCTACATTGTCAGCCAGATTCTCAAGCTGCCACTCCGTCCACCTTCTTCTCCGGCATGGGAATCGGTCCTCCAGGCGAGTCGGCAGTTCGTGCCGTGAGAATCTCGCAGCCGTCTTCTGTCACAAGAAGAGTGTGCTCTGCAACTGCAAGTTAGTACCTCTATCTCCTAGACGACGAATGACAGACTGGGGATCAAAACATACCAAACTGGGCCGTCCGCTTTCCGTCAATGGTTGTGCTAGTCCAGTTATCAGGCCATGTAATATCCCTGTACTTGCCCAGTGCAATCATGGGCTCAATGGTAAAGGTCATGCCGGGCTTGCACTCGCCAACGGCCTTGTTCTTGGCATAATGAGGGACGTTTGGCGGGCAATGGAAGAGCTTTCCAACGCCGTGGCCACAGTACGTCCTGATGACACTGCAGTCTTTTTGCTTTGCCACCTTTTCGATAATGTTGCCAAACTCTCGTATCAGGACACCGGGCTTGACGGCCTTGATAGCCTCATCGAGAGACTCACGTGCCGCCTCCACGACCCTTACGTTGTCAGGGTCAGCCTTGGCCCTGTCACCAATGTAATATGTCTCGTTCAGATCGGCATGGTAGCCGCCGTGGTATAAGCTGATGTCGATGTTAAGGATATCGCCGTCGAGCAGGACACGCTGATCGGGAATGCCGTGGCAGATGACCTCGTTGACGGATGTGCAGCAAGACTTGGGGAAGTGGTTGTAGTTCAACGGTGAAGGGTACGACTGGATGTCAAACCATGAATCAGTACTACAGCTCTTGACCTCACACAAGTGCTCCCAATAAATACGACTCACCTCGCGCTCTATACAAGCCTTGTGGACCAGCTCGTCGATGAAGTCGGTCGTGACACCGGGCTTGGCCGCAGCCGCAGCAAGATCGAGGACCTCGCGTGCCAGCTTGCAGACCTTGCGCATCGCAGCAATACCCTTTGCATCGTGGATGTCGATCTTGTTGCGGTTCACCAGAGACCGGCTGTACTTGGGGTCGCCGTCCTGCCACCAGGTGGGATGAGGAATTGACTTGGGGAGGGTGCGATGCTCAGACAGAGGATAGACGGGGCGCAACGGGCCGGCGAAGGGGAAGCTCGGGAAGGGATTGTAGTAACCGGTGACTGGATCTGGTAAGAGTGGTTTCGGGGGAATCAAGTGGTGGAGGATATTACTTTGCGTCTTGTGCATGCTCTTGTGGTTGCTCTACTCACGCGGGGTCAGCCAGTGTCCAGTTTCCCACCCTTTGGTCTCTCTTCTCTTCTATTTTCTCCCGATTTCTCCATGATGAAGCATTGTGTCCGCGACGGGAGTCTCTATACATACCCAGTTTCTCTTAAAGCAGTCCTGGGCGCAGAAGAAGCTGTCCTTGATGCCTAGCTTCAAGCATGTCGGGCACTGCAGAGCTCCAGCGTCGTTATCGCAGTCTGCGCCCAGGCACTTCTTCTTCGTGGGGGGTTCGGAGGTCATGGCGAAAGATTAATGACGGATAGAGAGTATATGGACAAGGAATTACAAAGGCTCGAGAGATGATGCCGTGGAGGGATTACAGATATCGAGAGGTGGATCGGCATAAAAATACTTGCGATAGGACTAATACGGGAAGGGCTCGAAATTCTAATGGCTGCTGTGCTTAGAGGCTTTGCAGCACTGAATGACACGCTACAGAGGCACTAACGCTACAGAAAGTATCCGGTACCTGTGCTCTTCACCTTTTTTTCATGTGGGAGCCACAGTCTGCGCCGGTACATGTGAAAAGCCGGGCGTGGCGGAGTGTGGCGGATGCGCTTCGGCTGCACCAACTTTTTTTCCTTCTCTTCTCTGCGCTTCTTTTCCAAGGCTCTTATATACCTAGTATGCCTCTCTAGTAGAAGGTACCAATGCTAATGCAACAGGCCATATTCTCTCGAAACTCGCCGTGAAAAGCCACTAAGGACTAAACAGAGTGCTAAGGATGTTAAGCGTTACACCAATAATACATGACCGCACGTGTGGCTTAGGTTGTTGCTTAGCATGATGTGATCAGAACGGCTATTGCTCGTATGTGCCTTGCCTTTATTAATTCTCAGACGCGGGTTGAGTCAACATGGTTCGCCCCTTGGTCCGAGGTCAAGCCAGGACTTCTTATAGCTCCAGAGCTCCCGATCCTCTTCTTCCTCTCTCATAACAAGATCTCTTTCTCTGGAGCTGGAAACTCGGAGATTCTGACTCGTCTCGGGAAGCCATGGCGGACACTAAGATTGTCGTTGTTGGCGCTGGTCCTGTCGGATCTTTGGCGGCGCTATATGCCGCCAAGAGAGGATACCAAGTCGAAGTCTATGAGTTGCGGCCGGGTAAGTGAAGCTATAATTTTTTTTCTCGTTGTATGGTGAGCCCGACGCCTCCGAACTCGGTCTCGTGGTGTTGTTGGACTCGTACTGTAATTATTCATGTTTTTTCTTCTTCTATGGTGTTGGATAGTATTTTTGCAATGGTTTCTCGGTTTTCAACGATACTGTGTTGTTGCCTCTGCTTTACTTAAAACCATAGCTCTTATTGTCTCAGTGTCATGGTTGTGAAACCGCTCCGCTAACCGGCCTCAGATCTTCGCGATCCCAGCATCGTGCCGCTCAACTTCACAAAGTCCATCAACTTGGCTTTGTCTGAGCGAGGGCTTCATGCTATGCAGCTATCTGGTGAACCGAAGCTGGTTGACCATGTCATGTCTGCGACTATTCCGATGCGCGGACGGATGATTCACGGACAGTCGCCGGATGGAAGTCTTTATGAGCACTCTCAAAACTACGGCATAGACGGACAGGTAAGGAGTTATCGCACTCAAACTCGCTTATGTTTCCGGAATTATGTTCATTCCAACTTTTAATATAAACAACTTTATTAACCAGACAACAGGCCATTAACGCTATTGACCGAGGAGCCCTCAACTCGCGGCTGCTAGACATCCTGGAAGCCATGCCCAACGTCAAGTTATTCTTCAACCACAAGCTCACTGGAGCGGACTTTAAGAAGAACAAGGCTTGGTTCGAAGCCCGTGACAGAGACTATGTTCCTAACGGCCGTCCTAGAGAAATCGAAATTACTTTCGATCTTATGATTGGAGCGGACGGTGCACACTCCGCTGTCCGCTATCACCTGATGAAGTTTACCAGAATGGATTACCAACAAGAGTACATTGACACCCTATGGTGCGAGTTCCATCTGCCCCCTCGTCCCGTGGATGAGAATGAGAAAGACCCCAACGCCAAGTTCCGAATCTCGCCGAACCATTTGCACATCTGGCCGGGCAAGGACTTTATGTTCATTGCCATTCCCAGTGAGGTAGGACTTGATCGCTTACAAATTCGACTTTTGAAATCATGGCAATTACTAATACCTTGGCAGGACGGATCATTCACCTGCACCCTCTTCATTCCCAGCGCTGAGATTTCGGAGCTGGAGAGGGACCCTTCCACGGTCCCGGCGTTCTTTGACAAGCACTTCCCCGGAGTTACCGCCTTGATACCAGGGCCGGATCTCATCAAGTCGTTTGAGACAAACCCTCATCTGCCGTTGATTAGTCTCAAGTGCAAGCCCTATCACCATGGCTCCTCTGGAGTCATCATCGGCGACGCTGCTCACGCCATGGTACCCTTCTATGGCCAAGGCATGAACGCTGGCATGGAAGATGTCCGCATTCTCTTTTCCATCCTCGACAAGCACGTAAATCTCGAGGAAACCAATAACCCCGACGGAGAACTCATCCACTCCACCGAGACATCCGCCTTCCAGCGCTCTCTCGCCTTGGCAGAGTACTCTGCCGTCCGCGCAAAGGACGCCTACGCCATCAACAACCTGGCTCTGCAAAACTACGTCGAAATGAGATCCTCGGTCCTCTCCAGGCGGTACAGGCTGCGCAAGTACCTCGAGGAATTCATGAGCGTGCACTTCCCGTCTTTTGGCTGGCAGACCAAGTACTCCCGCGTCAGCTTCGGCAACGAGGGATACGCAGACGTGGTGCGTAAGAGCGATCGCCAGGGCCAGATACTGGTGCAGAGCTTCATTGCGCTGGTCTCGAGCCCTGTTGTCTTGACGGCTCTTGTCTTGGCGTATAAGCGTCGTGGAAATCTTGCATCCTTTATTGGAGGGCTTTTCGGTTGGAAATGATACCGATATTAGAGCTCGGGCGAGAGGGGTCACTGCCGCTCCTTTTTCTTCACTCTTGACATGATATGCGCCTGAAATACGGCAATTCATGTCTTGATGGGTTGGCAGATGTATGGACAGTTCAAAAAAGGCGATAACGGAGGCAAATGTCAAATATGTACATGAATATTTGCAGGGATTGGCACTTTGTAGCAGCGGTTGGAATTTTAACACGGACTCGTAGAAATGTGAACAATATGGGCGGTATAGTCTAATACAAGCGGATATCTGGATGAACAAACTCCAATCAAATATCAAATAACATCAATAAAAATTAATCCAATTTGCACACAACATCGCATATTGAATTCTGTGCCTCTTTCATTCTGCTCATATCATGATGTTCTCCTAGCAGCCAAAGAAAGTTGTGCCACATTTCTGCTTAGTCACCCACCTCCAAATTTTTGACAAGCCGCTTTCCTGTAGCACCACCATATCGAAACCAATCGCGATAATCAACCAAATTCAACAACCCTCCGCCATTCCACCCTCGTTGTGCAAACTCGTGCAGAGCGCATCTCTTGCAGGACGAATTGCGGTTGGTGATTCAGCTGTAGTTGGGCGAATTGGCCGGTCAGGGAGCGTTTCCAGACGATGCACTGTAAGTACCCCCAAGAGCCGCAAACCACAAATTCCAGCATCATTCTAACTTTCACTATCTCAGAGGGAAAAAATCCCACTCTCGACGACGAAATCACTCTGCTCCTCCTCATCCAACAAACACATAAGACAAACCAAAAGAACAACCGCCCACCATGCCCTCCATCCTCAACATAGCACACATGTGCTCCCACCTCCAAAACGCATCCAAAGCCCGCCTCGGCCTCACCTCCATCCCCTCCAACAAATACAACCTGCACCTCGCCCTCGCCCTCCACCGCTCCGGCTTCTTCTCCTCCGTCTACCGCGCGGGCCCGCACCCCCCCACGCCCGAACAAATGGTCGCCCAGGTCCCCGAGCCCGTCACAAACGCCACCGTCGCAAAGATGCGCATCTGGCTCGGCCTCAAGTACTGGGACGGAAAGCCCGTTTTGTCCAAAGCTACCGTGATTAGCAAGCCCTCGAGACAGTTGACTGTGGATGTTCAGGAGCTGGCTCGCCTTACGAGGGGGTTCCCGACGAAGCTCAAGGGAGGGGTTGTTAGTGGTTTGGGGGTGGGGGAGTGCATGTTTGTGTCTACGGCGAGGGGTGTGCTTGAGGTTAGGGAGGCGTTGGCGAAGAAGGTTGGTGGTGTGCTCATGTGCCGAGTATCATAGTCTCAGATGGGACAACGATGAAAACGAAACAGAAAAAAAAAAGAAGAGAGGATAGACTGAAAAGGAAGAAAGGGTGTGGAGATGGCTTCAATGATTATGGTTGTGTATATATATTAACATGTATTGTCTCACAAAAGAGAGGGAGGGGAGAGAGAAAGTACATCTCACTGTATGAATAGAATCAATTACAAACAAGTATGCATGATCAAAATGGACGAGGAATCCTGTTGCTCGTTGATGATGGCTTTGGCAAAATAAAAATGCAATTTATGCATATACTCCCAAGGTCCCAAAGAAAAAGAAAGTATCACCAGTGGTCGCTATAAACAGGTATCTAAGGTATCTTAATAACTACATCTCTCCTTTTCGACAGAGGGCCGCGGAGGCCTGTCCAATATTACATAGACAAGGGGGTTCGATATCAAACAAAAAGGACCAGAAAAAACACATCTCCACCAATGTCAAAACTTGACAAACGCCGTCCCTGCCCAACAAAACACCAGACTGCTATTATTATTTTTGCCATTGATTTATTAGTTTGTTGATTATGAGGAAGCCTGAACAGCGGTCTCGTCAGCCTTCTCAGAAGTCTCCAGGACAACTGGCTCGGCGACGGGCTCGGCAACCTCCTCGGCCTTGGGCTCCTCGGTGGCTTCAGTAGCCGGCTCAACAGGAGCTTCCTCAACGGCAACGGCGGCCTCGGGCTCAGCGACGGTCTCAGGCTCAGCAACGGGCTCGGACTCGACAACAGGCTCGGCGGCGGGAGTCTCCTCAACCTTGGTCTCAGCGGCCTCAGCGACCTCAGCGGCAGGCTCAGGGGCGGCCTGGGTGAGCTCGGCATCCTCAGCAATAGCAACAACCTCCTCCGCAGTCTCGACATTGGCAGTTTCAGCAGCCGCCTCCTCCACTGGGAGAGGCTCGGGTTCCTCAGCCTTCACAGGAGCAGCCTCCTCCTGAGCCACATCCTTGACGGGCTCCTCAACAGCCTCCTCCTTGGGCTTGGTGACGGATTTCTCGCTCAATGAGGGAGAAGGGGATTTCTTGCCAATCGACTTCCTAGGAGAAGACTTTCTGGTTGGGCTACCCTCATAGTGAGATCCACCAGATGCTGCCGTCCCAGCAGTAGAGGGTCGGGATCCACATTGCTTAGGAGGTGTAGTGTCCCCTGCCGTCTTGCTAGATGACGCCTGCGTAGGTCGCGTCATGCGGGCCAAGAAGCCCTCGTCAACGTCCTTCGTCTTCTTAGGCGCCTCTTTGGCAGACTTGGCGGGCGGTGGCCCAATGCTGGGTCGAGATCGTGCAGCAGACCTTTCTTTGGCGGCCCGCAGAGCAGACTCTTGTTTGGCTGTCTTAGCACCATGTACAACATGGCCAGGAACCTGCCCGCCTAGGGGGCCGAGAGATTGCCTTGAATTGGTCGGTCTGGACTGAGTTGCTCCAGATGCCGCACCCGCACCAGTCTTGGAGACGGAAGAGGCGGTGGGAGCGGTGAGGGAAGCGGGGAGGCCAACCGGCTTGGTGGGCGATCTGGTCTTTGGCTTCGGGACAGCAGCACCGCTGTCAATCTTGATGGGCTGAGGCCTCTTAGCAGCACCAGTTGCAGCTCCAGTCTTTGCGGCAGAAGCTGGCCTGGCTGCAGAGCCTGGTCTGGCTGCAGAACCGGGTCTGACGGCAGAAGAGGATCTGACAGCCGAAGTTGACCGGGCAGCAGAGCTCGACCGGACAGCCGAAGTGGATCTTCTGGCAGTGGCTTCTACTGTCTTTTGCAATGGTCTGGCGTTCGCTCGCCTGGAGGAGTCGGTAGCGGCTTTGGTAGCAGTTGCTGCAGCAGGTTTGGGAGTGGCTTTGGCGGCTGCCGCCTTGGGAGCGGGAGCTGCAGCAGTCTTTGTAGCAGCAGTCTTAGTAGCTGTAGTCTTCGTGGCCGCAGTCTTTGTGGCCGTAGTCTTGGTTGCGGCGGGCTTCGCTACAGCTTTGGTGGCGGCAGCAGCTGGCTTGGTCGACTTGTCTGACTTTTGTGAGACACTGTCGGTGCTGCTCGTAGGGGCGGCAGTTTCCTTGGACGCCGGCTGCTCAGGCTCGGACTTCTTCGCAGGAGCAGATTCGGTAGCTGACTCTGTTGCGGATTCCGGTGCAGATTCAGCGACAGATTCGGGGGCAGACTTGACCGCAGGCTCAGCCGTTGCGGTGGTCGGGTCTGCTGGCGACAGCACGCCGGTGGGAGTCTCTTCGTCGACAACCTTGTCCGGGTTGTGACTTGGCTTGTCGGTGACAGCTCCCGGCAGTCCCTCCTGTTCCTGCTGGAACTCAAGGGAAGCTCGGGCGGATCGCACAGATATCTGGCTCATGGCGGAGTTGAGGCTGGCCAAGAACGCAGGGGACATAGGCGACTTGGGCGACTTGGGCGGTTTATCGATCTTGGCCTTTGAGATGGCTTCGCGGTCGATGTCGAGGCTACCTCGCGGGGTCGAGGTTCGAGAGAGGCTATCTTCCCTGACCAGGCCGATGACGCCGTTTCGTTCGACGGCAACAAAGCTGCTTCGCACCTTATTGACGAGCGGCTTGGGGGAACCGCTTCGAGCTAGTGGCGGAAAGAAGAGCGGGTTAGCTTTCTGGACGGAAGTTAAGCTCTTTGTGGTGGCATGGCATGGCAGCAGTCAAGCATAAGGTATGCATCCAGGTCTTAGAGCAGCACCTCCAGCCTTTAGCGGAACTAACAGCTACAGGAGCAGCCCAGCAGCGTCTGGGATGGACAGTAACAAACAGGCTTCTTGAAGGGCACATAATGGAAGGCTGGAGAGCAGGAAGAAGAAGCAAGCAAATGGCAAATCATCAGCACACACTGAGGGCATTACCTCCTGGGGTTGGAGATGGAGTTGAGACACCAAGGGATCTACCTCTATCATCGTCCGCTGGGCTCGCGTCCCCTTTGTTCTCGAACATGGCTCGCAGGTTCTTGACCGCGCTCATGGTGAAAGACGGGCCGCGTCCGCGGAGGCTCTAGGGAATGGTTTTGCGCGCAATCGATATGCTGGAGGTTCTTTGGAAAAACCATCCGTATGAAGATTCAGGAGAAGAGGAAAAGTATACAAATAGCTTCGCCAAGTAGAAGTAGGGGAGATTGACGAACGAAATACTAGAGCTAGAGGAGAAAGGGAGGGAAAGGGACCGAGACCCTCCCAGCAGTAAGTACCTCGGGGAGTACATGCGACACAAGTACCTCCGTGCTCCGTTCTCCATGCTCCATCTCCATACATGGCGCGACACGGGTCAATTGGGATCAGTTCAGGGGTTGCGATGCAGTACTGCAGTCGTACAGTACAGTACAGTACAGTATTAGTGGTGGCACTTTTTTGTGCTAGACCAGGGATAAAGTGAAAGTGGCCTCTTCTGTCAATTGTTCTAGATGCACAGGTTATACTCGCGTGCTTTGGTTGTTGTTACCGTTGACAGAGAGAGAGAGAGAGAGCCATCATGTTACTGACCTGTATGGCCCTCGCAACGTCAGTGACAGGAGTACATGTGGTACTTCCAGGTCCAGGTACCCGTCCAGGTATCCGTGCACTTAAACAGTCACTCTAAGATTCTACAGTAAAGTAGAGTACACGCATCCACTCGTAATAGGTTCATGCAGCAGCAACTGTTTACCGCACCGCCGCTTTTCTCACTCTCACCCACTCCCCAATCCGATCCAATTGCTGGATTCGACACCTAATCATCAGTCAGTCCAGTCATCAGCCAACCCACCACCTCCAAAAACGCGACATTGCGCCTGCGTGAGCGCGCCATCAACATGCGAATCCGCCACTAACAACCGTCACAAGGCGCGTTTCTGAGAAATGAGGTTCGGATGGGCCGATCCGCCACGCCGCTCTTTGGGGGACTTCTTGGTGCTGGTGCTAAAGACTGGGCAGTTTCCCCCCAGGCGGACAAAAAGGGCACCAGTGGCCCGTAGTGCAGTACCTTCCCCAACGAGCGCCCTGTGCTGCCGTCTACAGGTACTGCCGTAGAGCTGGTACTTGCTTCCCGAACCCCGGCATCTTTTATATGGATTTTTCGATGCCAGGCATCTCTGACCGACACCGATCATGCGCTGCTGACGGATTGGATTCTTTTTCTTGCATCTGCAGCGCTCACCGCATCTATGAGTACATACTCGTACATGTACTGGACTGTAGTAGAAACTGGATGCAGCAACGGGCAGCAGTAGTGTACAATTTAGTACGGAGCACAAAAGGTCTGCATTCAATTCAATTCGTAATAAACAATAATAATCCCAATGGATGCAAGTCTAAGTCTGGTCTGGTCGTGGCATCTTCCCAATGTGGCCACTCACTCACTCCAGCTTACACGACACTTGTGATTGGTCCAGCCACGCAACCACAACAACCTCTAGCCAGGCTGGTAATCTCCCTCGCTGGCGGTTTTATGTCAGGAGCAGCGAAACAAGAGCAATTAATATCGACAGCTTCATTTCGGCTTTTAGGCGTTCCATGACGCCACTCACACTCACTCACACACTCTCTCTGACAAAGTGCAATATACAGCCCAGGTACCCTGTTTCGGGGTATTACACAAGTACTCGATCCCCGTACTAGCCCGTCTGGTGCTTTCCAGCTGGCCATCTCGTCACAATTGATTCTGCGAGATCCCCTTCCGAACCGAACACTAATACGAGTTTTGACGTCTACCCCTTGCATTAGAATTAGAGCCTATCTTAGTATTCAACGTGACAACAACCACATTCAGAGTTCACGAGAAGTGCCATCTCGACCATTTACGAGTACACATCACAGTCTAGGATACTACTCCGTAATACACCGTATCATCCGCATCTTTAGCCATCGCCCGAGTGGGTAACTCTCTTCTTTCTCGCATGCACTTATACGGGACGCATCACCTGCATAGTCAGCAAAAGAGTTAAGGGGGTCCCAGCCAGAAGCACGTTCCCCATACCGATCCCTTCTCTCTTCCTTCAAACTTTCCCACACACACAGCTTCTCCATCCGGAGCACCATTAACTAGTCTTGTTTCCATGCCGGCATAAGCATCATCTCTTCAAAGACAGACCCCAAGATGGGCTGCTGTACAGGTCACAGGTAGAAACAAACAGAGTTGACACCGTGTCACGACGGAACGCACGGATGCCCTTTAATCCATGAAATGATATCCATGGCAGGGTTAGGCGGGAACGACAGCCTGCTCGGAAGTGCCCGTCCTTTATTTTCATCAATCGCTTTCTTGCTTTAATGAGGCTAGGACCTAGTAAAGTAACCCCCAGCCCAGCCTAGACGCGTTCTAGCATCTTCCCGTCTTCGTACGGGGGGATCCTGTGCCTGTCCCAGACAAGCGAAAGAAAATACAACCTACAGGCATCTGAATTGTTAGTTTGATACTTTTCTAGATGCATAAACAACTTGTTGATTATCAGTACCAAGCTAACAATTTAGATGCCTGTAGGGTGTAGTCCCGGCAACACGCGAGATGGAGCACTTTTCTCGGTTCGCTTTCTGGGGGCCAAATACGAAAACGCAGGTGGTTTCCACATCTGTTTTCGTCCCCCAGCCCGCCCCCGGTACGGTATAGCCATTTTTCGTTTTGGCAAGGCTGGGCTGGGCCTGGCATACCGAGGCGTTCCTTGGTCATATGAGATGACGTTCCTTGGTTATATGAGATGATGGATCTCTTGTTTCGCTGCCCTGATGTCGCGAGATGGCTTACACGAAATGAAGGCAAATTCACCGCTTTTGCTTGCATGTTTGTCTGAGAGAGAGAGTCAAGTTCATTTGTGTTTTAATGTGTACTCGTACATACATGCATGCATGACCAAAGTTCTATCCATCTTGCATCTAATCCTGCTAGTCCCAGTGACTTTTTGCTTTTTATATATCCCTGAACCCTTTTTTATTCTTCTCTCTTCGTTGGGCACGTGAAAGGCTTCTTTCGCTTTCTAGAAATCGGCATTGGACCAGTCACATCGCATGTTTCTCTCTTCCCGCACTCCATACATGTACACAAGACGTTTGTTTCACAGGGGTATTCGTACAAGGCAGTCCGCCCCCGCCAGTAAGCGTTTTATGATATCACTCTTGTCCGGGGGGGTCTGCGTTCTTTCATCAGCTAGCCTTTTTATTTGGTTCGCTTGGCTTCGAGCTCGGCCTCGTACTTGGCGACCAGTTCCTTTCTATAAACGGTATTAGTCACAATGATGGTACGAAACAACAACGATGCCTCTTCTTAAAGAAATCTGGCGAGAGAGATAGAAGTGAAAAGAGGGTAGGAATAAAACTTACTGCAAGTGAGGAGGAGCAGGGGCATAGTGGCTAAACTCCATGCTGAATTCACCCTTGCCCTGAGTCGCCGCACGCAGCTGCGAGCTGAAGCCAAACATCGCGTTCAAGCTGCAGTCACAGATGAGCGTAAAGTCCTCGCTGCCAATCTCCGTGTCGTGGATGGTGGCGTTGCGCTTGTTCATCAACATGAGAATGTTTCCCTGGAACTCGTTCGGGGCGGTAATGGTCGTCTTCATCAGTGGCTCGAGGACCTGGCCGCCGGCTTCGGGGAAGGCCTTGCGGAAGGCCATCTGGGTGGCCAGGTTGAAGGCATAATCGGAGGAATCGGTAACGTGGGTCTGACCGTCGTTGATAATCATCTTGGAGCCGATGACGCGGTGGCCCAGCAGGGGGCCTTTTTCGCAGGCAAGCTCGAAACCCTTGGAACAGGCGGACAGGAACTTGTCGGGGATGTGACCGCCGACGACCTGGCTCTCGTAGTGGTTCTCTTCGGGCTTGTCGTTGGGCTCGATATAACCAGCGACGCGAGCAAAGTCACCGGGACCACCGCTCTGTCGCTTGAGGAGGTAATCGAAATCGGCACGGCGGGAGATGGTCTCGCGGTAGGCGACACGGGGCTGGCCGGTGACACACTCCGTCTTGTACTCTCGCTTGAGGCGCTCAACGTAGACTTCGAGATGCAATTCACCCATGCCGGAAATAATGGTCTCTTCACTCTCGGCATCGACGTGGACACGGAAGGTCGGGTCCTCGCGCTGGAATCGGTTCATCGCCTTACTGAAGTTGTCGGCGTCGCCAGTGCGCTTCGGCTTGATGGACAATGACATGACGGCATCGGGGACGAACATGGAAGACATGGTATAGGGGAGACCGCCATCGGTAAAGGTATCGCCAGAAGCACAGTCGACACCGAACACGGCGCAAATCTCACCGGCACCGACCTCGTTGACATCCTCCATCTCGTTGGAGTGCATGCGAACAATGCGGGGAATGCGGACCTTCTTGTCGGTTCGGGAGTTGTACAGGTAGGTACCCTTGCTCAGGGTTCCCTGGTAGACACGGATGTAGGTAAGTTGACCGTAATTGTTCTCCTCGAGCTTGAACGCAAGACCGACAAAGGGAAGCGAGTTGTAGGGGACCAGTGCCACGGTCTCCTCTCCCTTGGTCTTGTCCAGAGCAGTGTTTTCGATCTGACCGGGGTTGGGGAGGTAGTCGCAGACAGCATCCAGCATGGGCTGAATACCCTTATCGGCCAGGGCAGAGCCCATCATGACAGGAGTAAACTTGCGGGCAATGGTAGCACGGCGGATGGCAGCCTTGATCTGTGCATTGGTGGGTTCCTGCTCATCAAGATACAGCTCGGCGATTTCGTCGTCAACGTCGGCCAGCTTCTCAATCAAGAACTGTCGCTTCTCGGCGGCAAACTCTTGCAGATTAGCCGGAACCTGGTCGGTAACTCGGACCTTGGTGCCACGGGGGCCCTCAAAGTACATGGCCTTCATCTCGATAATGTCGACAACGCCCTCGAACTCGTCCTCGGCGCCAATGGGGATCTGGATGGCGGCCGCGGGGATCTTGAGCTTGGAGTTGATCTGTTCGACGGCCTTCCAGGGGTTGGCACCCATGCGGTCCATCTTGTTGATGAATGAGATCCTAGGAACATCGTAGCGCTTCATTTGGCGATCGACCGTGATCGTTTGAGACTGAACAGCGGAGACAGCGCAGAGAATCATGACGGCACCATCGAGCACGCGCAAAGCACGCTCGACCTCGATGGTGAAGTCAATGTGGCCGGGAGTGTCGATCAAGTTGACGTGATACTCTTCATCCTTTCCGTTTACCGTTTTCTTCCAGTCGCAGAATGTAGCCGCAGACTGAATAGTGATACCCTTTTCTCGTTCCAGTTCCATAGAGTCCATCTTGGCGCCGACGGCATCTTTACCTCGGACCTCGTGGATTGCCTTGATTCGACCAGTGTAGAAGAGAACTCGTTCCGTTACCGTAGTTTTGCCACTGTCAATGTGTGCCTGTTGTTTGTGTATATTATGTTAGTTTTTTGTCTCTTTCTTTTCTTCTTCCCCTCCATTCCCGGGTTTTAGGTATGCGCCATTAACAGCAAAGGTGGTTTCGTACCGCGATACCGATGTTCCGGACTGAAGCGAGACGCTGAATCTCTTCGGGAGCAAGGTTGGCGGCAACAGACTCGGCAGTGAGGCTGGCAGCATCATTCTGTGCTTTTTTCAAACTATTCATTTCCCAAATGTCAGCCTCATTGGTTCACCTTGCATCCCACTCGCTCGCAAGCTTCATAACCGGAAATCCAAGACATGGTTTGGTGGTCCTTACGCTTCCTGCGCAGCATTGAGCCGCGGGGCAGATCCGCTGAAAGCTCGCAGCTGGCCCTGATAAGCCAAGGGAAGAATGGCAGCCTGGAAATTGCGAGCTCCAGAAGTTGCCTTCTGGGCATCCGCAAGCAGATGGCAATTAAGCCATCTGGCAGTCCCAAATGCCCTCATATTGCGAGCTTATCCACTGGGCAAAGGTGGGTTGAAGGCACTCAGAGATCGGCCATCGGCTTAAAATGGCCGCTTGTAAACTTTTTTTTTTTTTAGTCCGTCAGGGTCCCTCCAATTGGCTCAACCTCTCACGTGCGATCGCAAATCGGACCACCGCCACAGTGTGCATTGGAAATAGCCTCAATTTATTGGCGGTTTTAACGAATAGTCACAAGGAACAGGTTTATGAATACAGATAATGATGATTTTGACTATGTGTAATCTCTCAAGTTACATGTCTATGTGTATGTACTTATGTACCTAGGTATCTGAACGCTTCTTTTGTAGCGAATGTCTCGGAAGCCAGCCTCAACTCCAGTGAATGCTTGCTTTGTATGCAAAAACAAGTAAAACAAAAAAGAAATATAATCCCATATTATATACCATTGCGCCCCAATTTCATTTTAATTCCAACATTTCATAAACACCCACGAGTAATGGGTTGACGAACTCGGACGAATGTGCAAAATTTACAGCCACCCAACACCAAACACGGCACTTCCGAGAAGAGTATAGCAGATGGTTAAGCCGACAACAATCATTCCAGGGCCAGAAAAGGCGCCGGTCAGGGAAGCAGCGTTGTCATCATCACCATCATGGAAGCCACTAGCAGCAGACATGCCAGACTGTGTCGATGAGGAGTGACCAGTGTTGCTCTGGTTCGGTGCGCTGGTGGAGGATGGAATAGGAGCACCGCTGCTAGCGAAAGCAACAACGTTGGTCTGGGTGGAGTTGAAGTTGGTAGGAGCAATTCCAATCTCGTTGTTGACCAGGTCATAGGTAACGAATGCAGATCGGAGGAACGTGTCGCCAAGCAGGTAGGGAGCGTCGGTGGTGTTCTGGATGCCAAACTCGCAGATGGACTGGCCCTTGTTGGGACCAGAGGAGAACTGAGGAGGGGGACCGCCGCTGAAGAGGTCGAGGACGAGCTCAGACAAGGTGACGTTGATTGTAGGGCCATCGGCTCCGGCAAAGGTAAAGGCAAAGTGACCGTTGATGTTGCCGACAGAGCAAGGAACAACTGCGATGCCCAGCTCGTCGCTGAAAGAAGCTCCCACCTCGTTCCACGCCTGCTCAGCCATGTCTTGCGGCAGATAGGTCAGAGTGGTTCCCGAATCCAAAACAGCTGTCAGAGTCTGCTGATTTGTGCTGAGGGTGTCAGTACCACTGGGGCTTGAAGCCTGGACTTGGTACAGGTTGACAGCGAACTCGGTGAAGGTCTTGCCGCCGTCGGGGGAAATGATGTTGATCCTGGTCAAATCGCCGTGATACTTTTCGGTGTCGATGCCGCCGAATAGGATGGAGCCCGTGCTGGCATCCAGGTCGTTGAGCCACAGACTAAAGGCTACGGTGTTGATGAGCTTCTGCTGCTGCAAGACAACGGGAAGGTTCGGGTAGGTTTGTCGGGTTGTGCCGAGTGACGCTTCATCGTTGATGTATCCCACTCCCACCAGACCGTTGGCAATGGATGTGTCCAGACCAAGTCCCATGGTAAGATTCTGGATGTTTATGCCGTTGATGCGGAAGGTGTCTTCAATATAGTCGCCTTTGGACGAGGAGCCATCGACATAGGTGATGTCGAAGAGGTTTTCTCCAACAACCTGAAAGGTGCTGGAATCATCGGAGTTGACTGGGAAAGGATGAATTAGGTGAGCTGCAGACACATGAATTAGAAGGAGGTCTTTTCACTTACAGCTTCCAAAAGTGCAGCCGGGATTCCTTTGTGAAGTTTGCGTGCAGATGGCAGCTGTCGAAGCAGGGACCCAGACATCACTACTGCCTGTGTCGAGCTGCAGCGTGATGTTCTGGCCAGGGGTTCCGACCTCGACGTTGATAAAGTATCCGCCCTGAACCTTTTGGTTGGACAGAGTGGCGTCGATGGTCGCATCTCGTTTGCGAAGTCTCGGTGCGTCGTGACGCTTCTCAATGTCGAATTGGACGACTTGGGCCTGCGCTGCTGAGGCGAGGACGACGCCTGCAACGGCCAGGGGTGAGGCCTTCATGGCGGCGGCAAGGCTACTGGATAATATACAATGGATAAGAATATACTGTTAGGTAGAGATATCTACTGTGTAGCAATACTACAGTGTCGACAACCTCGTAGGGTTTTCTGAGTCAGGGATGGGTCGTCTGCGCGTCTCCGTAGGAAGAGTTCAGGTTGTGAAAAGTTAATGCCGTGAGGCTCTGGTAATAGTATGTCGATCAGGTACGCAACAAAACACACACAATAGGATGTCTCGCACAAAACTCCAGGGTATAGACGGCCAAGACAAGAAAAAAGACACTCGAATATAATCAACAGAGTAGAAAATCAGTTCAAACCAGGCTCGCCATGCCGCACAGGGTCCCGGGCCATTGTTATAAATTGTCACAGAACGGATGCGGCGTGGCTGTGAAATGAGACGCACCGCTGAAACAGGAGAAGCTGCACTGACAGGCGTCGTCATTAGCGCCCAAGCGGTGGGGACTGCCGGCACACGGGGATTTGGATTGTGTTGCTGATGCCGATGCCGAGTCGCCGAGTGTGGCAGGGAAACGCGCGTTGTTGCTCCAGCGGATATAACGGGCGCTGAGTTGTCAGAGGAGAATGACGACGACAGCCTCAAAAGAAAAAAGCTTTTTTTCGATTCCATCTTTTGGAGTTCAGTTTTTGATGCAGATTCTTTTGGCCGCCGGCTTGTGCGTCTGTCCGCCTCCGCTAATACCCACAGTCTTCAATCACAGCCCCCCTACTAGGCATTGAACATGAATACACATCAATCCAACAGATGGAATTACTACCAAGGATTATTACCGAGGGCTGACTGACCCAACTGCAATACGATACGGCACATGCATATGTCAGGAACTGGGCCGCCAAAAGTGCAAAAACTCGGATCCCCAATGTTACCTAATCCACATAAAACAGCCTCCAACTGGTCCGAGACACTCAGCTGGCGGGTAAAAATAGAAGGCCGTCTGTGGCTGAGGCTCTGTGCTGATTCCATGCTTCCAATGTTGCCTAATGCGGAACCAGGGACCCAGTGACAAATCTCGCCTCCCGCTCATTGGCCCAGATGCTGCCGGACATAAACCCCAAGTTTCTGCAGCGCTTCTGCCAACACCGCTGTAGATCCAACAAAACCGACTCGGACGTAGCCTGCAAAGTCCTGATCATGTCCAAAGCAGCGCGATCCGGGCACCAGAAGCACTTTGGTCTTGTCCAGGACGTCGCGGCAAAAGGCGACATCATCCACCGGCTTGCCGCCCACATGGAACTGGATGAATGCCGTCGTTCCCGCGGTTGGCGCCACCCACGAGCAGACCGACGAATGCGCCTCCACAAACGCCTTGAGCATGTCGGCGTTGTGCTTTGCCTGCTGGATGTTCCGCTTCATCAGCGCGCCGCGCACGGCCGGGGAAAGCGCATAGCTTGCCACCTGGTCGTCTAGCTGCGACACGCTGATTGTCACGTAGTGCCGCGCCTCAACCAGTCTCTCGACAATGGCCTTGTCGCCTGACGCAATCCAGCCCACTCGGATGCCGCCCAGAGAGTATGCTTTGGAGAGAGACCCGGTGACAATGGCCTTGTCATAGCCCAAGTCTGCCACCGATGGGGGTATGTCTGCGTTGTCTTCCAATCCGTCGTGAAATAACGGGCGATAGACCTCATCAGACAGGATTATGA
Organism: Trichoderma guizhouense; assembly: GCA_002022785.1. Taxonomy (NCBI): domain Eukaryota; kingdom Fungi; phylum Ascomycota; class Sordariomycetes; order Hypocreales; family Hypocreaceae; genus Trichoderma; species Trichoderma guizhouense. Next base: position 614,762 of record LVVK01000021.1, read on the forward strand.
TCCCCCTGGCCTTGGCAAAGTCCACAATTTTATAAACGACATCTCTGGGGATGGGCACCCCGGTAGGGTTGTTGGGGTTGTTAATGACAATCATCTTGAGTTGTGGGGTTAGCGACGATGGCTCTAATAAAACCAAATGAATGCCACACAACTGTGTGTTGCAGTACACACCTTTGTGTTTGCTTTGGCGAGCTTCTCCAGCTCATCCATGTCAGGTACAAAGCCCTGCTCAGGCTTCAAGCGCCAAAGCGAAACCTCTGCTCCAAGGCTCTCGGGCACTGAGTAGAGCTGCTGATACGTGGGATACACGCAAATGACATGGTCTCCAGGTTCGATCAAGCTATAGAAGGCCAGAAAGTTGGCCGCTATAGCGCCCTGAGTGATGATGACATTCTCGGGCGCTATCTCTTCCGCTTCGTAGAGAGTTGCGATGGTTTCCCTCAAGGCCGATGACCCGCGAATGGCCCCGTATATGAGCACAGTGCTGGTTCGTGGGGGAAGCTCACCCTTGTCTCCGGATAGCTGGGCCAGCTGGTCGATGGAGACGGACTCAACACATGTCTCAGCAATGTTTAGAACCCCAGGAGTAAATTCATAGGCCTCCATCCACCGTTCAACCTCGAAATGCTGGAACCGCACCATGTTGGGTGAATCTAATGCAAGGGTCCTGAACCTTGTACAGACAACGTTACAGTATACTTCTGCTCTGTCTCGGTTGATCTGTTTCAGTCTCTTTCATCAAATACTAGCCGCTATGGTCAGAGTAGCTTTTTGAATTAGACCCAAGCGGGGTAAGACTGGGACCTTATATGTCTCAATTTGTGTAACCTCATGAGGGCGATTTGTCGGAGAATTTGGCGAGGCGCGCCTTGTTGATGATCTTACTCCAACAATTGGTTTCAAGCTCCACGTTCACGACCTATCGGGTACTTTCGACCGACCTATCGGGTACTTCCAATCGACACCGGCACCAGAATCGGACTTGATGCTAGTCCATCTGCAATCTGAAGCCGCTATCTGGTGACGGGTAGTTAGAATGTCGATCTCAGGTTCCCCTTTTCAGAGGTGCCATTGAAGACATCGGCTTCATAACCAGCAGAATGGCATGCCGGCAATTTTTGATAAAGGAACCGGCGCATCGAAGGGACTTGAAAAGACCCAGTTTTGAGTATTTTCTTTGGAATTAGGCCATTTGTCTTATCAAGGTCGAGCGCGCCACTGAAGCTACGATCAGCTCCAGGTTAGGCGTTGTATTGGTGTTGCGTGTAAGAGCATGCAAACATAAATCAAATAGGCCCAAAACTGTGCTCATACTTATACTATGGCTGCTTCAAAAGCGAAAATGAAGCAATAAGAAAGATATTGAATTAGGGGGGCATATATATCAAAATGAGGCTCATATTTTGTACTTTGATGCTGTTCTTGATCATCATCTTTGTAGGTTACTAATGTACTCTATGTGCTTAGTACTTTGTCTCTAGAGCCCTTGCAGTCTCTCACTTCTGACAAAGTTTATTAAAACAACCATTCAAGCCACAGTCATCTAGCTGCATAGATTAGTGGCGGCCTTGACTTTTCGAAATCATGATTTGCTGATGTTTGGGGGAAATCTGAATTCAATCTACTTGGACCATGTGATGGTGGGGATGAAGACCCCTACAGAGTACTCACTCCTACGTAACCCCACATTGATCCCACGGATGCCATCATTTAGCCTCGGGTCACAATCGAATGCTCAATGACACCACTTTCATTCAACGTCTTTTGAGCTTCATCCTTGAATCATCATCATCATTTTAATCGAGCTCATCATGGCTCCGACAAGCAGCAACGCGCCTTCGCTACTCCTACTGCCAGCCCCTCCTCACCCACTGCACCCTCATTCTCTGGCCGCCGCCTACTGGGCGCCTGTGACAGTGGCTCTGAAGCGCATCATCGCTACAGGCATCAACGGCAATAGCAGTACCAATAGCTCCAATGCCAACTCCAGCACTGGCACAAATCATGTTCTCGTCATCGCCGTCGCCTGTCCTATTCTTACCGGGCCCTCACCAAGGCGCAAGTCCATAAATTGGAAGACTGCGCAGTCTCTGCTTGCCCGCATTTATACTCTCATCGCGGCCATTTGCGATGAGCAGAACATTGACACATCAGGGGAACCGGGCAGTAACAGCGTCGATCCACGCGTTGTATTAGTCGATCATGAGCGAAACAGGACGTATCAGCGCAACTTTGATGGAGAATATGAAACAAATTGCACCCCCGTGTTAGATCTGGCCGCCTTTGCCTCGACGGTGCATCCTTGGAAGACGGTGCTCCATCCTAGTTCTGAGACAGGCTATGAGCTCCTCAAGGCTTTCTTGGAGTACTCACAGGGGAAACAAACCCTTCTGCAAAGCCAAATAGTTGCTGTTGAAGGCGGCCTCGGCATGTCCACCGGCGAAGTCCCGCCTGTTGCTCCGGAGGATCTTACCAATGGCTACGATACTGTTTGTTTGGGTGGCACGTTTGACCATCTTCATGCGGGACACAAACTGCTTCTTCACGCTACTGCTTTACTTATGGGTATCCCTGAGAAACATACGGGGAAGCACTCTGTTCTCATCGTCGGGATTTCAGGAGATGAGCTGCTGACGAACAAAAAGTACGCTCAAGTGCTGCAGCCTTGGGATGTTCGCGCAAACAATGTTCTGCAGTTTCTCTCTACCATATTCAACTCGGCTTCTTCGTCCAACACAAACACCTTGCCGCCCACATCTACGCCCGCACCGGATGAGCTTCATGCTACATTCCGTGACGGCACCGTACTGGTTCGCTGTGTGAACATCCACGACCCCTTTGGCCCAACCATCTCGGAGGAAGTCATGGATGTAATTGTGGTTTCAGGGGAGACACGGAGCGGCGGACAGGCTATCAATGATAAGAGAACCGAGAAAGGGTGGAAACCGCTCGAGGTGTTTGAGATTGATGTGCTCGACCCAAGCGATATCTTGAAGGAAGACAGCGGAAGACTGAGCAATGGATTTGCGACAAAGATTAGCAGCACGGCGATTCGACAGCGCATAGCTCAAGCCAAAGAGGAATCACAATAGCTACATGTATAATGGCAATGGCTGATATCATCCACTGGCTGGATCACGAGAGAAGCATCGCGGGATAAAATGTTATCATGATACCACACTCATATGACGCACGTCTTGCTCCATTACACACGAGGGCCCACAAAGCTCGTCTGCACAGCCATTGTCACAGGCAAGTAGCAAAAAAAGCAAAAAATTGATGCCATAGCGAGGAATCGAACCTCGGCCGTCAGTGCTTCGCGTAGTCCACAAACTGATATACTACCACTATATTACTATGGCTTAGACTGGTGAATTGGCACTGTGATGAACTAATTTTACCTATAAAGTAGGGCCAGTAACGACTGCATAGGCCCTGAATATTGGCAACTTCAAGGTCTGTTATTAACTTATCATACCGAGGCTGATGGAGAAATCTTTTTGATGGAGTCGCCAGCTGTTGGATTACTGCCATTGGCGGACTATAGCGAGCTGTAGAAAGCAAAGCATAATGCAGTATATATCCTTGATAAAACCCTCGAACGATGTACCTTGTATGCCCCTCATCTTGCTTGGAGCGTTCGTCTTGACGTTGACGATGGATATTGAAGAGTGGGATGTGGTATAGCCAGGTAGATCTATATTAACCAAATCTTCAACATCTTTATAATGGCCGGATTGTTCCCATAGAGGCATCAAATACATGTAATTACGACGAGGGGGAATTATCTTAGTGAGATTGGCAGCTTGTTTTAGCCGTTCCAAATAGTGCTTAGAAGATGGCCTATTTTCAATTGACTTTTGAGACTTGCTCCCTTGATTGATGATGTCTTATAGCCTATATTGTCTTCATCTCTATGATTGATATCATCAGATGAATTATAAGGTGGGTGTCTCGGGGATCTAGATATCATATGTGTGTGACTTAAGCATTGACGATGAAAATCGGCTTTCGAGCTTAAAGGCATTTTTGTCTCATTGCCACGCTGGTCGTACAGACGACGCCACCCATCGTTTCCTAGCTTGAAATGAGATTGAAGAGAAAAAGCCGATATCCGTGACCTGAGAACTACAGCTACAAAAGACCTTCAATAGCAACTGCGGAGAATACAGCCTATATGCACGCTTCCTTTATCATGGCCTGAGAATCATGTCACTGCAAATACGCGTAAAAAAGAAAGAGCTCTTCCAGCTGTCTCTGCAGTACAAGCAAGGTACGGCCGGCATGCCGCATCTGTACAAGCTCTCACACACTGATCGTCACCACGTGTTTTGTAACGCGCTGTGTTCCAGCAAGTCCAGAGCTGATGGGCCGCTGTACCAATCAGACAGCAGGGCGGGGTTGGGGGTTGTTGGGGGACTTGGGGGTTCCAAGGTTGCCCCAGACCACCGGCGGATTCGATGACGACCTTGTTTCGCGCCAGGAACCGAGCCGCGGTACGTACCTGGCTGGTGCTGGCTGGTGCCTCCAACCATGAGAGTTCAGCCTGTGCGGCTTCTACTTCTTCCCTCTCCAACACCAGCTCGAATCCTCTCCATCGCAACCTCTGCAGCTCATCGCCATGGCGCCCCTCAGCTGCCGAGGCCTGCTTGTGGGCATCGTGGCTGTCTTGCCCTCGCTGGCAGCCGCCTATGCAAACACCAGCTACAACGTCGACCTTCTGCGAGCCCAGTTCGCGCTTATGGACGACCGCCCCAAGGACTGTCCGCCATGGTAAGAGACGCATCGCACGCCGGCTCCCCATCGCGGCGACATCGCTGCTGACGCATCTTCTATTAGCTTCAACTGCCTCCTGCCTGCACATACCTGCGCCCAGTACGCAGGATGCAACGAGTACAACGGAAAATGCGACTGTCCCGACGGTTTCGGCGGTGACGACTGTCTCGAACCACGTACGTCTCCATCGTCAGCTTGATGCTACCAAGGCATCTGGCACCGCCGTAATAATTCGCGCAATCAAGTTATGCTAACATTCGATTCTTCTCTTCTCCAGTGTGCGGCTCCCTTGGACGCGGCAGAGACCGGCCCATGCGCTCAAACGCGAGTTGTGAATGCGACGAGGGCTGGACCGGTATCAACTGCAATGTCTGCACATCAAACAATGCCTGCAATGCTCTCATGGAAACTGGAAGCGGCGGCGTCTGCTACCAGAATGGCGAGCTTGTTAAATACAACAACCAAATCTGCAAGGTCACCAACAAGAAGATTGGCGATCTGCTCGGAAGCCAGAAGCCAGAAGTAACATTCACTTGCAAGGAGGATGATGCGACTTGCGATTTCCAGTGTTGGTTTCGTCTCTTCTCAATTCCTACTCACTCTACATACTGACTACTCTCTCTAGTCTGGATCGATCAAGTTGAGTCCTTTTACTGCCATTTGTCGGATTGCACGTCTGGTGCTCAGTATTCCGATGCGAAGAACACCACTGCCTACAAATGCGACCACATCAGCTGCAGCTGCATTCCCGGCCGAATGATGTGTGGTAAAGATGGCTCGCTCGATCTTACCGACTTTTTGGACCAAGCTATCAAAGGCCCTGGCCGATTCGAATGTTCGCAAAAGGGCGGTGGTGCCCATGACTGTGCCTTTAAAGAGCCGGAAATGGATAACCTCATCGTCAGTTTAATTGGTGACTCTAGTATCCTGCTGGACTGCCAAGCAGGCGAATGCTTGTATGAGACCGAAGTACCGGGCTATCACCGCCCGGTCAAGCAAATCAACACTCCTCTCATCGCCGGTGTGATTGGCGGCTGTGCACTCTTCCTGGCTGCCGTCATCATCGCAACGTGGTATTTGTCTCGCCGTAGATTGCATTATGGAGCGATTCGTTTGGAGGATTCCGACGACGAAAACACCAAGCTCATGGTCGATCACAAGCCAGCTGCTCTATACTTTCAAAATGTCGCTTACTCCCTCAACGGGAAGAACATTCTGACCGGAATCCAAGGTATTTGCCAACCCGGCGAAGTAACTGCCATCATGGGATCTTCCGGTGCTGGCAAGACGACGTTCCTGGATATTCTTGCTCGAAAGAATAAGCGCGGTCATGTTAGCGGAGACTTCTACGTCAATGGCGAAAAAGTCAGCGATACCGAGTACAAGAACGTTGTTGGATTTGTTGATCAAGAGGACACCATGTTGCCTACCCTTACCGTTCATGAGACTATTCTCAACAGCGCCCTCTTGAGACTCCCCCGCGATATGGGCCGTGCCGCCAAGGAACAGAGAGTTACTGAAGTCGAGAAAGAGCTGGGCATCTATCATATTCGAGACTCCCTCATCGGTTCTGAAGAAGGAAATGGCCGTGGAATCTCTGGTGGTGAGAAGCGACGTGTCGGAATTGCTTGCGAGCTGGTCACCAGCCCCTCTATCCTCTTCCTCGACGAGCCCACCAGTGGACTGGATGCCTACAATGCGTACAATGTTGTTGAATGCCTTGTGACGATGGCCAAGAACTACAAGCGTACCGTCATCTTCACCATCCACCAGCCTCGCTCCAACATTGTTGCCCTTTTCGACAGGCTCATCTTGCTGGCCCAGGGCAAATTGGTTTATTCCGGACTATTCGCGCAGTGCCAGACTTATTTCGATGATATTGGCTACGAATGTCCTCCAGGTTTCAACATTGCCGACTACCTTGTAGATCTCACCATGCATGCGGGCAGCACGCAGACTTTGGATGATGGAGGCATTGTCCCTGACGCTGGAAGCATTGGTCCCAGTAGCACGCGGGCTGTCAAGTCTATTGCGAGCGCCTCTCTTGTAAGTGCTGGCGAAGCGAGCGCTGAACCATCATTACGACCTAAGAACAGACGTCGCGATTCGGTCAAAGTACGACAAGAACGGGAGCTCTTCACACGCAGAAAACAGACTGATACTGCTGCATCTTCAGATGCTGGTGGCGACAACCAAAGTGGCTATCGACTGCAGAACAACCCTTCAAGCAACCTGCCTAGCCAACTGGAGGACCCTCATGACCTACCCCCTCCAGCCTTGACAGGAACCGATCTCGACATTATCACTCGATCTTTCAGCAAGTCATACATTGCGACGTCTATTCGCGAAGACATCCAGCAAGCAATCACAGAAGCTGAAATTGCAAACGGAACTAGATCCAATACCAATGGATATGCTGCAGACGGGCCGAACATTTATACAAGCGCTGTTGGAAAGGGATACGCTCGAATTGGATATTTGCGCCAGTTCATCATCATCTCTGGAAGAACTTGGAAGAACCTGTACCGGAACCCGATGCTCATGCTCACACACTATGCGATTGCCATCATCTTGGCCGTCTTCTCTGGATACCTCTTCTATGGCCTCACCGATGATATCCCTGGTTTCCAAAACCGACTTGGCTTGTTCTTCTTCCTCCTGGCTCTCTTTGGATTCAGTACCCTCACGAGTCTCAATGTATTTGCCAGCGAGCGTCTTCTCTTTACTCGAGAAAGAGCAAACGGCTACTATTCCCCGGCTACTTACTTTGCGGCCAAGGTTCTGTTCGACATTATTCCTTTAAGAATCATCCCTCCGATCCTCATGGGGTCTATTATCTACCCGATGACAGGCCTGGTACCTGATGCTGCGCACTTCTTCAAGTTTATGCTAGTTCTGGTTTTGTTCAATCTTGCAGCCGCCGCCATTTGCTTGTTCATTGGCATCGTTTGTAAAGACGGTGGCGTGGCCAACTTAATCGGTAGTTTGGTGATGCTGTTCAGTCTCCTTTTCGCTGGCTTCCTCCTCAATCATGATGCCACACCAAAGGGTGCTTTGTGGCTCCAAACATTGTCCATCTTCCACTACGGCTTCGAGTCACTCATCGTCAACGAAGTAATAGAGCTCACCCTGGTAGACAAGAAGTATGGTCTCGATATTACTGTTCCCGGAGCGGCCATTCTCAGCTCATTTGGATTTCAAAATGCGGCCCTTTGGTCCGATATCCGAAACCTGGGTATTTTCGCTGCCGCTTTCATCGTTCTCGCCTATGCCGCGATGCATATCTTGCTCGTCGAGAAGCGATAGACCAGCCACCTAGAATTCATCACCAACTCGAAGAAACATTTCTGTGCAGGTTGCGACATGTACATACTCATATTTGGCAAACTCCCTGGACATTTGCACAATTGGCGTTTACGGAGCACAATTATTTTAACCCTCTTCACTGTTTCATGTGATATCTTATGGCTATAGTTTTGGGTATTGGTGTAGTAATATGGTTGGTCTCAATAAACACCAATATTTCTGGTCGCCCGAATTTAGAAGTTGGGGAAGTCTTTTGACTGATGTGGCTTGAATTCGTGAAGCGTGAATATGATTTTTCCGAGTGATACTGATATAATACATGTAGTGCGCAGTACGAGCGCATGATACTCTACAGTTTTACAAAAACAAAGGCCCCATGCCGCTACTCCATTTTACCTCCCGTAAACTCCTCAGCAATCCTCTTTTGCCGCTTAACAGAGCGGTCATATTCAGACTCGTAGTAATCCATAAGCTTGGTTGATTTGCCAGTGGTGGTCTCCAGCATGTTGGCAATGGAAGGAGGCTTGCCATAGATGCCCCAAGAGTTCTCGGTTGTACCGTAGCGCTGGAAGAATTGGCTTTGTTTCCTGAAGTAGTCCTCGCTGAAAATCTCATCAATCTCGGCCTTGAGCTCGCTCTCCTGGACGATGAAGTTGGAGGCATTGATGTACAGCTCCATCAGGGCATCTCGTCGGGCTTCGTATTTGGCCTTTTCCTTGGCCTGGACCTTGGTCTTGCTGCGCTGTGCTCGGGCGAAGCGCTCAGGGTCTGGATATACTTTGGTGTCCAGAATGGCATCCAGGACGGTGCTTCGTGTGAGTCGGTCGTCCTCTCGTTCTGGCGCGGCGGCAGCCTCGTTGTGCTCCTTGAATTTACGGCTGACACGGGCATTTCTAGCTGCGTCACTCTTTTCGCGCCGTGTATAGAGGGCCTTGAGACCTTGCTCCAGATTGGTCCTTCGGGTCTCGGCCATTTCCCGCTTCCATCGTTGAGACTCGTTTGAAGGCTCTCGCTCGTCGGCAGATCTGGGGGCAGTCTTCTGGATGTACTCGGGCTGGATTTTGCGGTCGCCCTCTGACCGAGGGAAAACCTGGCGAGGCACTGGCAGTGAGCCTCTTACTCGCGGAGGTTTGGCTTCATCGGTTTGGGACTGAGGAGGGGAAGGAAGTCGGATGTAGGAGGGGGATTGAGGCGGGACGGCGTTGGAGAGAATGGCCGGAGTTGTTGAGAAGCTTCGCGAAGCAGACGACAATTGCCGAACTGCTGGCCTGAGGCAGTTGCTTGCAAAATGAAGCGACATTCTGACCTAGAGTGAGCTTGGAATTGACTCTTGTTGCTCTTCCGCAAAGGTGGTTGTGTGATATCGACTTACAGAAAATTGCCAAACCCGCAGAGCGACCCGGATTATCTAGCCCCGACGTTCCGCGCAACCCCTGTCCTGCTTAAATAAGTCGACCAGCCACCGTCTGCAGAGATGTGGGTTAGTGGGGTCCTTCGAAAAAAAAAAAGTTAGGTGATAAGAAAAGCTGCTGCCGCAATTTTAATCCTTTTCTGCTCTCTTTACTTCTTCCCAAGATCTTTGTGCTTGCTAGCAAGCCCAAAACTTCACCATGGGTACCGGGAAGAAGGAAGCAGCCCGGCGTACGCGCCAAGGCAAAACCGGCGATGGCATGGGAAATGTGCGTGTCAAGGGCGAGAACTTTTATCGGTATGTGCTCTGAATGAAGATTTTTTTGTCGTCGAAGCATGCTAACAAAGATGCGTGAAGCGATGCGAAAAAGGTCAAGCTCGTGAACATGTACAAGGATGGCAAGGCCCAGAGAGACAAGGACGGGAATATCACAAAGGCTGCCAGCTTTCAGTCAAGAGATATCCCCAATGCCCGAATCGAGCCAAACCGCAAGTGGTTTACCAATACTCGTGTTGTCTCTCAGGATACCCTCACAGCCTTCCGTGAGGCCATGGCTGAAAAGGCCAAGGATCCTTACCAGGTTCTCCTCAAGACAAACAAGCTCCCCATGAGCCTTATCCACGACGGAGGAAAGGACACCACCAACGGCGTCAAGCAGCACAAGGCCAAGATGACCATTGAGACCTCGCCGTTTGCTGGTGTCTTTGGACCCAAGGCTCAGCGCAAGCGTGTCAAGCTCGGAGTCAGCACTGTGTCTGATCTCGCTGACGACACCGAGAAGAGCATGGATACCTATGAAGAGCGCATGGAGCATAACAGGCTCCTGAGTGGAAACTATGGCAATGACGGCGAGACTGAAAAGGCACTTACCATGGCCATTGAGCCTGTGTTTGACAAGGGCCAGAGCAAGCGTATCTGGAACGAGCTTTACAAGGTCATCGACTCCTCAGATGTCATCATCCATGTGCTCGATGCTAGAGATCCCGTCGGAACTCGATGCCGAAGTGTTGAGAAGTATCTGAAAGACGAGGCACCTCACAAGCACTTAATCTTTGTCCTCAACAAGTGTGACTTGGTACCTACCAGCGTTTGTGTAAGTAATTGGCTCCATCTTTTTCTTTTCCTCTTCAACCTTGTTTCCCCGAACTGGCTTCGTGCCCCCAATGAATCCTGTCAGGACACCTCGCATATTCTCAGTGGAGGACCGTCTGTTACAACATTGGGAGATCCATTGCCATCTCGACTGTCTCAGCTTCGGCTGCAGGCTGATAGGTGCCGTTTTGGTTACTTATCAAGAGAAGGCTGTGCGTCTGATGAGTTGAAGCCGTCCCTCGCCTTTACCGGCATCCAAAGGAGCTTCGTAGTGATGACACACACATTTTATCATCGATGATTCAATTTTTTTGTGCTTCAAACCTTGTTTATAAATGTTCTCGTCTAACTTGAGAATAGGCTGCCTGGGTACGAGTTCTTTCCAAAGAATACCCAACACTTGCGTTCCACGCAAGCATCAACAACTCGTTTGGCAAGGGATCCCTGATCCAGCTGCTGCGACAATTCTCTGCCCTTCACACAGACAGGAAGCAGATTTCTGTCGGCTTGATTGGTGGCCCCAACACTGGAAAGTCTTCCATTATCAATACTCTGTCAAAGAAGAAGGTGTGCACTGTGGCGCCAATTCCTGGAGAGACCAAGGTGTGGCAATACGTGAGCTTAATGAAGCGCATCTATCTTATCGATTGCCCTGGTATTGTCCCTCCTTCAGGCACAGACACGCCAACCGATCTCGTCTTACGAGGCGTTGTGCGAGTTGAGAAGGTGGAGCACCCTGAACAATACATTGACGCCCTGCTGAGCCGAGTCAAGAAGCACCACATGGAAAAGACGTATGACGTCAGGGGATGGGAGACCGGAACTGAGCTTCTCGAGGTCCTTGCCCGCAAAGCAGGCCGTCTTCTTCGCGGAGGAGAGCCTGACCTGGATGGTGTGGCAAAGATGATGCTGAATGATTTCATGAGGGGCAGAATCCCCTGGTACACTCCAGCTCCCAAGTCCAGTGAAGAGGGCGAAGAGAGCAACGTCAATGGCCGCGGCGGCAGGCTGGGTGAGATGCCTCGGAAGCGACCTGCTTCCGAGACATTGGATACCGCTGAAGCCGATGTCGATGCCCCTGCAGACAAAGTCGAAGGCGATGAGTCATCTGACAACGAAGACTTTGAGGGGTTCGGCAGCGGCACCGATGAAGCTCTGTCAAGAAAGCCTTCGTTTGGTGCCACTAGTGGAGCACAAAGCGATGCTGACGGCAACTCGGACGACGTTTTGTCTATTGGCGAGTCAAGCGGTGACGAGGGCCAAGAGGCGGCTCCCGTAGCCCAAATCTCAGCCAAAGCTGGCCGACCCAACAAGAGACAGCGACGCTGAAGAAGCAATGGGGCGGGATTATAACAACCCACACCATTGAACTGCAGCCCTGCTCTCAAACAAGCTTGAACAATCCAGTATGCATGCTGTCCTTGGAAGTCGGCTCTCAGTGTCTGTCGTGTTCACTTCCAGCAGCACGGAGGCTTGTTAGAAAGATATGCTAGCTTGGCGTCAAGGCACCACCAGCTGAGACAAGCTGTTAGCTAAGATCAACGCATCTTAGGATAGACTGCCTAGTGCAGCACAAAAAGACCCGCGGTATCCGAACTGGCAAATATCCCAATCATATGGGCATTGGCCAGCCACGAATCTCGATCCCACATCATTTTCACGGCCATAATGCGCTTTGAGTAGCCCTGCCATGTGGAATTAAAGAGGATTGCACAGAAAGGGAAAGCTATAGCTGCCAGTGTGCAGGGATTTAGGCGATGTGTGTTCCCCAAAGACGTCATTAGGAGGTGCCAAGCAGCATCTAGCTGTCTTTGCGAGGACGCTTAGATCGTGGCTATTGTGCATCGCGGTCCACTCTAGGAAGTCGGCCGATTCACAAGCACACCCTCTCGTCCGAATGGGCAACCTGCCTTAGAAGAATCGTCGAAGTTGGGGCAACCCCGCAGGGGGACATGTCGATCCACCATGATCGAGGCTTTGCTCGGATGGACTGGAAAGTAAACAGAACTTCTTTTAGACCTGGGACTACATTGTCTGACAAGAATTAGACTTGGACCATTTGAATTGATACCCCCTAATTAATTCGTGTTACTATTTTGAACGGAATCATTGTGACTGTGTTTTTAACCTCTCCTGTCTCAACTCTTGCATCATTTCTTCCAAGCTTCTGCCTGTATGTAGGGGGTTTCTTGTTCCACCTGCAGTGCGAATTGACATTGTCTCGCACTGCAGAAAAGCCAATTGATCAACAGACTGTTCACGAGTTACCATGACAGCTTTGTACTCCGTGCTTTGCGGCTACAGAGCTGTCGTAGCTAGGTAGATCAAGGTTGAACGAAAACCTTGTTCGACTTTCCAGATACGAGCTTTACTTAACCCCAAGATTCCTTCTCGTGCAACCAGACTCCTCTTTTTCTGCTAGCTGGAGCGGATCGTCGGTCAGCTGGCTGGGATGACGGCGGTTGGTTGAAGCTGAGGTTAGTGAGGCCCTAATGGGTTTTGCAACCAGGGATTTGCCTGTTAAGATGTGTTGAGGCTTCGGCTGTTGTTTTGGGTACACCGAGAGTTGGTATCCGGTAACTCGGTTGCTCGGGCGTTAAGTTGCCAGCATTGTGTTGGAGGTGTGTACTTAAACGAAGATGGCAAATTATAGTGAAAGGAGATGTATCACCTTTGATCTCGTATGGGATGGATGTTGGGCTTTACGTTCTATGTGCTATTCACGGATGCTTGGAGTACATCTTGGGCATTGGATAACGGCATTGTGATGCTGGCTGAACGGTCTTCTCTTCCCTTGCGTGGTTTGCTGGTTGTTATCATGGCGCATACGAGGTACATGAAATGTTTTACATGCCTGGATTCTGCGGCTGTGTTGTCACAGACGTGTAAGACATTGTTGCCACCTCGAGCCCTCAGGCCATTTCGTCGTCGACCTCCAGGATTGGCCTAGTTGTATATGCAATCTTTCGGGCAAGTTAGGCTTCTCTATTCTTTTCGGGGGGCGAGAGGATCCTGGCTGGCTGGTCTGGTCTCCCACCCCCCTCATCCCGGACGACGATGATGTGGTGCGTTGGCACGTTTCTCGTATTCCGGCAGAGTGGTGAGGTCAATGGGTGGGTTCCCGGAGATCTTTCAGGCTGCTTTGGGGAAAATATTCTTGCTGGTGTGCGTGTGTCCGGACGTGAGTGAGGTAAGAGGCATCGTGGAGGAGGTGGCTTGGTGAGATCTCGGAAGACTGGATGTAGATGGAGACTTGGCATGGGAGTATTCTCGTGGTGTATATAATGATGGCTTCTTTCCTTCATTCTCATGTTTGTCTCCCACTTTGGAAGACATCTTGTTCTATACAGAGACAGGTCGACCTCTTCTCAAAGGCGGCAATTCATTTTTGTGAATAGCATCATCTGCCTTGCAAGGCCACACCATACTCTCAACCTCACACAACCAGGAGCAACCCATCCATTCGCCATGTTATACCCTCTCCTTGCTCTTGGCCTCGGCGCGGCCGTTGCTGAAGCTGCCGTCGCGCGGGCTTCTGGGTGTCAGTTACACTTCACAGCTTCAGGAGCCATATCCGGTCCTGTTGGCGAGATTTCGTCTGGCCAGGTGCGAGCTGGTAGCGGTGTGAGCTCGACCACGTTTACTCTGCAGGGAGCGCAGCTGTGGGATGACAAGGGCAATGGGTGCTGGTGGACTCGTAAGTCTTTTTATCCTTTGCCACGATAGTGGTGGTTATATCAGAGACATGCATATGCACGTGTGACTGAAGATGTCTCGGAATCGTGGTTTGCGTGCTGACGAATGGATGTGAGACAGCCCCAACTCATGTCCTCCAATGTGACAAGAACCAGACGCCAGACAATGGATTCAAGGTTGGTTGTGATGGCCGTGTCTCGTATAACGGGCAGACGGAGTTCTGGGAGTGCCAAACCGGCGAGAGTGGGCAGTATAACGTCTATCTCAACGGTGGACAAGGCATCAGCTGCAACAAGATTAGCCTCTATGCTGATAGCTGCCACTCTGGATGCCCTCCTCCTCCTCCACCGCAACCCACGGCTCCTCCTGCTCCTCCAAAGTCTTGCCCGGCAAATCTCAACGGAGCTTATGAGTACCCTCACCTCATTATCCCTGTGGACAAGACCAAGCCTGACAACGCCCCTGGAACATCCTACTTCGGCGAGATCTCTGACAGCGTCTCTTCCATCTTCAACTTTGACATCCCCAGCGGCGACAAAGGCAAGAAGTGCAGTCTTGTGTTCCTGTTCCCTCAGCAAAAGGATCTCCAGACATCGTCCTTTACATTTTCTGGTTCAGGAGCTCTGGACTTTGCTTGGCTGAACGGCCCTGCCAGTCAAGGCACCACGTATAACAACCAGCCCGGCAAGAAGCAGGACTTTGGAACGACGACGGTTTCGCCTGGAAATGGCTATGTGATTTCTACGTTTGATTGCCCGGCTGGACAGACTGTTGCGTTTGAGATTTCGGATGCAAACGGCGGGGGTACTTCGTTTAGGTACTTCCAGGATTATAACCCGTCGCCTATTGGATTGTACATTACAAAGTGTTAGAAGCAGACGTACTGGAGCAGAAAAATTGGACGAGAGGATATGGAGAAGAGTCTGCAATACTGGCTAAAGTTGCATGGGGTTGGATTAATTCTTGGAATGGACATTGGATGTGTTTGATGATAATGGATTATGGATATTTGATGATAATAACGAGTCACTCCCTAAATAATTGACGATAACTTGTTCACCTGCTTGCTCTTCCTGCACATGAAGTACCATAATTTGGTAATTGGACTAAGACTTACCTGTAATGTGGCGCCCTTTGATGTGGGTAGCTGCAAAAGTGAGGCGAAGCCGCAAAAAGTGAAGTGAATGTCAACCCGTTTGTAGAAGGCCAATTTTGAGCCCTGCATCCCGTGCTCTACACTCAGCTCTAATAGTACCAGGTAAATGTACGGGATTGTAGAGATAAGTACCAGGAGCACCAAGAAAGTACCTAGTAGTACGATGAATGTATTATCGTCGAGCAATTGCGAACACTCTGGTTGGCCTGCAAAGGCCACTCCCACCCCCTTTTTACGACACAAAATATTGTGCACATCTACGTAGCAATTGCGCTCATACGATATTCATTTTGAAGCTGAAGATGGCGAAATACTGTCTAGATGAATAATTTTATTGGCGTGTGTCTTTTTCTCCAATAGATGGGAGGAAAACTTTGGCTGTGAGGTTTCTCAGTTAGAGTTCACTTTTACCTCGACATCGGACGAAACCCACTCAGAATACAGAAAATCTACTCACCCGCCACTCACTTTTGCCATGGCAACATTTATCTCTCCTTTCACAAGGTTTTGCTATTCGATTTGCCTTCTGCTTCTTCCGAATCTGTTTACTTCTTCTCTCCAAACCTTTGTTACCTTGTTCCGTGAGCAATTCAACAATCCCCAAGCTTGATCAACATCATACCAGCATACCAGCATACCAGCATACCACTACTCCAGTATTCTCGTATTCCAGTATTCTCGTATTCCAGTATTCTTCCACATTTTCTATCTTGCGTTGCAATTGAGCTCTTGAGATTCACCATTGCAATTCAACGACAATGGACCCTACGCCCGATAAAAAGGGCTCGGTATGCTTCTGGCCCCTTTCCCTGAGATCGTTGAAGATGCACTCTGCTAACCGTATACCAGATCCAGCCGACAGGACAGACTCCTACTTCAACCGCCAATGTGCAACAGGGCGTAACCAATCCGACTTTTGACCTCGGAGGCCTTGGCATCGCACCAGGGATGAATCAGGTTGGCCTTGAGAACCATTTGCAGCTGCATGGGGCAAACCAGACTACTCCTCCAACAAGCGTTTCGCAGACACCTGGACCGGGTCAGCCTTTTGCTCTGCCCGGCTATCAGAATCAGCATCCAATCAACAACAACACAATGAGCTTTTTGCCATCTTTTGGACAGATTCAGAGTCCGAGCCCGGCGAATCTTTTGCAGCCGTTTGGGATGAACCAGAATCTCAACAACACAGACTTCTTGCAGTCATCTGGGATAAATCAGACCCCTGCCCAGATGAACCAGAATCTCAACAACACAGACTTCTTGCAGTCATCTGGAATGAATCAGACCCCTGCCCAGATGAATTTTTCGCAATCGTCCGGAATGAATCAGGCCTCTACCCAAGCAATCCCGGTGCAGCTGTACGGGATGAATTGGGGTATGAACGCGATGGGATACCAGCAGCAATTTGGCCTGAATCCAAACCTTGGTCCAATGGGACATCAACAGCTTCAGATGAACCCAAACTATGTTCCTGCTGGAACCCCAACTGGACTTTCTGATGGTTCCACTGCTTTTGCCAGTGCGCCGTCCAGTATCAACTTCTTTCCCACTCCGCCGTCTACCGTTTCTCCATCCCCAACGCAGTTCAACGTCAATCAGCTCATGAGCCCTAGCATGGAGGGGACCACGAACCAGTGGATGAATACAAATGTGGCCATCAATCAGCAATTCAATCTTCCTGTTGCCAATGGGCTTAACAATTCGCCTATCGGCAGTGGCATGAGTATGAACACAGGCATGATGTCTTCTTCAGAGACACTTCTTCCTGTTCAAAATGGGCTTCCTGTTCAAAATGGGCTTCCGAGTTTCACAAACATGGGCATGGACCCGCATCTTCAACACCTTCGTGCTTTCTCTGGCTTTAAAAACACGTCTACTGGAAATGGCATGAACACGAATGTGAACTTCCTTCAGCAAACACGTGGTGCTGCCATCACGGGTCTTCAAAACCCATCTATTGGAAATGGCATCCCGCAACAATCACAGGCGCAACTTCCTAGTGCCACTGTTATCCAACGAGCTTTGCACCATGCCGCGATAACAAAGAAGCAGGTTTTGGGTCCTCAACATACAGGACCAACTCGAATCATCAAGAAGACGCCCAGTAGCAATACCGCGTCTAACTTGAGTAACAGTCTCAACAGATATGATCTTATTCGCAGCGTTACGCCCATGATGACGACCGCGGCTCCTCCCATCACGCCCGAGCTTAGGGCTGCTATGGAGGCTGCTCTCGCCAACGGCACCAAAGCTGCTGCTCGGACCGTTGCTCCCAAGTCGTCCAATGATTCACAGAACAGTGCTCAAAGAACTCAACAGCCAGCTGCGCAGAAAGGCAAACGGAAAGCTGAGGCCAGTCAACATGCAACTTCACGGGCAGTCCGACGTTCAACTCAAAAAGTATCTCAGACACCAGTCGAGATGCCGCTTCAGCAGCCAGCTCAACAAACGGTCAAGGACGCAGTTGGAAAAACGGCTCAACAGGCAACTCGAAAGCCAAGTCAACAGCAGGCGCAGAAGTCGCTTCAAAAGCCTGTAATTCCACCATCGGTTCAGAAGCCCGCGGGGGTCACGGCCCAAGGCCCAGTTCAGAAGCAGACTGCCCGACAACAAGTCGGAGAGATAATGAAACAACAATACCCACGGATAGTTCAGCAGCATGAGCGGCTAGTTCAAGAATCAGCCCTCCAGCAGCCAGTCCAGCAATCTGCCCGACAACAAGTCAGAGAGACGGTTAATCAGCAATACCAACGGATAGTCCAGCAGCATGAGCAGCTATTTCAACATTCAATCCAGCAGCCAGTCCAGCAGCCAGTCCAGCAGCCAGTCCAGCAACAGGAGCAACCAGTTCGAGAATCAATCGAACAGCCGACTCAGCAGACCGGAATCTAGGGAACCCCCCCTGCTATCGCTTTAGATGATCTGCTCATTCTTCTCTCCGACAAACACTGGGAATTCTGGCACCGATTAAACGTTTTCCAGCTCCGCGAGCTCGTAACGCTCACTGGTGCCGACGTACACATAAGTCAAGCCTGGAAGCGACGTTTGCTTGCTCGTATGTTTTCGAATGATTGCGTTCGCGTCTACGAGCTTGGTGGCTTCCTGTATGAAGTTCACATGGACCTTCGCGGTGGTTTCATAGCGAGAGCCATTGATGTGAGACAGTATGCCGGATTGCTGGACCTTGTTCGCCCTAAGTGCTGCAGTTCCCTGGATTATACCCAGGCTCTGGCTGCGGCCAAGGCTCGGGCTGGGGGCAAGCAGTCTGAGTTTGATGATTTGGAGAAGGCTTCGGCTATGTGTGATGATGAGATTCGAAAGCTTGGTGGGCACGACTGGTGGGCTATTGCGCGCCTGGTGAAGGAACGGAATGAGTTGTTCAAGGGCCTGGCGAAGTACCGGAATGAATTGGCCAAGGGTCTCAAGGTCTGCAGCGAGGCAAAGGGTGAGGATGAGGCAAAGAAGTAAGGTAGATTAGAGAGATAGTTTAGATTTCCATGGAGAGAAGCATGAGTAATGCTATCAATACAAGTAGCTAGTTGATCTCTTATCTTCTGTCTCACAGTATGGGTGCAGTTACTATCTCCACGCTTTTTTAAGCAGTATTGGCCACGACTGTTAGTTCTGACATCTTGGGCTTCCGGCAACAGTGGATTGAGTTGAGGATATAATCCATGTACATGTGTATTGGCTGTTGCTATCCTTTACACCCAAAATTTTTCTATAATCTTGTGATTGTCGATTTTCATGGAATCCATTCTCAATGCCACTTTCCTAAGGCAATTCATGAGCAATCTATGTGAAGAGCTGGACATACACGAGCTGTCACATTTCATCAAGCCCCCTCGGGAACATCTATAGCGACAATCATCTTCCTCTCTCCGCAGATAAGACAACATTCGGTCATTTTCCGGTTCCATATCGTCTCCACTACATCACATACATCCATGGATAGCAATAAACTCACCAGAATCTGTACAGAGTATCAAAATGCCCAGCCTAATGCATGAAACAATTCTCGCCCACCGGTTGATGTTACAGGCGGTGGATCGTGCGTGGAGACGCCTGAAGGAACAACGTCACAGCGCATCTTGGGGCTGCCAGCGTGCGATTTAGCGGTAGCTTTTAGTGGGCCCCTGCTGGAGGGAAATGCCTCGCTCGGCTTTTTGGCTGGCTTGACTGAGGTTACATAATTCTGATGGCTGCCACCAATCCCGCACTTCGGATTTTTTTTCTTAAATCATCTAGAGCTTCTTCAAGCAGGACATTAATCCCTTTATATTTCTTCCATTATTCGGTACAACCACTCGATTCTCTTTCTATATCTGCTCATAGTAGCAAAGCACACACGCAGACAAACGTCAAAGCAAGAATGGGCGCCTCGTCTTCAAAAGCAGCAGCTCGCGGAGCAGCTCGCAAATATCCCACCAGAGCTCCCGGAGCTGTGCCTCAAGCTACCACCACGAGGGCCCGACCTCAGCAGCCTGAGTCTCGCAGCGACGGATCAAAAGACGATGGTGAGACGACCAATGCTAGCAATGCTATCAATGCTTGAGTGTTACACCCATCCGGCTAACCAAATTACCAGCTGTTCGCGCCGACGCCACAGATCCCGATTTCGCCCCCGCCGACTTCTCTCGACGCCTTCACCAGATGGGCATCGTGCAACCAAATCCCACGCTCTCAAACTCGTCAACGGCGAAACCAAATCTCTCCCCCGAGTCATTGGAAGTACCCCCAGGACCGCTATTCCCACCGGCCAAGCGAAACACCACGCTGTCCGTGCTCGAAGCACGGCGTCGCCTGGAGCAAATAGCTGCTGAAGACCTTGAGAACATGGGCCGTGATGAAGGCCGACGCCGCCAGGCTGACATGAGAACCATCGTTGACGCAGTCCAGCTACTGAACAATGGATGGCCTATTGCAGATGTCGAGAAAAGGCTGAGGCTTAGCCCCGGATTATTGGGCAAACTTGGACCTTCTGGTGTCCTGACACATATTCCTGCAAATTAAAGATGCGCCAAGTCGATATTGCGATTGAGTTATTGAATTTTCTACCTATTCCCAACTCCAAACACGCACAAAGCAATTATGTATAAAAGAAACCTAGATATTACAGGAGATGCTCCTCTATCCCTCTCGATACGCTCGCCAGGTTACGCCATAGCAAAATGGTCAACCGATTTTATCTGCAATCATGCTTGGACGATATCAACGGATGATGATGGAAATTGATTTGGATGATTACCAGGCGGCGTGTCCACCGTCAATGCGAAGGTCGCTGCCCGTCATGAAGCTGCTAGCGTCGCTGAGGAGGAAGACAGCGGCACCGCGGTACTCCTTGGGGATGCTGAATCGCTGAAGCATGTTCTCCTTGGGCCACTGCTCTTTTCGCTCGGGATAATCGTCAAACAGGTTCAGCAGCATCTGAGTCAGGATGTAGCCGGGAGAAAGAGTGTTGACACGGATGCCGTACTGGCCCCACTCGGCAGCCAAGCTTCGGGCCAGCTGGATAACACCGGCCTTGGAGGCATTGTATGCTCTGTACGACGGATTGGTCAGATTCCCGGAGCACAAGGTTGGAAATCGTGGATCGGGGGACTTACGGGGCAAACATGCCACGGTTGGCAATGGTGCCGCTCATGCTAGCAATCATGCAGATGCTTCCGGGTTGTTTCAGCCGAACCATCTGGCGTGCGGCTGCTTGGGCGGTCATGAAGGCGCCTGAGACATTGATGCTCATCATTCGGTCGACTTCATCAGGGGGATAATCGAGAGCCGGGGTCTCATAGTTGATTCCGGCAGCGACAAGGCAGCCATCCAGGCGACCTCTCTCATCAGCAATGCCCTCAAAGATCTTGTTCAGCTCCGGCACGTTGCGAATATCGAGCTCGTGATAGCTCAGGCTGGAGTTGAGCTCCTCCTTGGCACGCTTGGCAACGCGGGCGAACTCGGAATCAGGATCCGAAGTTGGATCGGGCAGTCTGTCAATGCAGTGGACTGAGATGGGCATCTTGTTTAGCACAATGCATTGGGGATTGAGCAGAAAAATATAGCTTACCAATGGCACCGGCTTCAAGCAGCGCCTCGGCCTGGACAAGGCCCAATCCTCTTCCACCACCACTAATAACAACGACTTTGTCTTTCATGCTGAACTCGGCCAGCAAGTGAGGCCGAGTCGTGGGCTCCAGAGGAGGAGACTGGAGGACAGGCGAGGAATGCATTTTTCGACGAGCAGCGGTAACTAACAAGGCGCTACTACGGTTAGAGGCTGAGATGGCGAGGTGCTGTCTGGCGAGCAGCCTGAGAGCGGGAGCGAAGCGAGACATTACTTTATGGGTGGCAGCGACAAGAATTGAAAACAAGGCTTGTATGCTCAATGGATGCTGAGTAGATACTCAATGGCTTTGGGGTTTGGCTATGTGAAGCTAAGGAGCCAGACAAGCTTGTTGAGATGAGATGGAATGAGGGAGACTTGAAAGAGGACGCGGATGAGAATTGGGTTTTAAGCTCTACGAGGAGACAGGCACAGCTCAAAGCAGCCGGACCAGCTGCGGGGAAGGCTTTGTGGCGTGAGGGGGAATGGAGGTGACACTACGCCGAACTCACGATCAATAACGCACATACAACATCACGACGACGGAAGAGTTGTGTGTGGCAAGCCGCAGGTCATCACGAGGGCATCAAAGCAGATTGAGGACGAGGTGGGGAGGGGAGTGTACAATTGGCTTGGGGAGTGGTGGTAGCAAGGGAGCGGATGAGACCCGAGTACAACACAACCAATACCCCAAGAAAAGATGGATTAAGAGGTTGAGAGGAGCTCGAGGGGAGCTCAAGAGGGTTGGGCCGGGGAGGACCTCCGGCTCCGGAAAGGGGGGTGGCAGAGAGGAGAAGAAGGAAGCGAAGGCGTTGAATGGGAGGGCGCCATGGCAAGTCTCGTGGACAGAATTCAAATTGAAAGGCCCCTCCATTTGTTCCCAGGCTGGGAAATGCGAAGCTGACATGATTGGAATTCACCCGGCAGAGGCATCTTTTTTGGAGAAGCAAGTTGCATGCAGTCTTGTTGCGGGCAGGTTGAGACTTGCGAGTGCCACCATGAGCTTCGGATTACCAGCGACGGTTAGCCGGCTTTTTGAAAGGGTGGCGGCCCTGGCGCTTTTCCCGGGGTCGATTTGTGGAGGAGCCAGCCACTAACCTCCGCCCGAAGACGCCCCCGGAGACGCCACTTTAGATCCCCCACAGAGAGCGAGCGAGGAGCAGACCGAACGAGGTAGCCGATGCATCTACCATCTGTAATAGCAGAGGGGAGATGCAGGCAATTTCTCCGTAGTGCGTGTGTGATGCTTTTGCAGCAGTCGCTCACTGAAATACAATTGCGAATGAAGAAGAGATGAGAAGAAGTCTGGATATGGAGAGAGATAGGCAGCAAGTATACTCGATCTGGGAACCATCCTCTTATTTTTTAATGTCAAATACGACAGTCCCATGACCTTGGAATAGGGTAAAGCTTGGCATGATTGGGCTTCCATTGATGGCAACGATCGTCCATGGGTCATATGCAGGACCTGAGTGTATTGTCGCCATTCAATCGAGATCAGATTCTCTGAATTGGATGAACTGGCATTTCAAACCTATCGTACCTAAACAGATGAAGCTTCGATTTCTGTGATCCATTGAGATACTCCAAGCAGCCTAGTCAGTGGGCACAACTGAAGCATCACCATATCGTTACAGACGAGTTACACCACATACCCCAAGACCCAAGAAGAACCATGCATGTCCATGGTCACATTACTTAACTCCATGCTGCACGAGGCATGCCCAACACAGACTCCAAGGGGGAGGGAGTGCTCATACCGACACGCACTCCTTTCCAGCTCTCAGAAAGCAATATCCCGTCGGCAGCCCCTACTAAGGTAGCACTCCGCAATCGGTAGCCTATCTACCCATTCCAAGCGAACATGGAGGAGATTATCAAGCCAAGCTTCCTGCAAGCTCAACACGAGCTGCACGACCCTTGAACCGTAAACAGTGGATCGCGGCTAGGCAAGGCAGCTGTATTTCTCCGTTCTAGAACCGGATCTTCGGAGTTGGGCCTAAATAAAGAAGCAGCTTTCACGGCGAGGAACAGGAGAGGATATGTGGGCTGTGTAAAAGTAAAAGTATGAGGAAGAGGCTAGATGAGATGGCGCTTGATGGAGCCGCCGCTGACTGGGTTACCCGAATAGGCAATTTTCAGGGTCCACGATAGTGTCTTGGGTGTGGGAAGAGGAGGAGGAATAGGTGGAAGCATGGAAGGAGGGTTTTCGTATGCAGGGAGATGGTCTAGAACTTGCAATACATTGCTGGGGTTGAATATCTTTTTTGTTCCTTTTTTATTCGAACAATTGACTCGTGCAATGGCTTGTGGTCTCTGATTTTGCAAGGTGGTCGCTTTGTTGCACGGCAGATGCAAAAAGCTGAGATGGAGCAAGTGGCGCCGGCAGCTTTGAACAGGCTCGGGTGGACGACTCGGGCTAGCCTGGATTACATAACCTTGAGCCTCGAAAAAAAAAATGTTTGATTGCTTTTGTTTTGAAGTCGGATGCAGGTCGGATTCGAATTGCTCTCTACTATCTCTTCTCGTTTAACACTTTCTCTGGTCCCAAAGTCAATTGATCAGGTTGTTTGCAAGCCGCTGGAGGATATCCATGCCAAGCCTGCAAAGACAGTCGCGAAGGAGCTCAATGAAGTCAAAGTTCCATGCTTAATTCGAATCGAGCAGTGATTTTCGGCGCTTGCATGCTTGTTCAACACCTCCTTCAGCGCTTTCCCCGCATCGAGATGTGCTGATCCCCGGTACTTGATTTGCTCTCCACGTTTAACAATTGCGTTTGTCCACATCATTGCCATCATTTTTTGTTCCTTGGCTGCATCATAGATGTATGCGTGGAAATGTTGGCTTGCAGTTTATTTTCCGTAGATCTAACTGGATGAAAAATTTGGACATGGTCTGACGCACCTGCCGGTTAAAAGGGTAATGTGTGCATATTGACTAACACACCCAAAACACAACCTGCGATACTTCAAAATCTCACCTCCTACAACGTCAAAAAACAACAAAAAAAGAAGATTCAACA
>LVVK01000021.1:639417-736146 GCA_002022785.1 Trichoderma guizhouense
CGTATTTTCCAATGGATATGGTCGTATGTGCTTGATCTTAGGGGTAGTTGGCCTCAAATTGCCATGGAAGGCATTTACAAAAAAACGCAAAAAACATACAACAGCCGGTGTTCGCTAATGGTCACCCACTTAACTACTAATCTGCCGGTTAGAGGCTTGTCAATGGGGGAGCAGACGGGACCCCGAATTTTCCTCTACCTATGGTCGTATGTGCTAATGATTAAGGCGATTCAGTCTATAGGTATGCAAAAAATTCGCAAAGTATATCTTTGTCGATTTGCGTAATGCGGATAGCAAGCGCGAGATTATGGAGGTACTGAATTAACGACCAGATGAGTTAAATACACACTATAATTGTAAGGTATCTAATATTATGATAAAACACAAAGGATTATCAATAAAGAAACGATTAAAAGACCTCTTCGCTCTCATCATCGGGGTAGCGCGTCCCTTCACCATGACGGTAGATTAATTATTCAAACTCATCAAGTCATCCTCCTTCACGACCAGCAATTACATGTAAGTGGTTCATACTCGGTGACCAAAATTCTTCCAGAGCCACCAACCGCTGCCTGCCAAGCCAGTCCCTGCCAAGATGTAGTACAGCCAGATGGTGAGAGAGCGTTTTACCATGTTCAGAAATATTTGTTCAGCGTTTTCGGCATCATTGGCTTTGGGGAACGGTTCGTTTGGGATAGGGCAGTCGAAAATCTTGCATAATGGCGCCCATCCGTCCTCCAGTCGTACAATATGAAGTCGATCCTTGGGGACACTGTCAATTACTGATTGCATATGGCGTTCCATTGATTCTAATTCGTTGTCAGTATACATTTCTTGTGTTCGAAAGAAAGCTAATGTTGCAGTGTTACCGGGATTTGGGATCTGGCCAGAGGTTGGATTGTAGGACTCTCGTTCCCTATAATATGTTAGTACTCTCAATACCCATATCTGTGAATACCTAGAACTCAGTCATACATCGCAGCCATGCCATCGATAACGCCTATGCTCCATCTCCAACCGGGAACCGGCCAGAAGAGCATGGATAAAAATTTGGTCTGTGCATTACTCGCGACAGCCCCCATACTCTTCCACCAGGTTTTTGGATCTCTCTTTACATAAACCACCTGCGCATCGGGATACAGCTCGCATAATTCAGGCACGAAACTGAAAAATGGAATGTCGCTTGTAACAACAAACCCCTCTGTAAGCTCTTTCAGCAGTTGTAGCACGCGGGGTTTATCGTGTCGATACTTGTAGAGCTCGTAACATTTCCTGTTATACTCGTCTTCACGAGCTAGCCCATGAGATCCTCCATGGAGACCTTGGCCGTTGAGCAGCTTCTCACAAGCAAGGACGAGTGTGGTTGTGCCCGTTCGAGGATAGCCGGCGCCAATGACCTTGACTCTCCGGCTACGATCGACTGGCTTTGAACCATTGGCGCCCATTTTCAATGGCTCAAGTAATCAGAGCCTTGGAAGACTTGCAGTTAAAAATAGAGGCTATAATGATAATCAAGATGTGAGGGTCAATATGCCATGACACTTGGATCGCAGTTATATATAAGTATGAAGAGCGGTGGTAATTGACCACGATTGTGCGCTCTTGCCTACTCTTTAAATCAATGGAGCAGCACAGCCCGCTTATGAGGCCCCCTAGGGGTAGATAGAAAACAGCGGTTCCATTCCCATATCAGTGTATTCATTTTACCGGAAGTCGGCTTAAACGTACAAGCAACTTCCCGCTATGATCTGACTGTATCAAGAAACACTATGAGTAACAAGAAATCGGGCCATCGGCAACGCTTAACGACGAAGGGGTAAAATTTAGCGCCTTTTGTAAGAACTAGAAGTAGCGGAAAATCCACAAGCAGGTAAGCTTCCGATTTGTAGGTGCCTAGATGCCCAAAGAGGCATTTGTACAGAAAGAAAGAACCTATCAGAAGAGTAGGTGAGGAATGCAATCCGTTTGGCTGACTGATATCAGATTTCATTTCGCACACAATGCCTTGCTTCTCCATCACCGGATTTTTGCTCCAACGTTAACGGTCCAATTAACATCGACAACCGCCTGCTGAATTTTTTTTATAGCAATTATAAAGAAGCCTCCATGACGTAAATCTCAAGACTCACCCTATTTGCGCCGTAACGAATTCCCATTTGAACCGTAGTGGCCCATGCCACAAGCTACATGTACGTACATGTAGCGCGGGCGTTGGCTAGCCGCCAAAAACGAAATCATGCGACTCCCGACTTTGGAGTCTTGGGATGCCAAAAACAGAAGACATGTAAACAGCAAAGAAGCTCTTGACGGGACCCGAATTCTCCTCTATCTATGGTCGTATGTGCTAGATGAAGTTTACTCATTGCCTATATGCGAAAGATTCGCACAAATAATACTCACAAGCAGGCCGAATGATTGCCTTTGGCCTCATTGCCAACCTTTCTTTTTTTTTTCTGGTCTTGTGTAATTGATTGGCTTAGTACCTGTGGAAAAAATGGAAAATATACAACCGTGCTGCAAACCTCATTACACTCACACGTATACATGCAGTATATGTAGCGATTTATCCATCAAAACATGCCGCCTTCTTCGGTTTTCCGAAATCACATGTATTTAGGGTAGCCTCCAGTTCGAGTAGGCAGAGACACCAATCAGTCTCAGACTTCTTAAATACTCGGGCCTTTCCGCTAACCACGCACATGTGGATTGTCTTCTCCATTTTCGGACTTTCTCGTGAATCTCCTCAGCGTTATCTTTGTACTTCACTGTGATACTTATAGATGAGAAATATCCTAGGTAATCCAAATTGAGCAGTTCAGCTTACACGTCAAGGGCATGGTATGAAAGACGTCCTGGCATGGTATGAGGCTCTGCTGGAAATTGAGGGGGATCCATCACAACTTCCTGGAACGGTAATAAGATGGATATTCCTACGTGGCATGCGCGGCGTGGCGGTGACTGAATGACACTGCATTAACCCCTAGCAACAAAGCCATATTAGGTATTTGAACAATACTACATCTACACATTCCTTACTAGCTTAGTACTTGACAGACAGGGGTAGTTTTAAATTATACACAGTGGGTCCAAGTGACTAATTCCGATATTGAAGATCTTTAACTAAGAGGCTTTGACGACTGAGATGAATAATAAAGTCCGGCGGCTGGATTAAATCTACCGCCACCGCTGCTACTATATTTAGCGTCAGACTGACAAGGGGTTGGTTTCAAGCTCTATCCAAGAGTGATGGAAAGTACTGTCTGAATTTATGTCCTGATGGTTACTTTTTGTACGATGAGAAAAGTCCTTGTTATTACTGGAAGCCGGAAATGGCCTTAGAGGATAGGGAAGTTTTGATAGAAGGAATAAATGAGCAACTTGAAGGTTTAACGAGGCACCAGTGGGAGTTTACACATTGTATGCGGTGTCTACTAATCAAATAAAACCAGACCCGGACAGGAGGTAAATGAGAGAAGACTTCCCTGTCCAAAGCGTTTATGAAGAATCAGCCCACAGAAACTGAGTAGCCAGCTAATCAAGACAGGCTTCACAATAACCCTACTTCTAAGCTTCCTTGGCCTTCTCTCAGCAGACTCTTCAGTCACTACCACCTTACCTGTCATTTTAAAATAGTCAGACTGTCTCTGTAAATCTAATAGCAGAGCCCCCGCGTTAGAGATTCCATTCTAATACGACCTTAATGCACTCGCAATTTCCACTGCTGACCAAGAGCTCATCTGTGTCTAGCAGGCATAGTTAGACTCTCATTGGGCAGAATTATGCTCTTGCTGTTAAACCAGTGGTTTAACCAAAGCTTAATTCGAGGCACATACCAGCCCTCCTGAGACAAAGATGCAAAGATCTCCCTAGGAGAGCATTCTTCTGTAGTCAGGATAATAATCTTGATTTAGAGATGTCCCTGCATCTCTTCCCAACCTTCCTCAAATAGTAGAAATGCTTATTATGCAGGTCTGCCACATTCAGATATTTTGGCATCTTATGTAATAGTTATTTTTTTTTACCCGTAAACGGTATGTGTATAGATTCCTTTTGTGGTCTTGGGGGTTTTTTTTTGTAAACCTCTTGCCAGTGTAAGCAATGACTGATGGGTTGGTAAGTTGGTAACTTTAACAAGGGCTGATAACTTTAACGAGGGGTATTAACTTCAACAAGGGTTAACAACATCAACAAGGGTTAACAACGCCAACAACGGGTTCAACCGGACTTGCCTAGTATGCTAACATAAGGCAAGGAAAGCTAAATAGTATAAATAGGTGTGCTTTTTCGCCTTGTTCTTCAATTGGAAACTATCACTACTCAACAGACCTTATCTCATCTCTCTACCGAATCCAGCTTCTACTACTTATCTTTCTCTTGCTCGCTTCTATATCTATAAATATGTTTTTCAACAGCATTGCTACCCTAGCTATTTTCGCCGTGGGCGCTCTCGCCCGCGACTCTCTTCACTTTGTGAACTGTGGAGAGGGCGCAAATGGTAATCCGGCCTCTGATTCGGTCATTGTTGTGCGTATATTCCTTCATTACTAACCATATCGCATGTATCAAACGACGGACTCTGACTCTGATATCCGTAGTTCTGCAATGACGACTCCAACTGCCACTTCAACCCTGCCCCAAGCAACTACTGCGTTGTAAGCAGCGGCGGAACCCTGACAACCTGGGAGCGATCTGGCGATTGCACCTTTACTACAGGTGTCCGTGTCAACTGGAGTATCAGAACCGATGCTCGAAACCAGCCAGACTTCTCGACCGTCGGGTAAGTAACTCGTTGTTGGTCTTGGAGAGACTTTTACTTACTTAAATCCCATTGCAGAAGCGCTGGTAATGGCGCCCAGAACTTTAGCTGCATGAAGGACAACAGTCCAGTTATGTATGTCGACTCATTTGGTCAGGCATGCAAGAGCATCTACTACTGCTTTGTAAGGCACCCATAGCTACATAGCATAAAGCACTCAAACTAACAGTGTGCAGTAACTTATAACAGCGACTGTTATAACAACCTGAGTCTCCCCCTGGTAACATGGCCTGTGCATAGCACAAGTTATTTTTTTTTCTCATAGGGCAAAGCTGTGCATAACACAGGCTATGGGTGATTAATTTTCGATTCTGTAAATAAGCAACCTTTACAGCGTATTTTATTAGCCTTTACAGCCAACTTTAGCTTTTACTAGCAGCTATTTATTATATCTCAATGCCCATCTATTTACCAATCCCTCATGTCTTCTCCGACAAAACTCCGCAGTGAACTCAAGTTATGATGAGCAAACTTATCTGTGCTTTGGTGATGCATGTACACCTGCCAACAATCTCGCCGCAGATGGGACGGGCCAAGCAAGATGCTGAACCGGGTCCTCACAGACTTCACCTGATGTTATTGCATCGACGAGAGCCACGCCAACATAGCCTCCAATACAAGTAAAGATGTGCCACCTGTTAGAACTTTGTTAGACATGACAGCACTACAGGGCAATAATAAAACTCTAAAGTAAGCATACCATCCATGTAGCTCGAGGAAGAAAGCCAGGGGAAGGCCAACTGAATGCCTCATCGAAACTAGCAGCGAGCATAGCCAGTCATCCAACAGCCACACAAAGAACCCAAAGGCGAAGTTGACTGTGCAAATCGTAAATTCAAGTTCCCGACTCACGAGATTAGGGCAACGTACAGCAGCCAAACAGCGCGACATTCCTGAGGTTCTTCCTAATCCGCTCATCTGGCACTTGTTGAGAAATAAGCTGCAGCGTTCGAGTTGCGATTAAATAAACGGAAAGACCAAATGTCGTTGCATGAAGGAGGAATTCGTCCATGACCATATGAGTGACCATAACCACTGTAAAGAGGATGGTAAGAAGTACGGCCACAAGCTTAGTACGCTGCGGGTTGTTCTTGAATGTCAAGAGGCGATACACCATTGGTGTCGTCAAAAGATGCATGGACAATTCATCCGCTAGAGGCGAAGTGAGATTGAGTCAAAACTTGGGAGTGGTGGTATCACGAACACATTTGGGTGTGGTATTTCAGAGTCATATGATAGCTGGCAGAGCAAATGCCTACTCCAATCAATCCACCGTAAGAAAGTAGACGAGCGCGAGTCTGACCATTATGGCCGGGCTTGGACAGGCCATATACTCCATAGACAACTGCCAATACAGCATGACTAGATTAATGAATGTCGAGATCTAAGATAGCATGGGCCGCGTATGCAATGTTACGGACCAAAAGCGAAGCTGCTGAGAGTGTTGATGAACTCAGCGACGTATCGTGTAATGACATAATCCTAGGATTTCTCAACGGTTCATTAACGGGTTCAACCACCTGAGCAAGAAAGGGCATGGAGAGGATTACCTCTTCGCAAAAGCTATTTTGACTGCTGTGAGCTATAACAACCCCGAATCATGGGGAAAAAAATTCCAAGACATACTTCAGATACGACGTGGGTTCACCCCAGAATGGTTTTCCGAGAGAAGAATGCAATGATTGCATGACTGCGATGTGTATAGGCGAGGGCCAGTCTTTTATACGAGTCACGAAGAGAGCGGAAGTGGTCTCCAGCTGGATATGATCACTTTTAGAGAAAGAAGCAAGGACGCGTGACGTTGAGCTCGGAGATGCCACGAAAACAACACGGCAGGGCCAACGGAAGGCGCATAGCGTTGTGATTGCTTGTCCCGCACCGACCTACTGGCTGTTCGAGCCTCGTATGGGCGCGTACCATGCGTGATGCGCGGAGGAAAACTCGTAAGCACACGCAAATTCGATTCAATGTTGTGTCGGTGTGTTCTAACGCTCGTCCCTCGGCGTGCTGGTTTCGGCTAATGAGCTGGAAGTGTGTTTACTTGACTGCTTGCCTGCCGAACAATTTTTACTAGTTCATGTTACAGATGACTTGCATTTCATGCTCGTACTAAATGTCTCAATAATCTCCATGGACAGTGGACCGATAATGTTCATACTGCGCGATGCTAACTGATTCTCCTCTGACTGATCCAAGCAAACCCACCAGGGAGAGCAAGGCAGCATCGTTGTGGCATTATTGCAAGATCACACTCCACAGCCCTCCTGATTCCCACTATGACGGATAATTATACAGTAATGTTTATTTCTGTGTGAGGACACAACTTTTGCTAGCTCACGATGTGCACCTTGGCGCCTCATTTCGGCCACTCTTCCGGGTACAGGTAGATTGTCGCGCCGACATTTACTTCATGACACTCAGATATCAGGTAACCAATGCCTCTCTCTTTTCTTATATTGTGGCGAGATCGCTGTCACGAATCCATCACAAGTGCAGAGAGCCACTTCAGCACATCGAGAAACCGATACCAGCATTCGGATTGATCTCATCGCATGGGCAAGGCTTTGCCATATGAGCCCTAAAATATCCTTTAAGCCTCCGTAAATGCTGTATCCAATAAAGTAGCGAAGATTCACTGTCTGCCGCGTCGAACGCCACATGATTCACAGCATGGGCTACAAGGATTGAACATTTGAACTTTGTACGGTCGCCCACACTAGGCTTCGGAGTTACAACAAGACTATGATAACCTTTATATATAGTAAAATTAACCACATTCTAGTTGGAAATGCGCTGCTGCTGCCCTGTAAATGCCACGTCTAAGCTTTCCACATCTGAGAAATGTCCAAGCCTATATCGTAAGCCAAGAGTTGGCGATGCTCAGCTACAGCTGAAACACATTTTCTATACCGTAGGCACATCTCAAGGCACCCCGCAGATGCCATCTGGGTTGACCAGACCTCACGCGACTCGCATTTGAACAAATCCCCCGTTGTAAATTTGGGTTGACCTTCGCTGCATAATAGCTTAGATTCTCAGATCAGATAATCCTATCACCTCAGGGAATTTCGTTATCGTAAAGTACATAACTTGGGTGTGAGATATTCTTTACTACAGAACCCAGCTATCTAATCACGAAGATGGTATAATTTCCTTTTATGTGTATCCAATCTACGAGATTCTCAGGGACAAATCGATTAGAAGTCACCTTGTACTTAACATATATAGAATAATGAACGTGGAAAGCTTTTCATGCGCATTATGCAGAGAACGTAAACTAAAAGAAGTTGCTACTGGTAAACACAAACAGTCGATGCTTTCCGTTTCAAAATCGTAATAGTTATTACATTTAAAATTGTTTATTTATACAACCAGGAGTCTTCATTTCATTATAACTTTGAGAAAAGTCGTCTGGTTTTGTATTATTTTATTTATTAAGAGTAATTAGATACAGGAACATTGCTTATAAACAACAGAGGCTCCTCTGCATTTGCATCATGATATTGGGAAAACCCCGAGGAGGCAAAAACCAATACCGAGGAGCAAATAGAATCTTAGAACGCCACCTTGAGTTCAATAGCAAAGCACCAGCATTTTTTGAGTTGTGTTGAAGCATCACTGAGACCAATTTTATCTCAGGTACCTTTGCATAACGCCAAGTGAATCATCTTCCTTTTGCTTTTCTTCCCTTTTCCTCTCCCCCTAGTTATCAGGATACCAGTCGATAATATTTAACTTTTCATATGGACTTTTGAGGTTATAAAACGCTCTAGCGCTTACAATATCCGACTCCTGAATGTAAGGTGGGTGTTCCCTGTTGTAGTTCATGACAGAGTCGTAGTTAGCTGGTCCAAATTGCACAGCACCGCCCTCTTCGAAAGCGAATTCATGGCGCAACCCTAAGACATGGCCTAGTTCATGAAGATAGAAATTATGTTGGTATGGGCTAAACTTTTCGTCAAAAGCTAGCTGATATACGAAGAGCGTGCTGAGGTTGTCGTCGTTAGGGAAAAAAGCACTAGCCAAGACATCTCCTTGGTTGCCACCATAGGCGAGTACAAAACATGCGTCGTCTATATCGGTGACCCACTTGAAAGTAACTCCTATATCGAAACTGTTCCATTCCCTGGCGGCCATGTTGAGCTTGTACGCGGCGAATATGGCATGTTTTGGAGTTGGATAACCTCCTGCTTTGGCCGCAAATTGGACTACCTGGCCCTTTTTCCAGCGTGGAATGTTACCAAAATATCCGATCCAAAGAGCAAAGGGGTCAGATTTTTGGCTAGGCTTGAAGGGGAACTTTTTTTCCGTTATGCAAGTGTGCTTAAATTGCGGCACGGCAAGTTGAGCACTACTTTGAAGTTGTAGCATTGAGTCAATCTCTGGGGGGATGTTCTTCATGTCAGGATCCGCCGGGATAGTCTTCAAGTCTCTTGCGGTGGCATTTTTCTTCAGCACTTTGAAGAATTCCTGGCGATTCCCGCTGGCGGGCTTGCCGTCCCTGGTAGATTGAGCAGAAGGCGCCATAATTGGTTGTACTGGAGTGCCGCACCAGTTGCCGAGGTTGAACTCCACGATGTTGGTTATGATTGGTAGTAGAATAGCACAAAGGGATTGAGACTTAGAGTCAGTATTATGCAAATGCTATGATGGAAAATAGGAGAATATCGCATGCCTGCATAGCTATTTATCTTCCACGCTGGCCAGCGTGGCATTTGTAGCTGAGAACGCCCGGTACCCGTTTTGGATGAGACTGATCAGAGATACGTCATGGCATCAAGTTATTTTCATGTGCAATATTTCTCTTTCAGCTACTTTGAGACTACATCTAACAGGAAAATAAATTTTAATTAGGAATGAACAAGTAATATTGAGAATACTAGCCGATGGCCACAACCACATAGACTGTCAGCTAGATAGACTGCTGTGTAGATTGATGAGTAGTGAAATAATGTGCAAACCCGAATTATAAAGAATGCGAACAGTATCTGGAGTAGCTGAGATATCTTGTTTCAGCCGCTCCCAGAGACATATGGATGTCAAAACCATTGGTACGCACTGGCAAGAGAAATATGGCTAAATATAGATTGGCTGCGATTGTTTGTCAATATCATTGGAGTACCCAAATCTGAAGCTATGGGATTTAAACCTTGATTGACTATCTAAATCTTCAAGTTGCATTTGTGCAAATGATCATAACTCTGTAATTAATAAAGTGTGGGAGTTGGTGTGATGTAGCCCATATATTAGCTGTGTTAAATCCAGCTACGAGAGAAAGAGAGAGAGAGGCCAAATTTCATTTCAAATGCGGTTGAGGAGACTGAGTGGCAAGTGAATGCCACCCTAAATCTATGATCATTCATCGGGTCTATAAACTTCTTTCTTGTTTTCTGTTTTGGACAATTTATAAAGTTATAACGCTCATACTGGGTGGCACATTTTAAAAAATGGCAAGGCCATGGAATCACACGGAGTCCAATTTCGCCTTGCTTTTAAGCTTACACACTTAGCGCATCCAAGTAGGTTCCCTAGCATTAGTTTCTATACTGGAGAGCATTAAGCATTGGATCACATGCGTTGATGTCAGGGCTTTATGGGCAATGGTTATTTTAGTTTTACAGCATGGTTTATAACTTGAACTCGGGTCTCGGCTTCCTATAGAACCTTGAGATTTAGATTTGCTGTTTATTGAAGCGAGCTTGGCTGACCTATAAGAACAAAACGTAACTTGAGAAGTTAAACTACTTATCATCATAGTAGAAAATTGTTAGCAGATGTCAACAACATCTTTTTCTGCTCTCAAATTACATTTCATGCTTCAAGTTGGTACTGTTCGCTAGTTCTTTTTTCAGCTCGGCTGAAGCCATTTGGGGGCTGTGTGAGTGGCTTACAAAACCTCATGTAGAGCCCTATAATCACTTCAGGTTGGGTAATAGCTTAATTCTAGCATTCCAATACTAAAAATGGCGCAAATCATTAATAATGCATTCAATCATGTCGGAGTTAAATAAGATGGTGTTTCAGAGAAGAGAGGCAGAGCGTTTCATGAAACAGTTCAAGATTGCATACGTTCTAGGGAAAGCGCTCTGTAAGCCATGTAGTTCAGCGAATCTAGCACTTGGGCTGCGGCTATTGAAGCAAATATTACTGTGCGCTCCTAGGAGTGAGTGACCTATTCTGTCATGAGACGACGAACTCCCTAGATCGTACGTTTTATTCACTCCATCATGGCGAGACTGAATTCAATCCTCTAAAATTAATGAAAAACATTATTGGCTTAGAGAGCCACCAAGCGCTGGCCGTGACGGTTATTGGCGCAAAGTCATCAGTGCGCAAGCGCTGGTGATAACCGATACGTACAGGTAGAGGCTAGAATTGAATACATTTCTGGAGCTTGATTCACCACATAGCTACATACCTATGGAGATAATATTAACTATGCTCAAACAACATAAAGCTGCATGTTACTGCTCATCATTTGTTACATCTATTATAGCAGGGTGGTTTATTGGAGGACTCAGCAATCACCTAAAAAAAGAAACTTCCCCAAATTTGTCCACAGCAGATCACTAGGTGCATGTACCTACCTGCAACTTAGGAAAAGAATAATTTATACCTTAAGCATGAACGATAAGCAATAATAATGTTTACCTAGGTATTACCCATCACTGAAACTTTTTATTCACAATTGTTCACCGAATTATAGTTTCATCAACAAAATTTCCATTAGAAACTACAAGCCGCTCCAGCTGATTTTAGTGGACCTTTCTCAGTCCGATTTTCCTCCGAACTAGCTTCCCTTGAATGATCTTTGAGGCTGCCTGGATCACATCAAACCTGCCAACATCTTTTCTTCCAGCAAGTAGAACATCAAAATTTGTAGTTATGGGCCGACTCGTGACTGTCGCTGCCTGCGTGCTCAGACAGTGGGCCCTTGATTTTGAGGTACTGTCTTATTCATAGGATGAGAGCGAAGCCTGGCTGACGCTTCTTAGGGGAATACCGATAGGATTATTGAGTCAACTCGCCAGGCCAAAGCTGCTGGTGCAAGGCTTCGCGTTGGACCGGTATGTCCTTTTCGCATTCGTTTCTCGAATACACCCCCTCTTAGAGGATTTTGAACGATATTCTAAGATATCTCACTCTATAGGAATTAGAGATATCGGGTTATTCTTGCAATGACCATTTTCTTGAGCCCGATCTTTACCTCCATTGTATGGAGATGCTGGCTCGGATCCTTGAAGATGAAACCTGCCATGGCATACTCCTAGATATCGGTCTTCCCGTCACCCACCGCAACGTAAACTACAACTGTAGAGTAGTCTGCCTTGATGGCAAGATTCTCTTTATCCGCCCAAAAATGCGTAAGTGCAACCTCCTCTAGCCCCCTCCATATGACCCTGCCGAGCTATGCAAGCCATATCTGGGCAGGCCTGGCTACATTATGTTGCTAACATTGGATCAGATCTGGCAAATGACGGCAGTAAGTTCTCCTCATCGGGTTGGAACAATTACCAGGCTGGTCTAAACTAATGATCTAGACTACCGAGAAATGCGGTATTTCACTCCTTGGCTCCGGCCTACGGAGTGGGAAGAATTTCACTTACCAAAAAACCTACAAAAACTGCAAGGAAGCACGCATGTGCCTTTTGGAGATTGTGTCATTAGCACACCAGATAGCTGCTTTGGAGCTGAAACTTGCGAGGAAATGTGGTCGCCAGACGCCCCTCGTGCGTGTTACACTACTAATCTCCCACCCGAATCCATACTAACAGTATTATTCAGACATTCCGATGACCTTGGACGGTGTTGAAATAATCACCAATAGTTCTGCTAGCCATTTCAGTTTGCAGAAGTTGGATACTAGGCTAAAGCTCATTGGTGAAGCTACCCGCAAGTGTGGTGGTGTTTATATGTATTCAAATGTCTCAGGTTTGTTTCTCCATCTTGTATGACACTTTCCAGTTCCCATCTTTTAAACTGATTGTTACAGGTGGCGATGGTGACAGGCTGTATTTTGACGGGTGTGCCATGATTTTCTGCAACGGCCAGTTACTTGCGCAAAGCCCTCAATTTTCGCTCAATGAGGTCGACATTGTCACTGCAACTGTTGATCTTGAAGAGGTTCGGGCCTATCGCTCAAGTATCGCTCGGGCAATGCAAGCTGCACGGAGCACTCGAAAATACTACAGGATACAAACTTCCTTCGAGCTTAGCCCCGACGAGGAGAACTTCAATCTTCGTCGCCGACCGACTTTATCCCGGGAACCGAAGTTCTTCTCATCCGAAGAGGAAATTGCTCTTGTATAGTTCGCCATTGACCAACACCCTGGGGCCGGTGACTAACTCATGCACAGTGTACTGGTTGTTATCTTTGGGATTATATGGCAAGGAGTAACTCTGTCGGATAGTGAGCTGTTCCGATCTCATGATACTCATGACTCAATGTTCTCATTGACTGATGGCGTTCGTAGTCTTATCCCTCTGTCAGGAGGCCTAGACTCGTGTGCAACAGGTGAGTGAAGTCAATGCAGCATCTGTATGTTTATTGTCTACTGGAAGACTCACTAACCACCTTTAACAGCCGTTTCTGTCTTCTCAATGTGCCGCCTTGTCATTCTTGCCATCAAGGACCAAAACCAGTCGGTTATTTCTACTGTGAAACGTTTATTTGGCGAGTCTGCTCTTCCCCAGACTCCACAGGAATTATGTCATCGCGTCTTACACACTGTTTACATGGGAATGTCAAAACAGAGCTCCTACGAGACACGCCAGCGTGCAAAAGACTTATCCAAGGCTACAGGAAGTTACCATATTGATCTTGATATCGACTCTGTATATCATGCGCAGAAAAACCTTGTCAAAAGCTCACTTGGCTTGGATCCAAAGTTCAAAGTCGAAGGTGGCTCGGAAGCCGAGAACCTCATGCTGCAGAACATTCAAGCACGCACAAGGATGGTGGTATGACACTAGATAAACCTGGCTTGTCTATATCGTGGCTAACGCATCCCTTCGCAGACTGCTTACGAATTTGCTCAAATCCTTCCAACGACTCGTCAATTAGCTGGCGGAGGCGGCCTGCTGGTCCTGGGTAGCGCCAATGTTGGCGAAGGTAGGCACAATAGCCATAGCCGCTATAATGAGGTTGTGACTGACTGTGAATTAGCGCTCAGAGGTTACATGACAAAGTACGATTGCTCTTCCGCAGATATTAACCCGATTGGCTCTATCGACAAAGCAGCTCTCAAGGGCTTCATTGCATGGGCCCAGGTTAAGTTCGATATCCCATGTCTCGAATTTTTCCTCTCTGCGACGCCAACAGCGGAATTAGAGCCCGTGACGGAGGAATATACGCAGTCGGACGAGGCAGATATGGGAATTACCTATGCTGAATTGACTGCCTTTGGTATGGGCTCTGCAGTGCTTCCCCCTTGTGAATTCTTTCTAATCCGAACAGGGCGCCTTCGTAAGGAGAGGAAGATGGGGCCCTTATCAATGTGGCAGCATCTCGTTCACGTCTGGGGAAAAGATCGCGACAAGGGA
This sequence comes from Trichoderma guizhouense, assembly GCA_002022785.1. Lineage (NCBI taxonomy): Eukaryota > Fungi > Ascomycota > Sordariomycetes > Hypocreales > Hypocreaceae > Trichoderma > Trichoderma guizhouense. The sequence continues at coordinate 653,777 of LVVK01000021.1, forward strand.
CCGGACGATCAGAACCCCTCCCTCGAGCCGGCAGAAATCGCGGAGAAAGTGAAATTCTTTTTTGTGAAATAGTACGTCATTCCTTGAGCTGCCAGTCAATGACAGGGGGAGTGGCGTTCAGCAGGCCATCTTCTGTAGACTACAGATAACTGACTGGGGAACAGCGCAATCACACGTCACAAGGCCACCACCCTCACACCGGCTTGTAAGTGCACATGAGCTCCATGGTGAACCGCTTGGAGTTCTGGACGCGTTTACTACTTTTATGCTTTTCCGAATGCGGGCCCATGAACTTTTTTAACTGTACTAACTCTTTCTTTCTTCTCTTTAAAAATAGTACACTGGTATGACTTCGACTTCTCGTCTACTCATCTTGGCAAAGGCTAACGTTGTCCAGCAATGATTACTCACCTGATGACAATCGCTTCGGTAAGCCGTACCACTGTCCAATGGGAATCCTAATGACCAAATACTAACAAATTCTAGATCTGAGGCCATTTCTCTGTTAGTTAATGTAGGTTACTTCTATGCAGACATATGGCTGATCCGAGTTCTTAGATCCCCCCTTCTGGCAGAGCTGGAGTTTCAAGAGGATAGACAGAGAGCTTGCGCGCATAGAGCAGGCACGAAAGAAGAGCTGATCGGCACTGTTACGGGCACAAGATAGAGAGTTGTCCAATCATGAACCCTAAAAACGACGATTTGCAGAGGAAACTACATATTAGAGATTTGCTGGAGCTGTTGACGAAAACTGCCTAATAACTTAAATACAGCTATACTAAAGCGGCTAAAAGAGGACGCTGACCTTTTTATAAATAGATTATCTAGTACTAGACGTCAAAACGCCAAGTTATATCACACAATTGGGCCTAAAGTTCACTGTCTTTTAGAAAGAGATAAATATAGTAAATGGTCAATTGACAAATACATAGTTACAAAACTTCGCAGCTTTTATTGCGCTGCTTCGACACAAAAGGGATTGGGGGTAAATATGGCGTTAGGATCAGCCTTCTTCCTAATTTGCCGCAGTTTGTCGTAGGTTGCGGAGTCGTAATAATGCTGCCAGACATTTTTCATATCCCAGTCACCATAAGATCCCCAAAGAACGCGACGATCATCTTTACTGAAGTGAGTAACCGCCCCCTTGTCATTTTCATCCTGCCATTTCTTAGCCCCCTCGTAGTTGTCCTGATGAAAGACGTCCCAGGTTCCGCTAAGAGTGGCATCTCTCCAGCCATAAGCAGTGCCATTGTTTGCGTTGTTCTTGAACATGGAGTCTTTTCCGCCATAGACTTGCAATTGAGACGAGACCCACAGGCCGTTGCCCTTGACGGAGAGAATCTCATCGATACGCCCAGAGAACCAGTCGGACCAACCAGTCTTGGAGAGCGTGGTCGAGTTGGTCGTGTTGGTGCGTTTGATGTAAGGGTAGGGAAACTCTCGTCGGCTTCTAAAGAGCCACATGGATGTAATGTAGGACATGGGGGTACCTTCAGGGGTTTCTTTATAGAATTTGAAAAGGTCGTGAGTGGCGTGCTTGATGCGGTTGAAGAGGTCTGGAGAGAATTTATCGGTCCCCAAGTTGACCCATTGCGCGTATACAACAATGACTGCATACTTGAACTTGAATACATTAGCTATATTGTTCTTGCCATCGTGGATGTTATCTGGCAATGTCTCCTTGAGTTCGTCTTCTGAGCCGGGGAAAAGGTCCAGAAGATTCGACTCTCTACTGACGACATTGACAGTGAAGTCGTAGCTGCGCGGAAAGTTTGGGTCTTCTGCTTTCTCCACCAAGAGGTCGAGGAGCTCCTTCAAGGTGTCTTGACGGTAGTGGAACGCCATCCAGAGTCCCTTGGAGCCTTCGTACTTTTTGTCATCTTGGACTTCGACTTTGAAGTGCGTCAAGACTCCAATGTTGCCGGGGCTGCCGCCGAGAAGACCAAAGAACAAGTCAGGCTGTGTCTCTTCGGTCACCGTGACCACTTCGCCATTGTGGTCCACGATTTCGAGCTCACGGATGTAGTCTCCAAGAAGTCCAAAAGATCTAGCTAGCATACCGTAGCCGCCTGTCTGGACATGTCCTCCGAGATGGACCGTAGCGCATTGGCCTGTCGGCATGAAGACGCCATTTGCAAGGAGGAAGTCATAGACCTCAGCCAGAGCCCAACTGACGCTTGCTTTGATATAGACCTTGTCGTTTTCGGTATCGCGGATTAGGACAAGGTCCTTCTTCGGGTCTCGGAACGTGAGTTCCAAGTCCAGTTGAATGCCATTGGGTCCAGTTGAAGAAGCACCGCTGTACTGATGACCACCAGTCCTTATGGCAATTGGTTTACCAACTTTGTTGGCATATCTAACAACACCTTGGATATCTTCTATACATGTAGGTTGTAGAATTTCTCCAGGGTTCATGTTACGCTCTTTTCCATAGGTGGACGTGGCGTATATGTCGTTTGCCTGATCATAGGCTGCGGTTCCTGGCCTGAGATGGCTGCCCTGAAAGGTAGGATCGGGATTCATAGTGTAATATAGACGATGAAGTTGTTTTCTTGGGATGCAGATGAGAGGAATGAAGAGAAGTGATGTTTGCGCTAGAGACTGGCTCTTCACACCCTCTTATATGTGTTTGTGTATCACCTATGTTGTCATTCGGTGTACTGCTTCGCCTTGTGGTGAATCCTTCATAAGCAATCCTCCATATTCGCCTTTTCATATCTTAAAATTTATACATTTGGAAATCCCAGCGGGCACCAATAATATCGTTTGTCCGCTGGTTTCTTGAACACTAGGTATTTCATTATTCTTCGCCTGTTGGCATAAAAGAGTTGAAGTAATAAAGTTATTGTATTAATTTATGAGTTTGATCATAAACTTTAGGATGGAATGTTGGCACCTTGGTTGAGCCGCAGCCTTACGAGAGTGGAGGCGCGGCTCGGTGAAAGCGAAACAAGGCTATTTGCCACTTACATGATGGAGACGTATAAAGGATGAGTGGTCAATGCTCCTACTAGGTAGCCAATATATCGATGCAACGAGCCTATTGGCTGAGAAAGCCGAAGACGGCTGAGATGATGTGTGAGACAATCTATTGGCAATATATTGACGGCATGTAAGAAATCCTTCTGCAGGGCGAAGACAAGCGTCATAGGGAGGCCAATAATGCTACATGGACTGTAGACTGGGCATGAAACGACTCGTCCTTTGTAGAAATATGTCCAAGTCTGGTTACATTTAGGGTTATATGATAGTTCAGCCATGGCGAAAGTCTTAAAAAGCAAAGAGGTGTCTACAAGCAAAATAGATTTCGACCTGTGAAGGACTTAACATGAGTCTTTACACGTGCCGTTTGGACTTGCAGTCTTACTATTGCCTTAGAACAGCTGAAAGTTGTTTTCAAAGCTGAAATTCCTCCCTGCAGAACTGACGTCATCCAGCTATGAGAGAGTTCACAGCTCGTAGAATGCATCAGCTACTAACAGAGAAGATATACTCCCCTGTTTGGCCTTGCATATTATACCATGTATACCTTGACAGCTTGTCAATGTCGATATTATCAACATGCGATACTTAGGCTAGGACGTTCTAGAACTGCCGAAAAAGCTCACCATGATACAGCCTTCGCTTCTTTTTCCCGATTGAATAGGACGGCTCAGCTCAGGCCTGCCATCAAGAGCAAAAAAGTAACGGGTCAATGTGAGCTATCAAAAGTGCAAGGACCATCCGACACCCTTATCGGTTTTATTTTGCTTATTTCTTTTCTCCCCAAGTGAGCAGCAAATGGGAATAGCCGCCCTCGCAGGCTCCGGGTTCTGGATCAAGGTCCAGCGGTTCAGCCCCCCAAGCCACTGCCGTATGGTCGCCGACTGATCAACGCCTAGAGTAAGCCATTACGTCGCACAGTATATCTATCAATTAAGAATTATTGGTTAATTACGGTAACGTCTTCGCCAATGTTGCTAATTGGTAAAAGTGAAGGTAACGAGGGAAAATCTTGCGATGATTGCGAATCAAGCTTTAACATTCTGTAATCTCATAACGGGCCATCACCCAACGTCTAAATGCTAGTCTAATGATGCAATTGTATCAAGATTCTTAGTATTCGTCATCGTGATCCGATAATACTGATTCGTAAATGCGTTCCAGCAATAGACTCTGTAAATGAAGAGGTAGTTGAAGCCTTCTATCTATATGAATAGTCTACTTGTGTTATACAACAGCATGAATTATACTTTACATAAAAAGTTTGAACTCTAAGGGACAGACGTCGGCTACTCATGGTGCTCTTAGAAAAGCCCGAGAGTCTTGGGCCCTTAGCTGGCCATCCACCTACTGGTCACTGTGGTGTGTATCACAGGCTGGGCTGGCGTATCGTTTACTGTAAATATGATGACAGCTCTTCACGATTGGCCATATGGTGAAAGCACCCTGGTGACAGTAGGTGCTGTGAGTTATTATTGGGCATATATTTTACATTATCGCACATATTCCAACGCAAGCTTCACGCGACAAGCACCACAATATACGTGAAGCATAACTGTAGGCTTCCAAATGAATTGTAACCAAAATTCTGTCCTTACATTGTAATCAAGTTATTGTTATTACTTGGGTTTTACATCCTGTCCCATATAGATAATTTGTAATTGCCATCTTTGGTGTCCATCATGAGCACTTTTTAGCGGCACATGAAGAAAGGTAATTGCCCGTAAATGCAGACGCCGCTGTTTTCTTCAATGTTCAACTCAAAAAGAGCGACAAAGGTCGTAGCGTGGGGTTGGTTAAGTTGGTTAACTACATGTACTACAAACAACAGAATTCTGTAAACCTGAATTTGGAGGCATAAGATGCAGCTTTACTGACCCTCGTCATTATAAATATAGTACCCCTATGGGTAGGTATAAAGAATCCGACTTACTACGTTCAATAAAGCGGTGCTCATAATGTTTTGGTCTATTATGATAGGTGGGCGGCTGGTGGTGCGCGCCGAAAGCCAAACTGTTTTTGATCAAAATTATGATGGAACTGAAAAATGTCCGGTGCCGCGTCCCCGCCAATGTGCACACAGATCTAGTCTAGTTCTATCACCTCGACATTGTTATTGACAAATTGCCTGACCTGCTGCGGCCAGAACGTTGGATAGCAGCCTTTGCCTCTAAGCACCACCATTTCCAGCCTTTCCAGCTGCCTGCCACAATCATCGAGCAAGCTCTCTATCCAATGTGATTTTGCAAAGAGTTCCTCGCCCGCTTCATCCTCGTCGTCCTGGGGACTGGAATCTGCGCCAGAGATGATGATATTGGGCCCAATTGCTATTGCTCTGTTGGAGGCGTCGTTGAATGAGGAGCAGTCAATATACAAAATCTTCAGCTCCCTCGTCCGCAAAAGGGCTTTCTTAGTGAACTCTGCGCCTCTGAGATCGAACCTATCTTCGTTACGGAGCTGAAGGCGAATCTTCTGGACGCAAGTCCAGTCAAGACGGCCTTTTACTGCGAGTTGGAGTCGGAAATTCCAAGGCGAGTAGAAGGTCATGGCCACCTCCCGCAGCCGCCTCACACAACGCATTTCTGACAATATTTTCTGGCAGCTAGCTTCAAGCGGTATGCTATCGCCTTTGAATGGTTGTTCTTCATTGAGAAACATGTGTTCGGGCTGGTTCGTTTCGACTCCATCTGTGATGGCATCGACATCAAGGTACTGCTGGTAGATAAGGTCACGGATCTCCCTCGGGAGGCGAGTAAAAAAGAGAGAGCCGGCTTGGTCCAGGCATTCGGACTGAAAACTCGAATGTTGTGATAACATGTCCGGGGTCAGGTATGTCAAGTTTAAGATGATGCGAGTAGTATGACCAGCAGTATAATTTGGTTTTGACGAAGAGGAGGGGTAGTCTTTTGACTCTCTGATTGTACTCGGAGTTGGATTAAGGGGGTAGTCTGCCTTGTCTGCTCCACAACCCACCTAGCGCCAATCCTCTAATCATGAGTGCCTGGCCCTCATAACTCTCTTGCTATATTTACAGGGGTATCCCGGCAAGCTGGGGACAGAAAACCCGAGACTGAGAAGATTACGAACACACGCGCCTTCAATAATACGCTTATAAACCCTAACTCTTAAGCATCTACTTTAGAGTACTATATCTATATTTCTCTAGTAGCTGCTATCATATCTATGTTTCTCTAGTAACTGCTATTATATTTATATTAACTACTACTATAATTAGGTGCTTATATTGCTAAATGTATACACCTATTCATTTTGCAGTCTCGCTTTTTCTGACCTCTGCTTGCCCGGGAGGCCTGCTGCTCGTGCCACTGCCTTTATCTCATTCTCATGTCTGTTAGCCCCTCTGCTGCATAACGCTCGGCCGAGGCCATCTTTAGTTCCAACTCTTTTTTGGTAGTTATGTATGTAGGTAGGCCGAGAAGCTGCCTGAAGATTGCTTGGGCATAGAGTTGCATAGTGTACATATTGTTTGTAATGCCAAGCCGAAAACGCTTCCGCCGGCAAAATCGTCGCCATCCGACAGCCCGAGGCTCAGTTTAATGTGACAATTCTTGGTACTAGCGGACCTGTTGACGCGCAACTGTAGGCCAAGTGGATAGGTAGGCACAGGTATCTCATAAATAATAGTACTTAATATCACCTCAGCAACTGATTATATTCTCAAGGCCTATCATTCATGCGAGAGAAACAAACTGCTGAGACACTGACTCCAGGTTCAGTACTAAAATTAGATTGGCTTCGTGAAATGGAGCAGGTCAATTAAAAAAAACAATAACATGCTCTTATTACCCTAGTCAAATACATTATATCTCAACCTCTGCTATTACTCCTCGTGCACGGCGATCAACTAGCCTACGAACGTTCCTGCAACCGAGCTTGCAACCGTTGCGATCGACGCCGAATCGGCGATGGTAGAACCATAGCCTCAGCGCACGATCTTCGTTTCAAGGACTGGCTTTTCTGAGAGTCCAAGTTTGTATTTTTCTGTGGGCTAGCTGGTTGGCCAGGCAGACGAGATTTTCGTGCGCCCCTTCTAGATGCCTTTGTTTTGGTGGAATTCTTTGGTCTTCCTCGAGCTGGTTGCTGAACAGCGTTTTGATCCGAGCCACCGTCTTGCTTCGCTCTCTTGAGGCTGCGTTCCCTTCCTTCGTCCTCATTTTCCTCGTCCTCAGTTTGTTTTCTTTTCTTACTAGCCCGAGACTTGCTTTGGCTACAGTCTTTAGCTGTACGTTGTTGCTTGGTCTCAGCCTCGATTAAACTCAACTGCTCAAGGATCCATTGCGTCAAGACACGCTGGTGGCGAAAAAAGGGTTCCTTGCTGCGATACGGGTAAGTATCTCGGATGAAAATGTCTACCCGCTGTTGTAGGGCCCCAAAGTTATCTTCTGGTTCGGCTAGAGGCCTTCCGAAAGCATCAAATCTCGACGAATCCACAACCAAGAATTTATCCCAGGCATTGATGTAATCTTGTTCCAACCTCATTAACAAAGCAGCGAGTCTATCTCTCTCAAAGTATTCGAAGTTAAGATACTCAACCCATGTTGTCCAGGTATCTTGTTGACGCGGGTCAGCTTCCAATCGAAACTCCCGAGTAAAGTTGTGAGATGCCAGACGTTTCTTGACTGCTTCTTGGTATGCTTGAAAACTTCCGCCAGGGACTTCGCAGTACTTTGGAGTCGACTCCCACATTCGTGCAGTTGACTCGTCATACTCGGGGCCCGATTCTGGATAGCGTTCTCGCAAGCCTTGGCGCCTGTGTGCCTCTAGGTACTGGGGGAAGCCATAGTCTCCAGTCTCGGCCTCTATTCCTCGGTTATCCACCTGCCATTTAATGAAGTCCCACCAGCGATCTGCTTGTACGGCAAAAAACTTGGGTACTTCATCGCTGGACCATGAGTATGGGCCACTCAACCATGGGAGTTTCTTTCGCTCACTCTCAGTCAGCAACGCAATGTTGAGAGCCACAGGCCTACCACCATACTGAAGGAGTTCCTCAAGACGCAGCAATTCCATATCTCTGTCATCAGACGATGAAGGAGACAAGGTAGAATTGGTGTTTCTATCGCGCGACCCCCGTCGGGTGTATTTACGAGGGGTATTTGGGCCTTCAGCGACATCGAGCAAGCGTTTTGTGAGCGTATCGATATCGAGGGTAGGCTCAGTTGTTTTCGCTAGCTGTCGCATGGCAGTTCTACTCAAGATTAGAAGATAAGGCCATATATAGACAAACTAGGACCCTCAAAAAATTTCCGTACCTCAACCTTTCGAAAAGCAATTGTCGTCGGGACTCTACCATCAGGTGGAGATCTGACGCGCTTGAAAAATCATATCCGCCCTCTGGGCGTTCGCAGCGCTTCACAAATTCAGTGAACTGTCCGTCATCAAGGGAGAGTAAATCCTCTGCGGTGTACGTAGGGGTTTCATCCCTAACTGACGATGTGGCTGGCATTGTGCCTGGGCGCGTCGGAAAATGCGAGATGGCTGGCGTAACAGTCAGAATTGGGAAGATGATTGGGATGCGCTGGACATTAAATATGTACTCAGGGTAAAGGGAGAAAAGCAAGCACCCGACGTTACACAGTCCAATACAGGAGCTGCAAGGAAGCATCCAAGTTTCAGCTGGTCTGTGTGGCGAACAAGACCTAAATAAACAAAGGTATATTCGCTGTGTTGAATTAGTTCAAAGAAAAACCTAGTCTTTGCTTTAATGACTTGTTTTCAATCTTCTTTGACTCCATCGCCCTTTTCTTTGTGTCATTCTAATAGCACATTCTCAGATACTGCTTCTGGTAGTACAACAAGTGGATGACATATATGTATCCATTGAAAGCTTCCATGAGAAACTCTGACATTATGTCTTTTATTTAATCGGATCTGGCTTTTGGTCACTGTTTTTCCAGAGAGAGAAAACATCTGCTTACATTCAGCCCACCTACTCGTATTATATAAAGGTGTGTAATGCCTTTGCTTTCTACTACGCACTATTAGATATTCGCTAGCTGCCAAATGTGATCAATGCACAAATATTCAATAAATCAAATCAGTATCTCTCACTACAAAGAAATATGACAAAGCTAGCGAAGTCGAGAAGGTGAACTCCGTATGTTGTGTACACAAGAGCAGGTGGGCTCGACTAAAGAGTGGTCACACAGATCCGCGTGACGACTCAACAAAAGAAAAAGACTTCCGAGAAAAAAATAACCAAATCTCCCTAGAGACAAATTAAAATATCTGTAGTACAAAGACTACATGTCAATAGCACTCCTTGATGTCAAAAGGGAATACCCACGTGCTCTGTAGCTTTATTCGAGGACAAAGCGGTTCGTCGGGAATTTACCTTCGCCTCTTGAATCCTCTTCTTCTCCACATACAGTACACTATGAAGTTCACTCAAGTCAACCTAACCTTCTCTTCTTGAGCGATCTCTCTTTATCCGAATCCTTGCCGCCTTGGTCCCCATCCACTGTCTGATAGAGGTCGAGCAAGGGACGGATACGCGTAGAACGCGCTAGGCTATCGAGCATTGCTCCCTCTTGGTAAGCTTCTTCTTCAATCGTGGGCATGATAATGTCAGTTTCCTCGGTGAACCAGAGCTCTCTTTCTGTGATGGTCGCAACAAGCTGGTCCGCGGGAACTTGGGCTTGGAAGTCAGGCTGAGGCAGTAGAGAGCATGAGAGTTTGAACATGGTCTGACTATCGTCGTCATCGCAATCGATGTCTGACGGATTAAGAATAGAGTCGATCTTGGAAGAACCCCGGTAGCCGAGTTCTGCGATTAACGAGCCGCACCAATCTGCGTCCTCCGATTGGGACGTCTTCGACCCGTCCAATTTCCGGGTTCGAAATATTTTGCCCAGAAGTTGAGCCGCCTGTTCTTCGCAGTACGATGCTGTCTTTCGCACATGCGGATCGATATGCAGCATATTGTCCATGATGAATGGTATTATCTTGCTGCTTTCTTGAGACTTTTCCAGGAAGTGCTCCAGTACAATCTCGGGCCAGCGTGTTGGGAGCTCACCATCCGAAGAGGTGCTTTGTGGGAAGCCGTGTTGCCTTTCAGCAAAGACCACAGCAAGAGACCAGACGTCGACGGCCGGAGTGTAGGGGCTTTCGTCTTCCCTGTATCGCTTGTTGAATATCTCGGGAGCCATGTAAACCGGCGAGCCACAGCACGTCTTGAGTTGCTCCGCATTTTTACTCAAGCCAAAGTCCGCAAATTTGACTCGCATGGTGCCATCTGGAGAGAAGAAACAAAGGATGTTCTCAGGTTTGATATCTCGATGGACTATCGGCGGGGAGAGTTCGTGCATTGCAGCCATAGCGGACAGCAACTGTCGCATATATCGTATCTCTTCGAGATCTGAGGTAGCATCGTAGGAGCTAAGAGAGCCTCCATTTGCATACTCAAAGAATAGCTGTGGCCAAGGGTCAAACTTGGCCTCCAGAAGCGTCACAATGTGATCCTGAATCTGTTAGTGACCGACACAGAACTCTCCACCGGGTTGTTTGGTTTGGTTCATCAGCTGGACTGCGTACTCACATGCTGAATATTTGAAATGATATCAACTTCCTTTTTCCAATCCTCCAATTTGTATCCTGTCTTGGACTTATTCTTTGGTTCCTTCAGAGCGTACTCTTGTCCAGTCCAGGTATTGAAGATGTGCGTCACAATACCAAAGCTACCATTACCCAGCACCTTGCTCCAGTACGCCGGGTCGGAGGGTTTTAAGAATGGAGTACGTGCCTCCAGTGAAGTGGGAAATTCAGTTGCCGTGTAGCTTCGGACCTTGATCAACTCGGCTAGGTCCGCTATGTCCCCTGTCCCTTGGCGAAACTTTGCTACGTTGTCGATGTATTGCTGCGACTTGATATCGTGGTAGGGCACAACGAGTCTGAAGTGATAGTCGTGAGTAATCTTAAGTATTGGCATTTTGTCCCTGACAAAATCAACACCACCGACCACCCAGTCCATCGAGATACCGGGTCGCGCCCTCTCATCACCGTAGGCGACTCTAGTTCCAAACCTGGAGCCCAAGTCTCTGACGACTAAGTAGTTGTTCTCGTTGAATGTTAAGGCTGCGTGGTATTCGCTCACACCATTTTCCTTGGGTAAGAAGATATCACAATTGGGGGACCGTCCTATTATCACACCGTGTGCTGTCTTGGCCCCATCACTAAATTTTAGTTTAATATGAGGGCCATCCAGAAACTCATCGCCCTCCTCTGGCTCTCCGGGTATTTCCCGTCCTCCGCGTCGACGGGTACAGGTCTCCAGAATTTGTATCTTGCCCTGTCCACGCCCTGTGTATCGTAGCCTATTTTTGGCATGGGTAAAAGCATTTAATGCGGTTTTCTTACCCTGGCCTTCAACGGCAAACAGGTAGGCATAAACATCAGGATCAGACATTATGAGTCGATATATATAGATCTTGAAAAGCAGAGAGCAAGAAGACGAGGTGCAAAGGGGCAAAGATGGAACTCAAAGACAGAGAAAGACTGAGAACGCCTGAAGTCAGCGGATTATTGACGAATATAACAAACTCTTATCATCGGCAGACACAGCGGTTCCAGTTAAGATAGCCCTGCAATCGCTGGCATGATTTAGGTAACAGCTAAGGTTGCCCGACCCAAATAGGTCCCGGTTCTCACAGTACGTGGATGAGGGCAGCGTGGTAGAGGCACTCGAATACATAGCCACATGTAACCCCTCATCTGAATTCTTATGTTACACCCCTAAGCGCTTAAAGCCTCGGAGAAAAGCAGTGACACGATGATTATTACACGTAATACCTTGTTGGGCATCAAGGTCTTCAGTCCATTCTGAGAGAGGGGTTTGAGTAACAAGCTACAGAGCAGTATTAAGGATAGTATGACTGGAGGAGGAAGAAGAAGAGGAATATTAGTAGGAGAATTAGTAGTGATTAGTGGAAATAGTAAGCGTACTTTTATCGCTGTGATGATCTTGATACTTAAGCATATGTTGAGGCTAATAACAAGGAGGAGAGCTAGTTGGTTGACGGAAAGCTAAGCAAACAACGTGATCGGATTGCCAAAGGGTGGTCACACGAATGACATGAAACCCCCGACATGCGGCGTTAGGTGAAGAAATGCCCTTTACCGCCGTTCATTATTTTTACTACTATTAGGAGCCAGCTCGGTGATTGACTTAATTTGTGGTGTATCCACGGGACATTCGTGTGCTGTAGCGTAAGCTGATAGTTACTGGGGGATATATGCACCTCAGGGACCATACAACTGCTCGTCACCTACAACTTTGGTATCAGTCATGCCTATCCAATGCCTCAGTTACACCAGGTTGCTTTGAAACCAATGATCTTCAGAACCTTGGTATATAACGGTATCTGCTATGCTAATTGGACATCGGCTACATCGCCTTTCCCTCGTGGTACCCAATATCAACCTCGCCTTGCCGCTTTACTTGGCAAGTTATGTCGCTACCCGTATTAGCTTCTTTTAATATCTTTCCGGTCGACACGAAGTTTTTCGTATTTTGTTTGTATTCTCTAGCGATCCTTCTTGTGTATCATGGCTAGTAATCTGCCTACGCCAAATCTCTTATACCCGGTTTACTACGGCGGCGATCTGGGTCGGATCATGAGGCTTACATACGCCAGCAAAAATTGTCGTTTCCAATGGGGGAAACATATATCTATATGTACAGGAAGGTGCCGACGAAAAACTCCTTTCGGAGGGGTTTCCATATGTATGCTCCTCTAAAATAAAAGGTCGTGTTGGATTGAACTTCCCACACCAACTGTAATCTAATTCCAAACTGCCCGAAGATCTATGCACCTAAGCGCCGACCTACAGGCGTAGCTGCATGCTGGTATAAACTAGTATATATTTATAACACATGTCTTTAGAACTTACTTATGGAAAGGATTCAACTGGGCTATCGCTTTGCGATCCCCTTGGTAGGGTTGTCCAGTCTAGCCACTCCCCTTTGTCAATGTCAAACTCAAGACTGTCTGCCCCAACAATGTTTCCAAAGAGGAACGAAGGCAGGCCATTGTTCTCTGAAGCATCCTCCCGTAAGGCAAGAGCAGAGCTACCTTCAGTATTTGCTCTATTATCTCTCGGGTTTGTTCCCCGATGCTTCGCCCTTATTGAAAGAGCTTTGGCTTTGAGAGCGGTGAGGACCTCCGACTTGGATCCGAACCCGATGGTAGACTTGTCACATAGTACCTCAGAGAAATGGATATCCAAAGCCCTCCATGCCCTGTCCACGCTCGGGCCTTCGGGTTTTACACAGAGATGCCACAAGACGTACATGGTGATGTGATATTGTGGATAAGCCCTCCTTGCCCAAGAGAATTGCTTTAGCAAGCCATCATCATTGAACAATCTTGGTTCTAAGAGTTCCAATGCCTCCACGAGATTCTCTTCTGTTGCAAATTCGTCACTCTTCATAGTACGCTGTAGAAATGACCATTGCAGTCTTGTGGTAAAGTTGAGTTTTCGGACAAGGAATCGAGAGCAGAGCAGCGTCATGCGGTGTTGAGGTATCACTGGGTTGCAGTTCTGCAAATACCCCTCAATAGACGCACTCAAATCGTCGATGACTTTTATCCTTATATCATCGGTGGGAGGGGACGAAAGAGACGAGGTTGCGGTGATATCGGCTAGCTTGTGGATGGACTTTGCAAATTCGATGTTGATGAGGGAGAATGTCATGGCTGTCCAGCTATCTTTGGACTTGGGAAGTTCCTTCATATCTGGAGAGAGATCCACATCGTCAACATTGAGCGGCAAACTTACATTTGAACCCAACAACTGCCCACTGGTGTTCTCGAGGTCATAGTCTTCTCCTGAGCGGCTATCGCGGCTAAGTAGGTGCCGCCATAGTCGACGACGCATTTCAGACTGGAAAGGAGGAAGCCCTAGTCGTAGCCCATCTCGATGTAAGCCTAGAGATTGGGCTATGCGTATTGTGAGGCCGTTTAGAATCCAGATCCCCTTACCACGATTATGGACGCGAAGACCAGACTATACAAGGGTTAGTACCGCATCATTAGTCAGATAGAGAAGCGGAAAACAGGGAAAGAGGTATAATAAGTACCAGATATATAACCAAAGCCAGAAGCCCTGTTAGTGTTGGGCGATCCAAAAAGTCACCATGCGCAAATGCTTGTTCCAAGCCAGTTTTAAAAGTGTTCAAAGCGTCATCCTTATCTTGACCTAGGAATAATCGAGCCTCAACGTCTTCGAAAGAGACTGCAGATGCGAAGTAAATGGCAAAGCAAAAGGCAAGATCATGAAATGACGCGCTTGCTGGATCGTGAATGACAGAATAAACCTTCACTCTGTCAGTGGGAAGATGAAGAAGTTTGATCAACCCAGAACAGCCGTCCACATTTTCTACGTAGTTGTTCCACAGTCTCACAGCCAAAGGCTGGGTCGGATGAAAGGTATGCGGTTCCTGCAAGAGAGAGACGGACGAAAGTATTCCTGCAGGGTTAAATGGTGAGGTAGCGGGCTGATGTGGTGTTCCTGTGTGCGAAGTTGAAAGAACGGACTCTATATCTCGCTCCTGTGAAAGGCAATTAGGAACGAAAGTCCGACAGTCCTTGAACGTCGTATGGAGTCTTACCTCTTCTATAACTCTGGATAGCATAACTTCGTTGAAGTATTGGCTCGACGATCCCTTTTCAACAAGTACATCATCGCCTCTAGGCCGTACTGGTTGCGCCGAAGACGAGCTGCTGGAGTTTTTGGAAACACTTATCCCCAACGCCGATGAATCCCTACTGTTGGCTTTGGCGAGGGCCTTCTCTAGGCTTGAGATGCGAGAAGCCATGTCTGCCATAATGGTATGTTTTGCCCGCCGTATACGCCGTGGCGGGTAGGCGCATGGCTTGCCGGCTTGCGAGCAAGGAGTACATGGCTCTTGTTTGTCGCATCGGATCTTTCTACGATTGCAGGTCTATTCTTGGTAACATGCAAAGTCAGATACGACAAACGCAAGACAAGATACATCCATGATTAAATCGCGGTGCATCAAAGAATCTGGGAGAATTCACGGGCCATAGAATGGGTCAAGACCTACATAACATGAGCGGGAGATTGGGCGGCCGCTCTGAGAGCGGGCGGCCGAAGAAGACTGTTCCTCTGGTTCAGCCTCGGAGATTGTGTCAAAGATAAACTCCATGTCTCTTAGTTCGGGACTCATCTTTGTTAGCGGTAAGAGAATCACGAGTCGGGAAAAGAAGGTCCGAACAGCATATACTTGATCTTTAAGAGATGTGAACACGGGGCATGAGGTTGTTTAGTTACTAGAACGGGCCGAGTCGTGATTTTACTGCCGTGCCGAGAAGTGGATTGAAAGTACATGGTACGGAGCTTGAATCCATTAGTAAGCCCAAGTGTCGCCGATAACGTTCATGCTACGCGATGCCAGCTCATTCTCTTCTGATCGGTCCAAGCAAACTCATTAGGGAGAGCAAGCAATTGGAGGAAAGAAAACCCGAGACCGGGAAGGTTTCGAACACCAACGAGTTGAACCATATGCCTACAAAAGGAGTAGCTGCTATATCTACATTTCCCTACTACATCTATATTCTCCTAGTAAGTGCTATTGCACCTATATCCCCCAAGCAACTGCTATCACACTGATATTCCCCTAGTAACTGCTACTATATTTATATAATAAAGTTTGGGTGCTGACTGAATACGCGTTCTACGAGTTGGTTAGGTAGGTGCTTATATTACGCTTACATTACTGAACATATGTACGCATTCATTTTGCGGTCTCGCTTTTTCTGACCTTGGCTTGGCAAGGGAACACATTTGTGGCACTATTGTAAGAGAACTATAACTTTAACTTCCAATCGACATTTTATGCTATCAATGGGCGTCTACCTAATAACTATATCCTCAAATTGCCCCCTACACCCAGAGACGGTAGATGGGCCAACCAGACGCCCAAAAGAACTCCAGCGCCGACAGCTTGGCATCCAGGGCTAGACGGTTGATATAGTTGCCCTCCATATCTTGATCATTATCCGTCATCACCGCCGGAGGGACATGCTTGTTGTCGCCGCCCAAGAGGCAAGGGAGCATTGTGTTGCCCCAGACACGATATAAGTCTGGACGGCTAATGCTGCCCGCCTCATCCACCGCGATGCCTCTGGCCCTCATCATCTTCCAAATGCTGTAGGGCTCCTGCATGGACATTGCTGGCGTTGTGCAGAGGATATCTGCATTCCAAAAGAGATACGCAAACATTCCGTTGATGGCCGTCTCTTCGACCATGTGGCCGCTTTCATACTCTTGCCAGCTGATTTCTCCTGTTGCAACGGCGCGCAGACGCTCGCAATCTTTTCGGATGTCCATTTGCTGTTGCATTTCGTGAATGGCTTTGGGGTCATCCTCGTGGATCTCACGGACAGCGTGGGAGCGAAGGACCATCAGGAGCCAAAAAGAAGGGGTCAGATTGAGAGTCCACTTGGCGTTGAAGCTCCAACCCAGGTTGGGCGCAGCCTTGTCGCCAAGATCCGGGTCGCGCAAGGTGTTGACAAATGCAGTCGCCTCATCGTCGCAGGAGAAGCAGCGCATAACAAAAGTCCGTTGGGCTCGTGTCTCATCTCCGGATTTCTTGCCCTCATTGCGACGGCGAGTTACGCTCTGCGAGATGCGGTTCAGTCGCTCGGCAAATTTGTCAGTGGCCTCATGCGTGGGAGCCGTGCCGTAAATAGGTCCCAGAGCTGCTGCCATTCCGAGAGTGCCAACGGCCAGCGCCGTCGTCTTTCCAAAGCTAGAATTCTAGATATAATCTGTCAGTCAAGCAGGTCCATCTTAACGTCACCTAAAACAAACACTTACTGCCAAAACGACACCAACACCAAGAGGTCTTTCACTCAAGTACTTGGCGAAACGTTGTCGATCGCCGCGCATAGCCTCCTGGAAGAGGGCGTCGAGATGCTCCGCGGGAATGTCGACGAGGTTGACTACAGGTAGGTGGCGTGGAAGAGCGGGCGCGTCTTTGCTCTGCCCACCCTCCTTATCTTCCAGGGCCTCAAAAAAATCTTTCGAGACGCTCGGTTTGGGCACGAGAACGTCGTAGAATCCATTGCCCCGCAAAAGAGCCCGATGAAGAGCCATCTTGAACTTGGTGTCTTCAGGGATCGAACCCTTCTTGGGTGGCTCTACTACCTTTTCGCCAGGCGTCTTGGGAGGGGCAGCGTTGGTAGGCCAGGAGCTTGGATCAAATTTGCAGACAGCATTGACTTTGCTCTCGTAGTCCTTGATCTGGTCATCAAACTGCAGAGAAACCCAGTTCTATTGGGCTGTGTCGTTCTGCAGCGCAATCGTGGCGCTTCGGCGATCCTCAAAGACGGCGACCTCGAAGTCAGGGCGGCGGGCCACTTGCTTTGCCGATGGGCGTCGCACCTCCAGAACAAAGTCGTTGACATCCGTTGGGTGACGGCTCATGATGTCAAGGCCTCGAGCGGCGTCTTGAATCCGCGCATCCCAGACGGCCGGCCAGTCATCTCCTCCGGACTCGAAGATCTTGAGCTTCAGATACCCAGTCTTGGTGAGCCGACGCCATTCATTCTCAAAGTGGCTCAAGTACGGCTCGTTGAGGTCGACAATGACGTAAAACCGCGTCGAATGTTCAGGATTGCAATCTTGAGAGTTGATGAAATAGGCCCTGAACGTCATCTTAGCAATTTCTTGACAAGCGTTATGGATCCACATAACGTCTTGGACTTGCGACTGGGTCATGGCGGCAAGATGCTCGTTGTCATTGTCGAAACTCCATGAGGCAGCAAACTGAGGTCCCTTTGTCTTGGGAAGCATCTCCTGGTATCGGGCCTCGTCCCAGTAATGCACGTCGCCATAGGGGTATCGAAGCGGCGGTGGTAGTGGCTGAAACAAGTTCTTCATTGCGGCATTGGCGGGGGCAGCGACAATGAACGAAAAACTTTTTTGCTGGAGGATGTTCAGCAAAGTAAAGCGGTCATCGACAGTCCCGTTGCCGTTGATAAATGCGTCGCATTCATTTCCTTTATTGGCAAAGGGCATCCCATATCCCTTGATGACCACCTCTGAGATATCCTGAGGATAGATATTGATCCGGCACATGGTCTTTGTCGAGTCTGGGAGCCTTCTCAGCATGGCTTCATCCAATTCGTTGTGAGTGACCACAGAGTTGGTCGGCAGCTGGACAGTAATCGAGTAGGTCTCAGTGGGAATGATGCGTGCTCGCCCAGTCTTGTGGTCAACTGTGAACGTACAAGATTAGTCGCCGTTGATCACTGTAGACATTTGGGTAGAGAAAGCTTACGTTCATGGCACATGCCAAATCCATCGTCCTCAGTGGTGAGCCCAAAGGGGACTTTGATAGAGAAGCCCATCCATGATGAGCTGTATTTTTCAATGTGGCACTGAACAGTGGTGGAAACGGCGGTCTCGAGACCCAAACCTTTGCCTCCGAAGAACTCATTGCCGATTAAAAGCACACAAGGTTTCCAGTAATGCTTCTTTGGGGCGGCGCCCGATTCGGTAGTCTTTGGTTCAGACATTTTGTTTGATCTATCAATAGATCAAAACGAAGATGGTGATGATGATCTCTGAAGAAAAAAAAAAGAAGAGAGAAGAAGAGGAAAAGAGAAAGGAAGAAAAGGCAGCAATTTGATATCATGCCTGAGGCGTTTGCCATTGTCTCCACTTTTTTGCATATGGCTTCTCACTTTTTGTTTACTCTCTGATCTGATGGCCGGCTTGCACTCTTCGCGGGTTCTGATAAATACTGTTGAGCTGTCACGTGGATCTGTGTGACCGTTCTCCTTGGTCAAGCCCACTTTCTGTTTGCTGCTGTTTGCAGTTTGTTTTTCCCTCTTTTGTAGATCGTCAGTATAGCAGAACACAGAGAGTTTTGCACTTTCAGCTTGTCGGCTCGTCATATACAAAGACCTAATTCTCAGATGCATGGTAGTGCTTAGAATTCCGTAGTAGATTTAGCTGCCTGATCTTCAGTTCTAATGACGCTGCTTTCCAATTGTTTTGATGACTCACTGACACCAACCCAAACGACTCTATTGACATAGCTGACGCATACAACGCCATGGCTATGGTACCAGCTATCATAATCTTTTCTTGGATAAAATAACGGCCGATTGCTAGATTAACATCAATGATTTCATGATCTCTACTGTCACGCATTTATTGACTCTCGCCAAGGCTTGAGATTATACCAGGCGAGCGGAGGACAGAAAAACCGAGACCAAGGATTTTCGAACCGAGTTAAACCATACGCCTTCAATAAGAGTAGCTGCTATATTTATATTTCCCTACTATAGCTACAATTTCCTACTATATCTACATTTCTCTAGTCACTGCTGCTTTATTCACGTGACAAAGTTCAGGTGCTCCCTTACAAAAGTACTACTCGATGGGTTGATTAGGTGCTCATAGTATGGCTAAGTGTATGGGCTTATTCATTTTGCAGTCTCGCTTTTTCTGACATTCGCTTGCCAGGTAGCTACAATTGTAGGCGCTGGAGGAAGAGGTCAATTGATGTCCTCAAAGATATCACCACCACGTTGGCCAGACATGCGAATGGCGATGATGGCGATGGTACTAGATGGCAGAATAACCACCTAGGGCTTTAACCGGTTATTTTACATAGATGGAAATGCATGAGCTTGTTCAGTTGCTAGAACGGGCCGAGCTGTGCTTTTACTGCCGTGCCGAGAAGTGGATTAAAAGTATGGAGTATGAATCCATTAGTAAGCTCAAGTGCCGGACGCGGCCTTCTATTCCCGAGCCCGAGTTTTACTCCCGCTCCCGTTTAAATTGCCCGGCCGTGTCAGAGTGGAGTAGAGCCATGGCCTTGGTGGACGTCTTAAACCAGCGCTCAACGAAGAGACCACTAGGTAGGTAAACAGATTACGATCAGTACTCATCAGTTCGAGTAATTTGTCCGGAGATAACAAGCTCACCAAAAATGCCGGGCATTTTGGCTACCAAATCTTTTGGTCATCGGTATTTCGGACGAGTTGGGGTTTAACTCCTGATGTAAACCGAAGCTACATGGCCACCTTTCTACGGCGTATAAGTACCTATTATAACATAGCATTCTATTTATTTTTGTTCAATATATAATCCGTTCATCTATTCTAGACAGCCATACTTGTCCATATTTGTTGTCGATAATTGCGTATACAAGCGCAAGAGTCTACTGAGAAAATGTCGGATCAAGGCCAACCTGCTGTAGTCGAGAGATCTCCAGCCATAGGCAACAGGATGACCGATACGGATCAAATCAGCAATCCCGACAGCAAGTCTGGTGCCCCTTCGAGTGTACAAGATCAGGAGACTGCAGAAACTAAGCGGCCAAAGCCACAGGAGGGTGACGCCCCAGATGGCGGAACTGCTGCTTGGCTCGTCGTACTTGGTGCTTGGTGCGTTTCGTTCTGTAGTTTTGGATGGCTGAATAGTAAGAATTTGCTTCGTTTCTTAGCGAGCCACTTTTGCTGACGATAGACAGGCATTGGAGTTTTCCAAGAGTACTACCAGACCGATTTGCTCAGTCACTATTCTCCCAGCACCATCGCATGGATTCCATCGCTTCTCATCGCCATCGTGATGGGCTTGGTGAGTTCCAATATCCCAACCGTCGGAGACACTCAAGAAGTTAATTCTGTCCAGGGTCCTTTTATCGGTACCCTATATGACCATTTTGGCCCTCGATG
Organism: Trichoderma guizhouense; assembly: GCA_002022785.1. Classification (NCBI taxonomy): domain Eukaryota; kingdom Fungi; phylum Ascomycota; class Sordariomycetes; order Hypocreales; family Hypocreaceae; genus Trichoderma; species Trichoderma guizhouense. The sequence goes on from LVVK01000021.1 coordinate 674,494, forward strand.
GCTGCTCCTGATAGGCAGCATCATGCATATTTTCGGTGTAATGATGGCGAGTCTTGGTACCGAGTACTACCAGATACTTCTTGCACAAGGTGTCTGCTCTGCCATCGGCATTTCGGGCATCTTCCAACCAGGTATGAACAACCCTGCATAGATAGTGTTTGTTCACAATTTAATACTAATCCTCACTGGGTTCAGCCGTCACTGCTACACTCGGCTGGTTTAATCAAAGGCGTGGCGCGGCCATTGGCATCCTCTTTACTGGCTCAAGTATTGGTGGTATCATCTTCCCTATAATGATATCACATCTGATTCGTGAACTTGGCTTTGGATGGGCTATGCGTATCTCTGCATTCCTGATGCTTTTCCTCTTGATATTGGCGAATCTGACCGTGCGTGGTTACGTTCCGCCACATCCACACAAGGTCACTAGGGCTGAGCTCCTCAAACCTCTAACTGAGGTTGACTTCCTTTTACTCATTGCAGGCTTCTTCTGCTTCAGCTATGGCTTCTTCGCTATTATTACATATCTCCCCGTTCAGGCTCTCAACGCTGGCATGAATGCCGATCTTGTCCAATATCTGCTGCCTATACTTAATGCCGGGTCATTATTTGGACGTCTCTCCGCCGGAGTTATAGGCGACAAAATCGGCCGCTTCAACGTCTTCATTATCGTTTGCTTCCTATCTGGTATCTGGGTATTGGCCCTTTGGCTGCCCGACTCAAGCGACCCGGCGCTCATTGCATTCGCCGTCCTATTTGGGTTTTTCTCTGGCGCTTATGTGTCACTCATTACACCCATGGTCGCACAGATCGCGCCACTACGGGAACTTGGGTTCCGCTCAGGCATTGTTCAGTTTTCCATTGCAATTGGTGGCTTGACAACAAACCCAATTAACGGTGCAATACTGGATGGTGCGGGTGGCTGGGTTGGCCTCAAGGTCTTCTCTGGGGTATTTTGTATAGCGGGAACAGCCTTTGTGCTTGCGGCTAGAATCAGGCGCATTGGCTGGAAAGTGGCTATTCGCTTTTAAGTCTATTGCGTTCTCCATATAGACGTTTTCTATACAGAAGTATAGATCACTGAGCCAAGTTTCTTTTCGACCTTTGATATTAAAGGAACCATTTATGTATTTATGATATTTAATGCTTGAAATCTCTGCTCTTGAAAATGTTGAATGCACAAGTACCTAAATACCTATCTGGTTGCTGTCGTAGGTATAGTCAACCCAATTCACTATAACAGTCTCGCGACATGATGTCGGCGTCATAAGCCGCCTCGTATCTCGAACCATAAACAAGAGGATTCAATCAGTAAGTTGCAAAAAACATTCTGCAGAGACAGCTTTATAGAGGCCGCGTTCCCGAGATATTTCGCATTTGGCCAGAGACTGAAAATTGGCGCCATACCGAGCACAGAGAACATTCTCGAGATTGCTTGCTGCATTTCATCTTCTGCTCCTGATAGAATCGACTAGAATGGAGAAAGTTAGAGAAAGAGTGATTATAAATATCCAATTACCAAATTCCCCTAAGGAATCCCGATTGTTAATAGACCAAGAGTCGAGACGGCACATTGATAAACGGTCGGGCGGAGCGCCATCGGGGGCGGGGTGAACGCAACTATCGGCCGCCTTTGTCGGAAACAAATGACCGCCTTGTTGTTTCAAATGACGGCCTCGGTGATAAATATACGCGCTATGAAGATTGCATGTATTAGCATCTATGGAAACATTGGCAAAGCTATTCGAAGAGGAAACTGCACGTCTCGGCATTATTGCCTGTCCCCACCAGAAGAGGATGTTGGTGGATAGTAAAGACCAGTCGATGACTTTGGCATGTTCAACCAGTTCTATGGCTATAAATATATGTGTTGCCTTCCTCGTGGGAATAATAAAATACATTAGAGATTACCAAACACCTTACTCCTTGTAATCATGGCAGATCCGATAACCAACTTTCCCCAGGGCTCCTGGGTCTTAGTCACTGGTGTGACGGGCTTCGTTGCATCCCACATTGCAAAAGCCTTTCTCGACCGCGGATTCAAAGTTCGGGGGACAGCCCGAAACTTGGATAGAGCGTCGTGGCTCATAGAAGACACCCTGAAAGACTTTGCCACCCGTGGTGATTTTGAGCTATCTCAAGTGGCTGATCTCGCGGATGATCACGCTTTCGATGAGGCGATCAAGGGGGTTTCTGCCATCATTCATGTGGCCAGCATTGTCACCTTTGACCCAGATCCAAACAAGGTAATTCCCAAGACAGTGGCCGGCGCTACTTCAATCCTTGAGGCCGCAACTCGAGAGCCATCGGTCAAGGCGTTTGTTTATACGAGTTCTATTGGAGCTGTTACAATGCCTAGACCTGGGAATGACATTCAAATTACGTGGGATACATACAACGACTTTGCTACCCAAGCCGCCTGGGCGCCACCCCCTTATGAGCCTTCTCGCGGCATGCTTACATACATGGCGAGTAAGGCAGCTGCTGAGAAAGCAGTATGGCAGTTTGCAGAGGAAAGAAAGCCACACTTTACTGTCAATTCGGTACCTCCGTCTGCTATAATGGGAGAGGCACTCAATAAGGTCCATAATGAGGGTACTGGAGCCTGGATCAGGAATCTTTACGACGGAGACACATCATTTTGGGGTCCCCATGGCGCTAGTAAGTTTGCTCTTGACCCCAATTGCTAAATGAGCTTGATCTCAGCTAACGACTGACGTCTATATAGATTATGGGGTGGATGTTAAGGACGTAGCCGTGCTGCATGTTGCTGCCGCCTTGGACCCTGGGGTTAACAATGCCCGCCTTCAAGCTTGGGGCCACAAGTGCAACGGTAATGATGTTTTAGCGATCATGCGCAAGCACTATCCAGAGCACAAATTTGTGGATGACATGGATAACCAAACTGCTCTCACCTTTTCAGCTGACTTTAGTGAGCCTCTTGCTCTTCTGAAGAAATGGGCTAACCAGGATGGATGGAGGCCGCTGGAACAGACAGTGGTGGAGAATGTGGACAGCATTCTAAAATTGAACAATGATTAACTGGGCTTTGGCAAGAGGAGCAGATGGTAGTAGACTTAGAAAGTTTTTATAGCATTTAAGAATTCATGTTACAAGTGCCAAGTAAATGACCAGAAACCCCGTGGCGCGCGTAGGTATAGAACGACGTCCTTACAGATATTACCACCACACTGAACAAACATACGCATGGCGACGATGGCGATAGTACTAGACGGCAGAATAACCACCCAGGGCTCTAAACGGTTATTTTATATAAATGGTAATGATGTTTCTTAAGCTTTACTTCCGTGTGGCCACTACTACTAGGTACCTTAGGTGATTGTTGGCAATACCTAGGTACCTACAGAAAATGTAGATGGCGATGTCGTGGAAGATGAGGAAGGAGCGCCTCGGGACTAGACTGCTCCCCGGACAGACATGATGGTGAAAAGTTTTCGCCCCCAATTTGTAGATGATTTGTCTCAAGCATTGCGATCTTGTAGTTCGTTCGTTGGCAATTGAACTACCTATGCACGATTTTCGTCGTTTGTCGTCTCCCTTTTGCTGTCGATCTCACTCTTCGGAGGAGGTCACAGTTTTTTTTCGCTGTTTCGCCCAGCTGCTCCTCGTCGGTTTTGTCGGCTTCCCGTCTGGTTGTACTCTTCGGAGACAACTTCAGTTGCTGCCAAGTGGAGGACAGAAAAACCGAAACCGAGAAGATTTCAAACACCCACGAGTTAAATCATACGCCTACACAGGGAGTAACTGCTACATCTACATTTCGCAGATAGCTACTATTATATTTATATTTCTTTAGTAGCTGCTACTATATCTATATTAAGCAACTAAGTACTACTATATTTATATTTATCTAGTAACTACTATTATATTTATATAGATAATAAGATTAGATGCTGGCTGAATAGGCATTCCTCTGTAAAAGCAATACTTAATGAGCTGATTGAGTGTTTGTATTGCTGAATGTATGCCCTTATTTATTTTGCGGTCTCGCTTTTTCTGTCATCTGCTTGGCTGCCTCTTCTTGCCACTTGGATAAAAGCTGACGATGCTCCGGGTCTCAGTTTTAAGCAACGCAAGGGGCGACTAGCCTGGGCATTCAACGCTATGTCAAATGAAGGACTAATTACGGGTATTTACGGTCTCCGGATTTCCCACGAAGCCCAATTGGATAAATGGAGGACATGGACGCTGGACAAACAAAGTCAAGTCCTCGAACTATTTCGGACAGGCCGGAGAACAAGTGCCATCGCCAATGAAATAGATAGTTATGACACTGGGGACCTCTACTATATCCAGCGAAAGGGCGAGTCGTCAATTTCCCGAAGTAACCATTATGGCGACGCCTAGGAAACAGTACACCATCCGGATTTCTTCAAAACGCTGTCCAATATCGCGCAAAAGTTTGGCGTAACGCAGCAAGAATTTGAGTATTATCTTACTATTCCTGCACCTGAAGGGAATCGCCGAGTCTTCTACCCCTTTCATGCATTCTCTAGGCCTTAAGCACTAGCGTTATCCTGGGACTGGGATCAAATGTTAGCAGTAAGCCAAAGGATGATTTGGAATATGAACGACAAGTGCAACAAACCTGCGGTAAAGGCCAACGTACATGAGCCAGCTATAGATCTCGTCATTCTAATATTCTGGATGGTCTACCATTTCAGTCGCCGGATTCAGCAGATAAAGCAGGACATGCCAAACGCCAGCCAGGATCAAATTCTTTTCAAGTGCATGCTTGGTCGATGGGGCTTCCTAATTGTGCCTTGGGTAGGCCATGCTTTTAAAGCATCTCTCTACAAGCTCCAAGACCACGGAATTGCTATGAAATATGGACTTTTGACAGTTGATGGTGAAGAGTTTGACCCCTTGACGCATATTGATCTCGATAAATGCACAATGACAATTGATTCATGGATCACCAATAAGGCTATGAATAACTATTCGACTTTAGATACCAGCTCTGTCCGACGCCTTTTGTCGAATGTCCGCATTTGTCACAGTCACTGGCGGGTTGACCTTGCGCTGGGTGATACTGTTTGGGTAGGGGTTTCAGACCAGACAATTACGCCTATCCCTCCATCACCTGCATTTAGTGTGTCTCTGGTGCCGATTGCCCTTTGGATTTCTGGCGTGGACAATAACATGGCACCCTTGTCTAAATGTGAACACTGCAGGACAAGCTTTGACACAGCTGGATGCCTTATGAATCACTGTCGACTTGAGCATGGCGAAAGACTTGATGAGCCAGCAAACGAGACTCAAGATCCAGACGCCACCACAGCATACTGGGATACAAAGTGCGGCAAGGAGTTTGTCTGCTCTAGTGTGACAAAACGTTTGCTACCACAGGGGATTTGAAGAGCCACAAATTGGTCCACTCCGAGGACAGGCCTTATAAATGCAACAAATGTGATGCAGCGTTCAAAACACCAGGCCACTTAAAGCAGCATGAAGCAACTCACTCTGACGACAAGCCTTATAAATGCAACAACTGTGATGCAGCGTTCAAACAAAAAAACAATTTAAACAGGCATCAAATGATTCGCTCTAATGACAGGCCTTTCAAATGCGACAACTGTGGTGAAGTGTTTAAAACATCAGGCGATTTAAAAAGGCACCAAAAGATTCACTCTAATGATAGGCCTTTTAAATGCGATAACTGTGATAAAGCGTTCAAAAGATTAAGCGACTTAAGGCGGCATAAAGCGATTCATTAATAAAAATTATATTGGTAGACTTACAACTTACAAGGATAATATGACCGTGTAACAAAGTTCTACTGTGCAATTCTTAAAGAGCATTTTGACACTAGTTGTGTGAAACTAGGGTATGTGTAATTAATGGTTACTTGAGAATGGTCAACTGTTTCTGCTTAACCAACTTTAGCTAGTATTTTTGCATATGAATGGTACTTATGAATATTTAAGCAGACGTTGGCAGGTGATACAACTATCTCTACTGGCCCAAGACCGGTAAGCATAAATTGACCCAATATCAAATAAGCAGTAAGTAAGTCTACAACTCCGAAAGAGAGGATCAGGATGTCCAAAGCGGGCGCCAAGTTGCCAAGTTAACAAAAGTTCTCAGCTTAGAATAATTTTATGATATGTTACCAAAGTAACAAACTGGTTCGAGTTCGTTTGGGTGCCTTCAGAGTCTATAAAGCCCGTGGCAACCTCGTGGGAATATCAGCTAAGTCTTCTCTCTATGGACTTGGTTCTTACTTCAACCAAGCGAGCTATATCAAGATTTAACAGTTAACTCATCATATCTCATCAAGTTCGTATTATTCCAAATACCCTTACTTCTGCTATACTGCACTTTTGCGTCACGCTGACACATCGTTATTAACCAAAGGAAGGCAGATCAAATCCTCCCACAGCCACGTATATGCCACCTTCTCTTCTCGCTCATCAGCGCCTCAGCCTTGGCCTCCGCCGCAAACACCAGATGCGCCAATGGTGAGATTACTATTAGAACCCGAACCAACTGCTTCCTTATTAGCCAGGATTGGGAATGCTCCGCATCGACCGAAGTCATCCTCTCAAATAACTGTGGTGCAATCGACGCCTCGGAAAACTCAGACTACTGCAATGGCAGCTGGCATGGATGGACGGTCTCCTGTTCAAGCGACGGCAATACTCCTTCACTACAGCTTAAGCCTAGCAAGCAACTCTGGGGAGATTGTTACCAACAGGTCTCCACCTGCAGTGCTGGGCCTACTCAGACAAGCTCGGCCGGTTATTGCTGCAAGTTCATCGGAACCGTTCCCTCCAAGCAGTAGCAGGGGCTTATAGCTCGCACTAAGGACTGGAGTAAGGCAGATAGTGATACGTTGACTGGCCTTGCGGGCTGAGAGCTTGGTGTCTCACCTAGAAGCATTATGTCTAAGTTCTTGAAACCTCGAGGCTTGGCAGCCGCAGGTCTAAAAAGGGTGTTGAAATTGCAAAAAGGCCGAAAGCCAGAGGACTGTTGAGGCTTATATATCTTCATTTCAACAAAGGGGTAACTACAGAGCATTACGGCTTTGACTGTGGCTAAGAAAGACTCGTCATCTTGCCTTAACTTTACTGTTCTCAGTCGCTAGAGTACTTTACTATTAGTTTATCTAACATTTCACTCTTTCTCACTGATTAAACAAAAATCCATACTCTTAATTACAATTTGCATCCATCTAATTGTCTTTTAGCAAAACATGTTATATTATACTCTACTATGTTCGCTGTAATGACCTTTGATGGCTCTGTGCGTATATATATTGAGATCTTATACGAGCAAGCTTTTAATACACTGGTGCTGCCACGTCGGCCTTTACCACACGCTGTCAGCGGTGAGCCGAAATCATACGAAATAATGTTACTGGATAACCCACTAGTCGTATTTGTCATTTTTATTTGCACGGAAATAATGATTTCTAGACTGAATGAAATGATTCAAGAGGTTATGTCCATTGTGCAGCCCTCTTAGCTAACTTGAGCATTGGCTGAAGGGGTCGCATAAGCGGGGCACCTGAATCATCCACACTCACAAGACTCACAAGCCCAATTCATAAAATAGGCGAATTGTAATTTGACTAGGCACCGGTTCTATTACTTAGTTAAAATAGTTCTCCCCATGAATAATTAGTAGACCAGCTTACCGGAACATCGGCAAGTGAGGCTACGGGGAGATGCGGGGAAATAGACTATCGTGGGAAAGCTGTTCCGCTGCGGAGATCAACACACTGAGTACGGTCGGTATGATGGCTTCAGAAAAGATCGTATAAGTCAAAGTACTAGTATAAAATGTCTGAGTAGACTCTATAGACTCTTGAATATTAGGTTTTGCCAAGTAATGATTGCCCGTTTCTAGTAACAGTTGACAATATGTTGTTCAAGGCCTTCTCCCTCGTCGGCCTCATAGGGCATGCTCTCACTGTCTTTGCTGTGTCCTCACCTATAGTTCATACCACCAATGGAACATATTCAGGACTGAACATCCCATCTTTTAAACAAGAAGCATTTTACGGCATTCCCTATGCTCAAGCACCTGTCGGGGACCTCCGTCTCCGAAAATCTCTGCCCTACAACCAATCTTGGTCTGGCGTACGGAATGCAACAGTCCGATCTGATTCGTGTCCAGGGTATAACGGATTTCCACTCACTCTTGTTGGTGGTAGCCTTATCGACGGACTTACTCTGGGAGAAGACTGCTTGACCATTGATATTGTCCGACCAGCCAACGTCAACCCTCTCGACAAATTACCCGTCTTTGTCTGGTTCTATGGTGGAGGTAAAGTATCTATGTTGCCGACCCTTAACTATATAGCAAAACTAAGTTCATGCAGGTTTTATTGCTGGAGGATCTGCTGATCCCAAGTATAATATGTCATACATCGTCCAGAACTCGATGGAGATGAATAAGCCCATCATGGGTACCATCATTAATTATCGAACAATGTGTTTTGGCTTTTTGGCATCTAAAGAAGTTCTAGATGCTAATGTTGGCAATATTGGGCTCTTTGATCAGAGACGAGGCCTTAAATGGATCCAAGAAAACATCAAGAGCTTTGGTGGTGATCCTGAAAAGGTAAATACTCTCTACAACAGATGAACATTTATTGATTTGTGATAGGTCACAATCGCGGGAGAAAGTGCCGGTGGTTCAAGCACAGGCTATCACCTAATTGGCTTCAAGGGCAATAATGACGGGCTTTTCCGTGGAGCCATTATGGAGAGCGCAAGTTTGCTAGGAGCTCCAAGTAAGCCTGAACTTCTTTAGGCGGAACAAAGAAGACCTAACTAATTGTATAGTTAATACCCCTGAACAACTTCAGAGAAGCTATCAAGGCATGTACGACAACATTACAGAAACTGTGGGTTGCAGTACCTCGAACGATAGCTTGGCTTGTCTACGAAATGTTCCATATGACACTTTATATAACGCCTGTATTGGATTCCGCCAAACGCCAATCATGGATGGCGAGTTCATCTCACAATTACCGTCACAGTCTATCCAAAAAGGAGAAATCGCCGATGTTTCCATCATTATGGGTACCAATACTGATGAAGGCACTGCAATTTTCTTAGGGCCCCGCGCAACTCCTTTGAATACCGATGAGGATGTATCCAAATACATTCAGGCTCTTGGAAGTGGGCTCGACAATGAAACCGTAGAGACAGTGATGAAACTATATCCAGATGATCCTACCTGGGGTTGCCCTTTTGGAACTGGGCCCGAACGGTTCGCAGACCAGGGATTCCAGTACAAGCGAGGTGCTGCTATTGCTGGCGACTATTTTATGCACGCTGGGCGAAGATTCTACGCAAACTCACACAGCACTCGAAGCCGTAAACCCATATATACATATAGGTTTGACCAAGCACCTTGGGATATGAGGGAGCCCTCTATCATGATTGTCCCTCCAGTCTATGTGACACACTTCTCCGAGGTATTTACCAATTATGAGATTCTGCATCTCATCACTAATCATCAATCACAGATTGTGTATGTGTTTGACAACCCCAATAACAACAGTAACTTCATTGGGCCCTACCGAAGCTACGCAAAGCTTCAGTCCTTCATGTCACGATCCTGGGCTTCATTTGTTCATGATCTCAATCCTAATAACCACGGGCTCCAAGATCCGAATCTCCCAAAATGGCCAGAGTATGATCCGAAGCAGCCTCAAAACATAGTATTCCGTGAAGGAGGGAGTTTCATTGAGGACGACGATTACCGGAAACCACAGCTGGCGTTTTGGGGCACTATCTGGCCAGAACTTCAGACCTGAAGGAGGGTTATTTCACTCGAAACAGATGTTGAGCCGATTTATACTTACAATACACAATGTGTATGGGAATATATATATAAATATATCTATCAATCAATATGTTCAGAAAAACGTATCAAAATAACCCGACCGGATGTCTCTACCGTATTTACCGGGGTCCTCGGTTCGAAGCAACTAGTGATATTTAGAAGATGCTGATAAACGCTTAAACGCCAGCTACTCCGCATAGACGGCAACTTAATCGGATTCCTCCAATTATGACATCACTACCACTAAGATTGCTATTATGGGTGATACCGCTGACAAAAGAAATAACCGGTTGGCATTGCTGTGACCGCCGTTCCATATTACTACCTCTTTTAATAGTGACATGGCACATAACTACGTGTTGCAAAGGATTATCCAATCAAGACGGATTTGCTGTGTTACATCAAAAAGTAATATTTCGTGAAAAACATTAGCAGACATTGAAACATGATTGCGCATAGCTATGAATAGCTCTCTTCATTTTCCTGACAAATCTAGAGCTATTTGGTTGAGATGAAATTGGAAACCCTACGAGTGCCTACCAGGGTATATGACTATGTCATCAGCTCTGACCACAGTTTGCTCCAGTACGCCAGCTGTGGTTTCCGGTAATCGTCTTTCTCCACCCAGCTAGCACCGGCTCTGAACACAATATTCTGTGGGTTAGAAGTGTCATATTTAGGCCATACTGGCTTTCCCTGAAGACCGTGGTTGTTTGGGTTCTGATCATGGATGAATGACACCCAAGATCGAGACACGAAGCTGGCTAGCTCTGAGATAATTGGATACGGCCCAATCCAGTTGACATTTTTATCCGGATTATCAAAAACGTGAACAATCTCAGTGTAATGCGTGACATATACTGGTGCAGTCGTTGTAACATCGACTTCTTGCATGTCCCATGGCGCCTGGTCGAAGCGGTACGTATAAATTGGGTGCTTGGAGCGCTGGCTATGATCAACGGCGTAGGCACGGCGACCAGCGTGGATGTTTACATCACCAGAAATGGCAGCGCCACGCTTGAACTGGAAGCCTTGATCTGCGAATCTCTCAGGTCCTGTACCAAAGGGGCAGCCCTGGATGGGGTCATCAGGATAAAGATGGAGGATGTTGGCGACAACCGTGTCATTGAGACCGCCACCAAGATGTGCGACAAGAGACGAAATGTCACTGTCGTTGTTCAGGGTTCCACGAGGCGTAAAAAATTCAGCTGTGCCCTCGTCTGTGTTAGATCCCATGATGAGGGCGACATCGGCGATCTCGCCCTTTGCTATCGAGACGGATGGAGGCTGAGATATGAATTTGCCGTCTATGTAGGGTTTGAACTGGAAGCCATTCACAGCACTGAAGAGCTTCGCGTAAGGAACGGTGCGAAGACAGGCTAGAGAGTCTGCGGCGGTGTTACAGCCGACTGTTGTGGTGATATTATCATACCATCCTTGGTAAGTGACATTCAACGTCTCAACAGTGTTCACTATTATGAGCAGTTAGCAAAACATCGATGCCAGCCGTATTGGCTTCAGCCATCAAAGACAAGACTTACTCGAAGCACCGAGCAAGCTCGAACTCTCCAGAATAGCACTTCTGAATAGGCCGTTGTTCTTCCCCTTAAATGCCACCAACTGGTATCCAGCTGAGGAGCCTCCAGCGCTCTCGCCAGCAATTGTAACCTTGCTGGGGTCACCGCCGAACGCGCGAATGTTCTCAGATACCCATTCCATGGCCAGCCGCTGGTCAAAGAGAGCGATATTACCAACACCCGCCGCCGCGACCTCTTTGGAGGCCAACAAGCCAAACGCTGATGTGCGGTAGTTGGGAACAACGGCGATTATTGGTTTCTTCATATCCATTGAGTTGCGCACCATGAAGGACGTGTTGTAGCGCGGGTCAGCAGATCCCCCGGCTTTGAAACCACCGCCATATATCCAGAAGAACACGGGGAGATTGTCCCCAGGCTTAACATTGGCTGGTCTCACAATGTCAAGAGTTAGACAATCCTCGCCCATAGTTAAGCCGTCGGCGAAGCCTTGAGCGAAGGGCTTATCAAACCCAGGGCACGAATCAGACCGCACAGTGGCATTACGAGAGCCTTTCCATGACTGATTGTACGGCAAGGGATAACGGAGTCTCAGGTCTCCAAGCGGAGGCGTCGCAAAGGGGATGCCATAAAAGGCCTCCTGATTGAAAGTTTCGAGATTGAGGCCAGTGTAAGTCCCGTTGACGGTATGAGCTGAGGGTGCGTTGTGATGGGGGACAGCTGAAGCACTGGCAGGAGACAAGCTGCCCAAGCAAAAGAGGGCCAAAGAGCACAAGGTTATTGACTGATGGCAGTACATCTTATCTTGTTACAATTGCTTTATCGAAGCATCCTATCACTGGCCTTGAAGTTTCACTTGCAGAATGTCATGCAACCCATTGAGAACACAGTGATTCTTTTATAGCCACGATGTTTGCTTTACAGAGGCTCTCCTTTTCTTCTCGGGGAGCTATACGGCTACACATTATTCACACTATTCACTACAATAGCCGATGTAAGTGCTATTAGTTTTGAATCTAGCATGATGGAGCCGCCAACGAAACTCTCCCCGGACTCCCCCGGATTCTCCTCCGAGAGGCGTCCTCTTAGAGCGTTTACCCCACGCCTGTCAGCTTGAATTCATGAACAGACTGATACTCTCCCCGGATTCTCCCCCGGAGGCGTCCCGTCTCTCCGCATCACCCCACACTTACTAGCTGGATCGAAGAACCGGGCTAGTACCACATTGTTCAGTCAGCCGGAAATGCTTTCCGGAGCTTTGGGATTTTGTTCACCGTAAATTTGTAATGCCCATGATCGTTTTGTGGTTTTGTGATGAAGTTCGGAACTCGGCAGGCCTAGATTGTGATGGAAGCGAAGTTATACGATAGTGGCTGATGTAGACCCATAGAATGAATACCCGGAGCTTGAAGTTGGTGACAGTTTTTGGTGGGGGTGGAAGATATAGGGAACGGTAGCTTTCTAGATCTTGTTGTTAAACAAGATAATTAAATCAAGAATAAAAAATGGTAAACCCTATTCATGAGTTATAACGCGGCTCTCGCTGGTCGATTATGTAGTCTGTAAACCTTTGCAAAGAGCGTCTTTGCGACGGTGTTGCTGAGTGATGTTACGGATGAGCTAACTCAACTAACGCGGCTATAAGGATAGAGAGCTGGCATCATAGTGGCGCATTTTTGCTACGCATCAATACTAGTAGCTGCCACTTATTAAGTGTGTAGAAATGGGGTATAGGGATGTAGGAAGACGCACATACACGAAAGGCAGTATTGGAGGCGCTGAGAAGCATACTACAAGAGTTAACTCTAAGGAGCATCCACATCATTTTGGACGCACCCGATGACAGCATGATCGGCTTTCGGCACCTGATTGACTTTACTATACGGGATCAACCGGATTTTATCGAGCCACGTGGGTTGCACATTTTGATGTGGAGGAGCGACTACAGGCTGACAATCAGTAGTCCAGACCGTGATTGGAGCGTGACAAAAGTCTATCTTTATGGTCATCATTATAGGCAATAAGCATTTGGCCAAAGAATTGGCGGGCAGAAGAAATATGGCACACAACAAAGGATGCCGTTTAGCGCCAATTGCGTTCCAGCCTTGAGACCTTTGCTGAATAGCACGAGTCAGTTCACTCGCAAGATGGCAATGGGATGAATCAGAGCGGTACGAAAGCGGAGGATTTTCCTTTTCGGTTTCAGCTTAAAGAGATGTAATATCGCACACTCACCATTTATTTTAGCTTCTCTATCGAAGAGCCATCCCGTTCACTTAGTATACCTCAACCGGCTATGGATACATCAGTTATAGCTTATGGTGATAGGATGATTAACGCTACAGCACCGATATAAAAGTAGTATATAAGAAGGAGAAATGTAAGAACCGTCATGATAAGTGCTATTTACATAGTTATTTTCGGTATAATAAGCTTAAAGTATATGTTTATCTATCAGATAAAATATCCTACATTGACTATAACAACCTAGCGTCTGACATCAACTCTCTGTCTATCAATGAAGATATAGTTCTGAGTCTGTTGTCGCTGTTATGAAAAGGAGGTATAGAATGAAGCTACTGGACACCATATAGTTCGGAAAACAACTGCCAATATCTTAATTGCTAAATTGCTAGCATCTAATTCTTAACAGATGAATTAATTTGTAGCATTGCAACGAAATTTTCCAAATAACAGCACAATTTCACTTCTTCAGTAAAGAGGTGCACCGTTTCCAAACACAAAGTTAGGATCCCAGATAGATTTAAGTTTTCGAAGTCTTGGCAAATTGGCAGCAGAGTACCACGCGGCTGCACCTTCGTCTCCAAAAGCATAGTTGAAGTAGACGTGAGGTGTGTCGAAGCCGCTAGTAGTTTGCAGGTTGGTGCGTTGTCCTATCATAAATTTGTCCACCTGGGGTCCGAGAGAGGCATCACTGTATTGGTTTTGCGTTAACCTGTGGAAAAAGAAACAAAACGTGGCAAAATTAGCATAAGTTCACACAGATACAGTAGAGTAACTAATGAGTTAGAAGTACTTACCACCAAACTTGGATATCGCGCCATGGGAAGACGGTCTCAGAGGCCGGCGTCTTGAGAGTTTGTTTGTTACTATAATATTGAAATACCGATATCCCCGCGAAAGAAGGATTTGCGATGTAAAAGGCCGTCATATCAGCAAAGTGAGCCTCATAGCTCGAGACAACTGTCTGGTTGAAGCCCAAGCTATGAGCACTGATGATATGTCCCCTGTCACATACTCCAGCTGTCTCTGATTGGTAATACAAGTCTGTCTGGGGAAGATATGTCACAGATTGGACAACTGGACCAGCGGCAGCGAACGTGTCAATGTATGGTTGCGCCTCTGATACGGGCCCAAAGTACCAGAGCTGCACAACTATTTGCGATGCATTGGAAGCCCGGTTAAACTGGATGACAGTTTGGAATGACAGCTTGGCTGGCTGATTGCCATCAAACGTCTGCATAGTCTTCCAGAGTGTGCGATTAGAGGCCGCAGCGTACACAAAAGTTACTGCCGTGACGTTGCCTTCGTTAGTCTGATCGTGAATTCCGTAGGTTGCCTCTGTGACGATGCCAAAGTTGACGCCAGCTCCTCGGATAGCCCAGAACAGATCTTTATTTTCCGTCGCCGAAGCTTTCACTAACTGACCCTTTGCAGTTATCATGCGGACGGATTTAAGGGTGTCAATCATGAGGCCGTACATGCCCGTCATCATGCCAATACCGGCACCTATGGTCACCCCGATAGCACCCGGGCAGATCGAATTACCGGTTTCTAGATAAATCTCAACTTAGTCACTGTGGCTTTCTTCTTCATATTCACAACAGTTTGTTTGGATACGATGTGTAAAACAAACAGACAATGCTTACGGATTTCTTTGCCCACATTGTACAATCCTGTCTGAACGTCCCATAGTTTGACGCCAGCTCCAACCGTCACCAAATTGTTGGCAGTATCAATGCTGACAGTATTAAAACTACCGAGATTTATATTGATGCCAGTAAACGAGCCTTGGCCTTGTTTCGGGCCATGGCCACCATTGGTTGCAATGAATGGGATATTGTTTTCCACAGATATTTGAACCTATGATTTCCATAAGACCTTCTGAAACAACGATAGCATCGAGGAAATGCAACTCACTATTTTCTGGAGGTCTGCTTCCGTTGCTGGCTTGATTGCGCCAGACCAAGCCGGAGCTTCCCAAGCCGACCACCGTGGTCCAACAACAGAGGAAAAGTTAGCGTCTGTTGAAGAAGCGATTTCGGTTGCAGGTGAAACCGATGATTCGAACAACTCTTCAATCGTACAAGCAGCACGCCCGGGGGCTTTCTTCCCATAGGCTACCAATCCAGGGGCAACTGCCGCCAAGGCTAAGAGACGAGTCAACATGATTGGAAGAGAACAGAAGACGAAACCGAAAGTGGTAGGCTGGACTTGGCAATGTAGCAATTGGGAGGATCTGCAGCCTCGGCATGGCCCATTATATCCATTTGCAGAGGGTTACGGAGTAGAGAGTATCCGATTGCTGTCAGACCATATCAGCCCACCGATTTTGTTCGAACCATCATCTCATCACACATTCTGGCCGCTTCAAGACATAACTCCGGGATATTGATTCCATGGAAGAGCAAGAGTTTGCGTGTTCAGACAGGATGTCATCCCAGTATTATTGTGCAACGGATAGTCGGATGAGAGGATCCATGTAGAGCTAGCTGTGTTCAATAAGACTGAATGTAACGCTGTTCCGCAAGACTTGTCATCAATTCTGCAGATCTGATTGAACGTCGCATCAACAAAACCCCGCCGGAACGCAGCGAGCCGCCTTGTCTCCAAATCCTGGACAGCTAGAACTTGCAGTAAGAACTTGGGACGGATGAACCACTACTTTGGGTATTATTGGTAGCTGTGGTAAGTGGATCTAAGCAAATTCCCTGACCTTCTTGTATCTTGCATCTTTGCGAAGCCGTCGTGGGCTTACCCTATACTTTCTTATTGACCAACATTTTTTTTTAATTTTTTTTTTCCTAGTTGTAGAATTCGGCAGTGTGTTCAATATTGTGCTTTAATAGAACCTGGGTAATAATTTACTCTTGAAATGCATTTGTTTATTTCCTATTTTCTCTCAGCTGTGATAGAGATCGACTTAGTTTTTGGTCAGGAAGTTATAGCTTCGTTGTTATCGACTTTCAGAAATAGCCTCCCTTAGATATTTACAAAGTAGATAATAGCATGCAGAAAAGCAAAGCGTCTTTCACAAAAAGCTCGAGGATATAATAAATAAAATTTCTGTCATTTTTTCTTATCATTTAACTCTGTAAACTATCTGTATGCATGAGATAAATAGATGCCACACTCCGCATGCAGTGCACAGCTGAAATCGTCTAGTCCATCCAAAACTCAATTGGTTTCCCTCTCTAAACTACCATGACAGACGGGTCACCGTCGCCCCAGACATGGTTCGCCTTCCATGTCTTCATCTTCCAGATATCACCAACTTTGACGGCGTCAGCGTTGTAGATGGCACCAGTGGTAAACTTGTTAGGGCCAGGCTCAAATCCTTTGCCGTGGCGGCAGTGCTGAGCGAGGGACGTGAATGTCACACGAGCCGTTGTTGGCGTATCGATGCTAATGCGAATGTTGGTCAGGTAGTGGATGGTGTCGACTTTGATGACATTGTCCCAGACTTTGGTCTTTAATTCTTGGGCGCTGCTGACTGTTGTGCCGGCGACTTCAGCGTATATGTCATCAGTCACGGCAGACCAGTAAAGCTCTTCGTCGGCGTGGTCAATGGAGGCCGTCGTGCGGTAGATGGCATCAGTGATGGCCTCCCGGTCACTCAAAGGTGGACCAGCAAGGATGACGGGCAGAGGAGTAGCAGGCATGGCGTATTACAGCGGACAATTGAAAGTGCGTAGAGTGTGGGTCGGGATGCAGGTCAAGATGCAGGTCAAGATGGCGTGTCTGAACCGAAAAACGACCTCGATAACATGTCGGCGATCTACTTCTTATGTATTCAAATGTCAATAGTACAGGCGGGATAGCATCTCAAATAATAGAATTCTCGGCGAAGGCTGTCAAATGGACTCAATCATCGTCATTCTGTGCGGCGGACATGAATTACATCCAGCTTATGGTGCACAGTGCCCTCGGAACATATACAGTCCGATGAGCCAAAGCAAGTATGCGAGCACTATAACGCACCGCAATACAAGTTGTCAGCTTATTAAAGTCCTCGTAACTTACAAGGATGCATTGCAGGATCAATTCAAGGTCAGGCTTCATGTGATTAGTGATTGATCTAGGGTACTACGCTCCTAGAACAGCTGTGGCCACATTCCGCACAGGAGCTGATAGCAGGGGTGGTTTATCTTGCGTGGTACTCAATAAGCACATGGTAGGATTGCCGCACATTGATACTCATACAATGTTACTTTCCTCAGGTACAGAGAAGTCTTATGTGCGTGAATCGCATACGAATAAGCTAAATGTCCCGCCTTAGCCAGGTAATCATAGAGCCCTACTCCGTACTCCGTAGCAAGATCCGCTTTAGTGTAACCTTAGAAATGTCGGCATTTTGATGACTTTGTTGCTGTACAATGAACCGCGGCTTCAATCCTCACATATGAGGGATGATAGGGCATCTTCGGACAAAGGCTCTTCCGACAACAGAGGCCAGCAGAGTTGGCCTCGCAGCAACTAGAATGAATCATCGCTTATCGTAGATTTCGAGTTAAAGTCCGTATCGCTAGAAGCACGGCTATCTCCAAATCAGAATAGACAAACTCCTCTGCATTAGCAAGCAAAGAAAGACCTTGCTATGGAATTGGTGCGATAAGAGCGGATCGGTCTTGTTAGCAGTAATTGACTAGTTAAGAAGAATCTGGGACCACCGGTTCAGAGGCCCTAGATATTGCAGCTCTTTAACTTGATTCAACTCAGTGTTGCCTTGGATTACGATCTCTTCACACTTCAACTGATCAAAACGTCCAAACACCATTTAGCCCAACGCCGTTTTTGGTTCATATCCATTAGCTCTATCCAAGAGTATCCGAGCCTTTGCGTTGTCAGTATTCAAGGACAAGTCATCTTACCTCTTTAAACAAAGATGGATGACTACAGTGAGTTGGCTAGCGAGCCAATTGCCATCATTGGCATGAGCTGCAAATTTTCCGGCGGTGTCACCGACCCAGAGACACTATGGGATCTCTTAGCTTCCGGAAGGACAGGTTGGAGTGAGATACCAGAAGAACGGTTCAACCTCAAGGGAGTTTACCACCCTAACAACGAGAGGATTGCAACGGTAAGTCAACTTAGCCACCAAGCAAGTAAACCCGTCAGCGCTGACAACTAGACAGTCACATGTTAAAGGAGCGCATTTCATCCAAGAAGACGTAACATCTTTTGATGCTGCGTTCTTCAACTACTCAGGCGAGACAGCGCAAGCTCTCGATCCGCAGTTCCGGCTGCAACTCGAATCGACATTCGAGGCGCTGGAGAATGGTGAGTAACTGCCACTTACCTCTTCTAAGGATTCTTTTCTCTGTAGAGCCCTTGTTCTAACCGCAAACTCGAGTTAGCTGGCCTCACGATGGACCAGGTGGCCGGATCCCAGACGTCCGTTTTTGCTGGAGTGTTTACACACGACTATCATGAGGCCCTAGTTCGTGACGAGGACCGATTACCGCGGTTCATGTTGGTGGGCACTTGGAACCCAATGTCGTCTAACCGCATTTCACATTTCTTCGACTTCCGCGGAGCCAGCATGACCCTCGAAACAGGCTGCTCAACCACGCTAGTTGCACTTCACCAGGCCGTGCAGAGCCTGCGTAATCGAGAGGCCGATATGTCTGTCGTTACCGGCGTCAACTTGATACTGGGGCCAGACCAGTTCAAAGCAATTGGCTCGCTTGGCATGCTGTCGCCGGACGGCAAATCGTATGCGTTCGACAAGCGGGCTAACGGCTACGGGCGTGGTGAAGGAGTTGCCACCATTTTGATCAAACGACTTTCAGATGCGCTGGCCGCTAATGATCCCATTCGTGCCGTCATTCGTGAGACGGCCCTCAACCAGGATGGCAAAACAGAGACCATCACGACGCCCTCGGGAGCCGCCCAGGAGACGCTCATGCGTGAGTGTTACCAGCGAGCCGGCCTTGATCCGCGTGGCACGCAGTATTTTGAGGCCCACGGTACGGGAACACAAGCTGGTGACCCGATTGAGGCGCGGGCCATGGCCGGCGTGTTCTGCGGTGTTGGTGAAGACGGTAATGGCGGCCGCGACGAGGCACATTATCTTCGTATCGGCTCAGTCAAGACAAACGTGGGCCACACTGAAGCGGCTTCGGGTCTGGCCGCCGTGATTAAGGGAGTTTTGTGCCTCGAAAGGGGGCTTATTCCTCCCAGTGTTAACTACGAAACACCCAACCCGAAGCTCAAGCTAGATGAGTGGCGTCTCAAGGTGGTAACGGCAATGGAACCATGGCCTGAGAGCCTCATCGGTGGTCCAAAGCGTTTGTCAGTCAATAACTTTGGATATGGCGGTAGCAATGCGCATGTTATCATGGAGAGTGCCGAGCCGTGGACTTCGACACCGACTCTACCTCTCTCCGCCAACGGTAGTCTGAACGGCAATGGCCATGTAAACGGAAATGGCTATACAAATGGCAACGGTAATGGCATCAGCAACGGCCATGTGAACGGCAATGGAAACGCCATCACCAAGGGTCACTTGAACGGTAATGGCCATGTAAATGGGACTCACAAACCGGCTAGCAGTAAAGTGCTGGTTCTCAGTGCTCGCGACGAGCGTGGCTCCCAGCGTATGGTGGAGGACCTGAAGGCCTACCTGGAGAAGCACAAATCGCTCGACTTTGAGGCTGCTGGCACACTGCTAAGCGATCTCAGCTACACGCTGGCAGAGCGCCGTACCCTCTTCCCGTGGGTGGCAGCTCATCAGGTCCGTCTAGACACGGACAATGACAGCCACCCCCTGGACGCTGTCATCGAGGCCTTTGACTCGCCAAGATTCAAGCCTGGCAAAACACCTACTAGCCAGCCACGTATTGGCATGGTTTTCACAGGCCAGGGAGCACAGTGGAACGCCATGGGCCGTGAGCTGCTGGAAGAATACCCAGTGTATCGACAGTCCATCGAAGAGGCCGAAGCTCACCTGAAGGATCTGGGAGCCACATGGTCGTTGTTGGAGGAGCTACAGCGTGACCCCAAGACAACGAAAGTGCACGCGACGTCTATCAGCATCCCAGTCTGCGTGGCAGTGCAGATCGCGCTGGTTCGCCTCCTGAAGTCTTGGGGTATCAAGCCTGCTGCTGTCACTAGCCACTCATCCGGTGAGATCTCGGCAGCCTATGCAGTTGGTGCGCTGACCCATCGTCAGGCTATGGCAACGGCTTACTATCGTGCCATTCTGGCGGCCGAAGAGTCGGCTCGCGTGTCTGGGCCGCAGAAAGGAGGCATGGCGGCTGTAGGCCTCGGAGCGGACGAAGCTCAGGAATACCTCGACAGAGTAGCCGATGTAGGCAAAGTCGTGATCGCCTGCGTCAACAGCCCGCAAAGCGTCACCGTCTCGGGTGACCATGACGCAGTAGCAGCCGTCGAGGCTCTATGTAAAGACGAAGGTGTATTTGCACGCAAGCTTAAAGTCGAACAGGCTTATCATTCCCATCATATGGACCCATTGGCAGATGCTTACCACGAGCTTTTACGCAAGGAGATGGCACGGACGGCCACAAAGACGCTGGAAGCCGAGACAGAAGAATTAGAAGATGGGGAGCTCAAGGTTATCTTTTCTTCGGCCGTCACCGGCGGCCGCATCACCGACGCCAAGGAGATCGCCGATCCTGACCACTGGGTTGGCAGTCTGGTTCAGCCGGTGCTGTTCGTTGACGCCTTCACAGATATGGTGCTTGGTGACACTGAAGATGCCAGCGGCCGTAACATCGATGTAGTTCTCGAGGTCGGCCCTCACACAGCTCTGGGAGGGCCCATCCGCGAAATAATGTCGCTTGTCGAATTTGACGGCATCGAGCTGCCTTACTGGGGCGCCCTGGTGCGTAACGAGCATGCTGGAGATACTATGCGCACGGCGGCCATCAATCTGCTGAAGGAGGGTCTTCCAGTTGTCATGAGCGAAATCAACTTCCCAAAGCCATCATCATCCGACCGCTGGCATCTCTATGACGACGACTTGCCTCGGGTGCTGACTGACTTGCCCACATATCCTTGGAATCACTCAATCCGGCACTGGCAAGAGGCTCGCGTCAACTATGCTATCCGTAATCGCAGCCAGCCACCGCACGATCTGCTGGGCATGCCAGTCCCTGGAACCGACCCAGACACAGCCGTCTGGCGCCGCTCAGTGCGTGTCTCCGAGGTGCCTTGGGTCCGCGATCATATGGTTCAGGGCAGTATTGTCTGGCCAGGATCCGGCTACGTCTGTCTAGCTATCGAGGCTGCCAACCAGTTGGCTAGAGCTGATGGCCATGGAGATAACATTTCGGGCTTCCGCTTGCGCGATGTCGACTTCATGGCAGCCCTTGTGATCCCAGACGCTGACGGCGTGGAGATTCGAACCACGCTCCGGCCTGTGCCGGAGCGAGAACTCGGCCTGCGGGGCTGGCGGCGCTGGGAGGTGTCGACAGTCACGCAGGAGAACCAGTGGAAGCTCCATGCCCAGGGTTTGGTTACCGTCGAGCTGAAATCCGAAGAGGGAGATGTGGAAGAAAACTCAGGAGGTCTCCGCCCCCTATCGGCTTATACACGTCACAAAGACCCCCGCGACATGTTTGCGCATCTACGGGCACGCGGCGTGTATCACGGTCCCTTGTTCCAGAACACAACCAAGATCGTGCAAGACGGCCGTGAGCCGCGGTCAATAACCGATGTCACAATTCGGTATGAGTCGGCGGCCGATACAGACCCGATAGCGGCCGCACAAGAGAGCGTAATTCACCCCATCACTCTAGATGCCGTGGTGGTGTCGTTCTTCTCAGCACTACCGGGTGTGGGAGCGCAGGTCGAGGATCCTAGGCTGCCACGATCGATCGAATCCATGTGGGTGTCGAGCCGCATCAGCCGCGAAGATGGCCACACCTTGCGCTGTGATACATCGCTTTCACACGACGACCCGCAGGGCGGCCGTGCCGACGTTATCGTTGTTGATGGCCAGACTGGCGTAACAGTGCTCGAGATCCAGGGCCTTGCCTGCTCCTCCCTCGGCCGCGGCAGCGGAGCCATGGCACGCCAGGGCGCCAACGGCACTCAAGCCAACGACTGGGAGCAAGATGTTTGCAGCAAGGTCGAGTGGGCAGCCGATTTATCTCTGCAGCAGCCGGCAGCACTGGTCCAGATCAAGGAGGAGCTGGCTGGTGAGGCTGAAGTGTCCGCGGCTGTTAATTTGAGTCTTTCTCGTGCCGTCGTCTATTATGCAGAGGAGACTCTCAAGTCGGTCACTGCTGCCGACGTGGATCAGCTGAAAGACCAGCAGCCGCACCTCGTCGAGTATTATGCCTGGCTCTCACAGCTAGTCACACAAGCTGACAGTAAGAAATGGCTGCTGGATAGTCCGGAAGAGCGTCAAAAGCACTTTGCCGTCGTGGCCTCGCAGGGTGTCGATGGCGAGTTAATTAGCCGCATTGGCCCTATCATCGAGTCTATTCTCCTGGGTGAGAGCAACCCGTTGGTGGCGATGGCAAAGGATGGGCTGCTGCATAGGTACTACGCCTACTCTGTGCGTCTGGCACCGGCACTTACACACCTGTCGACGCTGGTTCGTAAGGTCGCCCACAAAAATCCAGCTGCCCGTGTTCTTCAAATCGGCGCCGGCACTGGGGCTGCTGTCGCTCGGAGACTTCTCGAAGCCATTGGCACTCCTAAAACCTCTGTGGTAGGCGGCTGGCACATTACCGAACCCTCGGCAGACGTTTTGGAAGATACTCAGTCTGAATTGGCTGACTGGGTTGACTTCTTGGAGTTCAGCGTGCTCGACGTCAACCGGGATCCGTCCAAGCAGAGTTTTACACCCGAAAGCTACGATATCATTGTGTGCTACCAGTCTTTGCACACGGCTGAAAATGTGGCTGGAACCCTGGCCCATGTTCGCAGCCTACTAAAGCCTGGAGGCAAGCTGCTGTTGGCAGAGACGACTCGAGACCAAAGCAAGACCGACTTATCCTTCATCCTTGGCCTGCTGCCCACCACAGCCTCGTCCCTCTCGATATCATGGGACAGCGTGCTTCGCGAATCTGGCTTTAGCGGTGCTGACCTTGCCATTGATGATACCACAACCACCATCCTATCTACGCGACCAATCGCCGAGAACCAGAAGGCGGACCTGAGCCGTGCCAGCAACCCCGGAGGCTTTGCCATAGTAACTAGCAATAAGACGCCTGCACCAGCGGGCCTAGTTGATCTACTGTCACAACATATACAGAACTTGACAAAGACCACTGTGAGCCATCTCGTGCTGGAAGAGAGCACCCCTGCGGCCTACGAGTCCAAGGTTTGCATTTTTGTCGGTGACATCGACGAGCCTACCTTACTGACCGATCTCGACGCCGTTCGTATTGAGGGCCTTCGAGCTATGGTCACAAAGTGCGGCGGCCTTCTCTGGATCACGACCGGTGGCGCCGTTGAGAGCGAGCGTCCCGAACAGGCACTTGCCCAGGGCTTCTTGCGTGTTCTTCGCAACGAGTACGTCGGTCGGCGCTACCTCTATCTTGACCTAGATCCTCGCGCTGAAAATACCACCGAGGATACCGTATCTACCATTGTCCAAGTTCTCCAAGAGGGTTTTGGTCAAGTACAGGACGTCTTGGCAACTGAGACCGGCCCAGCTGAGTTTGAGTATGCCCAACGCAACGGCGTGCTGCTGGTCCCGCGTGTCTACAAGGACGAAGAGTACAATGATATGGTCACCGGCCCGCTTACACCAACTTGGGGTGATCTCGATGCTGCTGCTGCTGGCATTCCCCTGGAGCCCCTATTTCAAAAGGACCGGCCATTGCGGTTGGAGGTCGGTATCCTAGGACACTTGGATACCTTGGCGTTTGTGGATGATGAAGGAGATGATGGCACTGAAAGCTTTGGCCCTGGAACCGTTGAGATCACGCCGCGGGCTTTTGGTCTTAGCTCGCGTGATGTTATGGCTGCCTTGGGCCAACTGAAAGACCGCTCCATGGGACTTGAGTGTGCTGGTGTTATCTCCCGTGTTGGTGATGAAGCTCGCACAAAGGGCGGCTTCAATGTCGGCGACCGTGTTATGGCTCTCTTGCCTGGAAGCGGCAGCGCTTCTCTCCGCAGCAACATCAAAGTCCCCTGGAACAGCGGCATCGTCAAGGTGCCCAGCAGCATCGCCAGTTTCGAAGAAGCTGCATCTGTGCCATTGGCTTTCACGATTGCGTACGCTGGTCTTGTCGATGCTGCACGTCTTGCACCGGGACAGTCTGTCCTTATTCACGCTGCAGCTGGAGCCATAGGACAGGCTGCCATTATGTTGGCGAAGCATCTCGGTGTCACGGACATCTATGCCACTGCCGGAACATCTGAGAAGCGGGAGCTCGTCGGTAAGAAATACGGAATCCCTGCTGAGCGAATCTTTAGCAGCCGTGACGTCTCGTTTGGCTCGGCTGTCTTGGCGGCTACTGGCCGGCGTGGTGTTGACGTCGTGCTCAATACCCTGCCCGGCGTCTTGCTACAAGCCAGTCTCGATGCCCTCGCACCTCTCGGCCACCTAGTTGAGATCGGCAAGCGTGATATTGAAGCCAACGGCCTACTCGCACTGGCGGCTTTCTCACGCGGCATCTCATTGACGGCATTGGATATTCCAACCCTTGTACAACGGCGCCCCGCCGACGTTCACCGTGTGCTTTCCGAGGTCGCCAAACTCGTCGAGCAACAGTCCCTGACGCCAATTTATCCCGTAACGACCTATCCCCTGCCTGAGATCCAGGAGGCATTCAAGTTTGTGGAAACCGGAGCACACACTGGCAAGGTCGTCCTCTCGGCCGGGCCGGACGAGCAAGCTCCGGTAGTACCACGACCGAAACACGCTACCGGGAGGCTCCGGCTCCGGCCTGATGCCTCGTACCTTGTCGTCGGTGGCATCGGCGGTATTGGCCGCTCCATTGCTCACTGGCTGGCAGCTCACGGCGCGAAGAACCTGATTCTGCTGTCACGCAGTGCTGGCAACCTCGACTTGCCGGAAAACAAAGACACCAATGGTGCATTGTTCGTTCAGGAGCTTCGCGAGTCCGGGTGCCGCGTCAAGCCTGTAAGCTGCGACGTATCGCTGGCCAGCGAGTTGGTGAAAGCCCTGCGTGCGTGTGCAGATGATGGACTCCCACCTGTACGCGGTGTTGTCCAGGGTGCCATGTTGTTGCGTGATGCCATCGTCGAGCAGATGACGCTGGCTGACTGGCATGGCGGCTTACGGCCCAAGGTCGACGGCACCTGGAATCTGCACACCGAGTTCGCTGCGCAGGGCACTTTGGACTTCTTCGTTATGCTTTCGTCCGTCTCGGGTGTTCTGGGTATTGCATCGCAGACTAACTATGCCGCTGGTGGCTCTTATGAGGACGCCATGGCGAAATGGAGACAGTCCAAGGGGCTGCCGGGCGTCTCTATTGACCTGGGTCCTATTGCCGACGTTGGCTATGTCGCTGAAACTGTGAAGGTGGCTGAGCGCCTGCGAAAGTCCGGAGATTATGTTATGCTAGACGAGAACACGGTGCTTCGAGCATTTGAAGCGGCCGTGGCACGGCCTCTCGGTAGCCGCCACCAGATCATTGTCGGTCTCAACGCCGGGTCAGGGCCGCAATGGGATGCTCATGGAGGCTCACAACTCGGACGAGATGCTCGCTACGTGAACCTAAAACCTCGGGCCAAAGTGTCGCGTGCGTCGGAGGGTACAGCTGGTGGCAATGTTTCACTCGCTTCACAGCTGAGCGAGGTTGGCTCGCGCGATGAGGCCGCTCGTATTGTTGGCGATGCCATTGCCGACAAATTGGCGAGCATATTCATGATTGATGTGGCAGATATCGACCTCAGCAAGAAGCCCGCCGGTTATGGCGTTGACTCTCTCATTGCCGTCGAACTGCGGAACATGCTCGTCCTTCAGGCTGGCGCTGACGTCTCTATCTTCAATATCTTGCAGGCTGCCTCCCTTGCTGCTCTGGCTGCAGATGTAGCGGCAAAGAGCAGTCATGTCCAGGCGGCTGCTTAAGCTTCTTCGTTTTCTTTACTTGTTTTGAGCTCATGGTTGTCTATTTAGATTGTAATGGGATTTCGGATAGGTAGCAAAAGTATTACAAGGTGCTGTTTGTATATATAATCTATCTTTTGAGTCTTTTTTTGAGATTTTATGAGTCTATTTGAATTTTCTTTTGATTTCGTTTATTCTGTTTATTTGTCCATTTGCTACATTTGTCCCATACCAACTCCAAATCCTGTTCAGAATCCTACTTCATCGTAGCATCCTTCTCATTGGTCTTGCAATATGTATTCAGACCCAGCTAGTTTACAGGGTGTTATATGTACATTAGATATGTTCGTTTCCTGATAATCATTTGAGCTGCCACAGCTTATTATACATGCGAATACTGTTATATTCAAACTCAAGAGTGCTGAGATAGTCTTGTGCTAAGATATTGACGTAGCGTAAACTTCGAAGCAAAAGAAGCAGAATCTCTACCTCTTTGTCGTTGCTGGCAATACTGGCCATACAGCTTGGCATGCCGCTTACATTTCCCGAACTCCTGGTGTTATTGATAGACTTAGTATTCCGGATTAAGAAGTCAGCAGCACAGGCAAGTGGATCAGCCATGAACGGATGCAACGCGAAGCAACCAACTGATCTGACTGACCTAGCAAGACGCACCATGTCGACTGCCGCCCGCTCAGCCCGCCATTTATATGAGGTAGCAAGAAGCTGGCGGTCAGCAGTCTTTTGTTGTGGCTGTCTCTGCCAGGGTACGGTCTCTAAAATGTTGTCAAGATTGATGATTACTTTCTGGGCCAGCATGTATGTGAAGATCACCATGGGGTCACGATTGCCCATTGTGAAGGCCGCGCTTTGCGCAAGCATCTGGTACCTCTTATCCATAGCCAGTACCAATTGCTCGTGCCTCGCCCAAAATTCTTGGGCGCCGTCTGCTCCAGTGCTGCTGACCAGTGACATGCGTCGATGGGCCATACAACGACCTTGCAGTGCCGCCAGCACGACACATTCTGCGAATGGGGCAAGTGGTATGATTGTGGAGGCATCAGCCTGAATGTTATCAGCAACGGCGAGCACTTCGGATAAGAAGCACATCTGAACCGGCTGGTTATTCTGGAAACTCTCTTCAGGAGCAGGCAGACGCGTACGGACGGCTTCTTCCTGCAGCGTCAAAGGCCACTCGTTGCGTGAGCAGAGAAAGCGATCAAAGTTAAAGGCCAGCCAGAAAGTTCGTCTCTTCTCTTCAGTAATTGCATATGAAAGATCCTCCTCGTGCTCATCACCATCAGAGCCATCAAACGGATTCAGCGGCATATCATCGACGCCGCCGCTGCTGCTACTCTCATCAACATCATAGAGGCGTGCCAGTTGCACAAGTCGAAATGCGCGTCCAGCTGTAAGCATTGCCTGATGCTCATCGATACGTAGAAATTCATAGTGTGCTAGGAGGAGCCAGGCTTGGACCAGCTCAAGAGGAATCTGCTGGCCGGCGCAAGGCTTATTAGGGTTGAGGTCATTGATGTTGTCAATCGACGTGCTACCACTTCTACTTAATTTTCGCGTGTGTTGTGATTCTAGGAGTTGACACGTCTCTTGGTAGAGGGCATCACCAAGACTGTGATATTGTGCTGACTTGGCCGCTGCAACAGTATGCATGGCCGACCTCAAACAGTTTCGGGCAGGGGATGGATTCTCCTGATCGGCCCAACAAAAGTACCGCCGCCGGTGTATCATGGGTAACGTATCATGGACGCGATCAAAATACAGTTGATTTCTGAATATTGCCGACGGAAGATACGGAATATTAGCAAACGCAACAAACAAGAACAAGAAGGTCAGGGAAAGGTTTCACTAACAGATCGGCCAAAACCAAATTCGTCCTCTTGAATTCCCCGAGGCTCTGGACTGGACTGGCCGGCTCGAGGTCGAACTGTAACATGTCTCCCATGTCTGCCAGCACCCCGGTGCTGTCCATGTCCATGTCCTGCCAGTCCATCAATCCATGGAGGTCAGTGCTTACGTTAGGATCCAGGGCCGGAAATGCAGCCATCGTTGCAGTCGTACTCGCACTTGTGGTTGGTGGTACGACATCGTTTGATGCAGAGGAAGAGAAGATGATGGATGTTGCGGTCGAAGATGCGGGTGTCACAGTTTGAAGGGCCGATGTACTCAGCAGATGAGAAGTATTGCTTGTATCATCAACATCGAGTGTAAGAGGCGGGATGGTGGTTGCACTGGTGCTACCACATAGAGCATCTGTTGGTGTCGGTTCCGCTGTCTTGGGTCTATTGACTTGCTTCCCAAGTTGCCACTCCAGTTCGGCTAATAAAGCAGCTGACATTAATGCAACGTCCTTCAATGTAACCCCCTCCAAGATCCCGGATTCCATGGATTACATGGAAACATCATGAGTCATGCAGGATAGGGAGGGGCTTGGCAGAAACAAGAGAGCACACTCACCAATTCTTGTCCGCATCTCATCCAGCTGTCCTTTCTTGGGCCCGCGCTGTGGTCTCTGTTCAATCACCACACAGGTAACTCCCATCTCTGCGCAGAGACTGCACTCTGGACGGACGCGGTCACATCTCGCTTTGCGCCTCCGGCAGTTTTCGCACGCGAATCCCGCTTGTTGCCGAAAGCCTTTCGTTTTCATGGTGGATCGTTGATAATGTTGAATGGCAACACAGCGTTGCTTATGAGAGTGAAGATGATGGGATGAGATGTGATCACAGGACGTGCAACGTCGAAGTAGTAGCCATTGGATGCCCACCACGGCAGCTAACTCTTGATAGGCTGGATGTAACTTAAAAATATGAAATTCGACGTCCTCTGGCCAATTGTGGCATACTAATCACTATTTGGATACACAGGACTGCGTGAGATCTGCGCGGGATCTACGTCTCTTTTTCTATCGCACCAACAAGACAAATTCTAGCTTGCTGTGCCTCATTGTTTCACAACCACCACTACGCAATCGCAAGCACGCAAGGGTTAGTGGTGTGCGGCAACTGCTCGACAAGGAATAGACGATAATAATCCTTCGAGAGGCCCCTTGATTTGCACCGAGTCTTACGGCATCATGTCAGATTCAATTGAACGTCTCCAGGCAAGCAGTGAGATACAAGATGGGTAAGGCACCAATTATTATCTTACCTTGTATACGAACTGGTAAATAAACTCGGCCAGAATACCCAACTTGGGGTTTGTTGATAACGCCATTCAAGCAACTGGATCATACCCGAATTACTCTAGTACAAGACAGTTTAAACCATGTCATCTTTTTTTTCCTAATCTGGAACTCTTACTGGCTGATATTGCATTATTTACTTGTTTGCAGACATGTTTCGAGTATGCAAAACGGTATCTCGGATGTATATTATCTAACATAGTTACCACATTACATTATTTTTGTATAAGTCTTTTCGAAAAAAAGAAAATCGGTTCATTTATTTGCTGTTGCTTTGTTCTTATTCGAGCATACGAGTACTCCACCCCGTACAGCAACGTGTTTGCCTGCATGTAGTGCTTCACTGCCCCTGTCCCTGTCCCTGTCCCGATGCCCTGGTCGTTTTATATCCATGCCTGCAATAGGATTATGTCGTCCAGAGGCTTGCATCGGCTAAAATGGTCCCCCCAGTCAGCGCTTCAAGCTCTGGCCAACGGCGTGGCGGCATAGACGCTCTCAAAGATCTAAAGCGATCCTTTTGAGCCCACACATCATCCCACCACCCACCGGACAAGGCATCCTTCAGCGAAAATAACGCATCCTTAGCTCCCCGCCAATCCATGCCCTGCTTTTTGTGTAGATTGTGCCTCTTTGATAGCCTATTGGCCGCAGATTAGTTATCCATTCGCAACCCACACCTCACACACCTCCCGTCGAGGATAATGCTACATCAAGACAAGCAGCTGAAGGGATGACACGAGGAGAACCAGGAAAAGCCAGGCAGCCAGGGTTATGACGGAAGCCGTGCCATCCCTGCATCTGCACTCCGGCTTCCAATTATCACCTTGTCACTTCTATGACCCTAGCAAACGTGCACTTATTAATAATCCACGGAGGCATCAGCGGCGATCAGCGGCCGCGTTTCGACAAACTGATGGCGTTTAGAATCTAGTTTTGTATAAACAGCGTGGGGCTGCCAAAAACATAAATGCTCCGGCTAGCGTTGTTTGCTAAATTGGGCTCCCATGTCGACATTAGATAAGAAGTAGGAACCGGATTCTGAGACTCCGTCGTCTTCTTGTCAGCCAAGTAGGGTGGGCCCCACCGGTATCTAGATTCCTGAGTATTCCGGTTATGCATAGCTTAAGACATTCGATCGACGATCGTTGAGATGGATAATGTGATGTTAGTGCTATTGAAGGAATTCCGGCTCCGACCCGGCCGGCACTAAGTGTTGAATCAGCACAGGCAATCTAACACCGAAATTTCCTTCGGCATTATCAATATTTTACTCTTTCTATGTTCTTTTTCTTTCATATTTACATGGATCAGAGGATATGATTCATTCACGTATGAGAAGACGTTGTGCGGAGCGTAACAGTTCTGTCTGTATTACTTACGTAGAGCGCCATGTATGTAACTTGAATCATCGTGAGTTGGACAAAAGCCACCTCAGCCAAGAGTTTCAACTACCTCATTGTACTTGAAGAATCCTTTAGAGTCACCAACTACCATCCTTCGTGCCTCCAAAAATACTACGCTGACAGGACTAGCACATGTGGAGTCCGTGGAGTCCGTTAAGTCCTAACAAGCACGAGCATGTGTTCTTTGTTCCTGCGCGGAGTTAATTGATTCGCATCTGGATTATAAAGCCAAGCATTACTAGCATGTAAGACTATCCTAACTTTCATCCGGGAGGTTCATGCTTATGCAGCTCCGGCAGGAATCAATACCATGCGATGAGAACATCAACTAGCATGGTTCTATAATTCTTAATTGAGTCCCATGCGGCGAACGCACGGCATAAATTAGCCCAATCAAGATAAACGAAAACGGAAACGAGACGACGCACGGTTTCCGTCTAGTCGTATATCCGCGCCCGATTTCCGTGTTATCATATAGCGGCGCCGGCTGCTAAACTCCAACCGCTGTCCCGACATCATTATCCAACAATCACATGCTTTTGTGCTCCCACACTATACACACCCGTGGCTTAACGTCTATCTGACCTGCAAATACAGCAATGTCCCAATCACCAGAGAACAAGGCGGCCTGGTTGCCAGCATCCAAAGTCACGCCGCTTGAGATTGGCCCAGCGCCTTACACAGCACCTGGGCCCCGTCAGATTGTGGTGAAGAATGCTGCTCTGGGCATCAATTCGGTCGACTGGGCAAAGCAATTGCTTGGTGAGGGCTTACTGGGCTATCTCAGCTATCCCTTCATCCTTGGAGAAGATGTTGCCGGCACCGTTGTCGAGGTGGGCGAGGGCGTAAAGCGCTTCTCCGTCGGCGATCGTGTCGTGGCCACGGCTTCTGCTATCTCCGTCAACAACACCGCCGAGGGCGGATTCCAGCTATACACGCCCATACGCGAGTGGATGGCCGCACCGCTGCCAGACTCCATTTCCTTTGAGCAAGCTAGTGTGCTCCCACTTGCGATCCTCACGGCTTCTCACGGCTTGTTTGATACCGACTACCTCGGCTTGGACTTGCCCACTGTTCCTGCGCGTCAGCCTAACAGCAGCAAACGAGCCGTCATCATCACCGGTGGAGCATCAGTTGTTGGCAGCACTGCCATTCAGCTCGCGGTTTCTGCCGGCTATGACGTTGTCTCGACGGCATCGCCGAAGAACTTCGAATACGTCAAGGCTCTCGGTGCCACGCACGTGTTCGACTACAAGAGCGACACCGTCGTCGACGATATCACCGCCGCTGTGAAGGGCCTTCATCTCGCAGGAGGTTACTCCATTGGTGACGGCTCTGTCAAGCTGTTGGCAACTGTCCTATCCCAACACGACGGCCCCTCTACCAAGAAATTCATTGCTCTTGCTGGCGGTCAAGGAGAAGGCACCAATGACCCGAGCATTGAGGTCAAATTCATCCTTCTCGGTCCGGATTCCGTTGGTCCTGACTCTATCACTGGCAAAGTTTACACGGACTTCCTTCCGGATGCACTCGCCAAAGGACAGTTTGTGCCAGCACCCGACGCGACTGTGGTGGGCAAGGGACTGGAAAAAATCCAAGAGGCTTTTGGAATCCACATGCAGGGCGTTTCGGCAAAGAAGATTGTTGTGTCACTATGAGGACTGGTGACTTTTGTATAGAGGTTATCTACTAGTAGCTATCTAGATAGAAATTGAAAGCCGAGAATTACAATCATGCTACTGGATATCAAACAAGCAATACTACCTATGCTGTCGTCTGCTAACCTGCTAAGCGGATGACAGAAAAACTGAGGCCGAGAAGAGTTCGAACACCCACGAGTTGAATGATACGCCTACAAGGGGAGTAGCTGCTATATCTACATTTCCCTAATGACTACTACTATATCTACATTTCCCTAGTAACTACTACTATATCTATATTTCTCTGGTAACTGCTACTATATGTATATTTCTCTGGTAACTGCTACTATATCTATATTTCTCTGGTGACTGCTACTACATTTATATAAAACTCATATGCTGGCTGAATACTAGTAGGCGTTTCCGTGCAAAAGCACTACTCAATGAGTTGATGAGGTGCTTATATTACTAAATGCATGTACTTACCTATGTTGCGGCCTCGCTTTTTCTGGCCTCCGCTTACGTGCGTACATGTATGGAGGCAGGACTTTCGCTACAATTTTAATGAGTACTAGGATAAATAGAAAAAGAGCTTGTTGAATAATGAACACAGAGAAGAAGAAGAAGAAGAACACAAATCTTATTGATATCAAATGAGCTATGATCTGTAAAGAAACGCACAGCATATAACCTAGATGGTTGTGATTAATTGATAAATTAACGTAACGCTAATCCAGCTTAATGACATTGGTCGATCATAATGACACATGCCAGGATGACGCCCTATGATACATTTAAAGTTGCATGAGAGCTAAACAATACGGGAATAGCTGGAACATTATCATTCATTACATAGTTGTCGAAATATAACGAAAAATCCTCGGCTTCGTATATGTTCTCTTCTTTTCATTTGTCAATCTATACTACCATAACTAGCTCATGCACAAAGATAATGAACCCAGGTGAGAGAGAGAAATATTAGAATTGAAATTGAGAAAATTCAATATCGGCTTAAAATTGCCAATCAACGCGTTCCCAGTCTATTACCCTTATACAACTATCTAGGGAACACTAATTCCCAAGAGACAGTTGTGTGCCAATTTTAACTGCATACCAAACTATATACTCAGTTTCTCCCTCACAGCGTAGCCAATTACTCGGCAGCCAAATCCTCATTATCTTTGCTCTCAGGCGCAGCTGGGGAAGGATCCGCCTTAATGGCCTGCAGCTGCTTCACCTTCCGGATATCAACCCAGCCCAAGCCCCAGCCAAAGGCAAAAGTAGCGACACTGACTCCGATACCGAGATACATCACATGGCTGATAGCCGTGGTATAGCACTCGAGCGCGACTCTGAGTCTATCGCCAGAAACGATGCTTCGGATGGTGGTGGCTCCGGTGCTCAGAATGATGTCTGGGTTGACGCCGATCTCGTTGATGTGCTTTTGGAGCTCTTTGCGTAGGCCATTGGTGAAGATGGTGTTGGCAGCGACAAGGAAGACTGCACCTCCCATATTTTGACAAAAGATTATGATGGCCATGGCAATAGGGATCTGTGGGGGTGGGATAAGATTTTGAATGGCGATATAAGGCTTCAGACAAAAGAATAGAGTTAGCAAAACAAAAACTAGATATGCAGGGAAGGAGATTGGATATTCAGAAGTTTACTCACCGCTGAGCTCATGGCACCACTGCCAACACCATAGAGGACTTGGTATCCAAGCCATTTTGAGGACCCAGTTGTAGGCTTTATCATAGACATGAGGCCATAACCAATGGCGGCAAAGGAACTCCCTCCCAAGTTCCAGGGGAGGTAATATCCAAAGATCTCGGCTGCGAATTATTAGCTTAACGATTTCCCGAAGAACAATTGAGAAAGATTGAGAAAGGGCAAAACGTACTGAACATTCCAGAAAGCATAGTGAAAAGAACCAATCCCAGCGTCGTCGGCAGTAAGTGCACACCGCTCATGATGGGGGTGTTATCGAGCACAGTCTGGAAATAAATGGCGAGATAGTATTCGGCCACCAAAATAGCTCCAAGAAGGAAGAACAAGTTGGCCGCAGCAGACCAAACGATGCGCTTCTTGATCATGGCAAATGGTAACATAGCATTGTCGCCTTGGTAATATTCCCAGACGAGGAAGACGATGAATGTGACGCCCGCACCAACCAAAAGGCCAATGACAACAGAGCTGTTCCATGGGTGCAAGGTGCCGCCATATTGCAATCCAAGCAAAAACATGACCGCCGCGGGGCTGATGAGGAAGAAGCCTGGAAGATCCAGAGATTTGAAGGCCGTGCCGAGGACTTGTCTCGGGGGAAGCTTGTCAATCGTCTCGGGGATGTTAACAAAAAGCAGAAGAATGGCCAGAGCAGCGCCAATTGGAAGGTTGACGTAAAAGCCTGTGACAATCATTAGTGATGCAAGTTCAGAAAGTCAATCCAAGACAACCAGATCACTTACACCATCGCCATGTAACATTTTGTGTGAATGAGCCTCCAATGATGGGCCCCAAAGCAATACCGAGCTGGCCAATTCCCAGGTTGATGCCCAAAAACTGAGCTTGCTTCCTGGGAGGGAGCACAGCCGAGATGATGGTCAAGGCACCGTTTCCAATACCAGACGATCCGGCACCAGCAATTGCTCTGCCGACGATAAACATTGGCGACGAGACGGCCGCTCCACAAATAGCAGATCCAACTTCGAAAATGAAGAAGAATACGAGGAATGACCACTATATCCAAAAGTTAGAAAATCTTGCGTCTTTTTCGCCTTGGTTGCACATTGTAGTTTCAATTCTTGAATTTTCCTTCTTTTACTTCCAATTTCCCTTCTCCTTTTGTCTTTCTTGTCATATCTCTTCTTGAGCAAACCCAAAAACACCCACCTTGATATTGAAGTGGCTGTAAATCTTGCCCGTGAGCGGCTGCAGAGCCGAACTCCCAAGCTGATACGCGCCACCATACCAGCCCACGTCAATCAGAGAATTGAATCGCGCCGTAATAGCGGGCGTTGCAGTAGACACGACGCACATGTCTAGAAAGACGAGAAAGTACGCAATCGTAACAGGCGCGAGGATCGACCATAAGACTGCGCCACTGGGATACTTGCTGTCGTCCTCTGCAATCTCGTTCCCGGAGGTGGTGCCATCGGATCCGTACTTTTCGACATCGCCATTCTTCTCCGTGAGCACTTCGCCCGTTTCCACGGATTTTTTGGAGTCAGCCATGGTTCACTGTTGTGATTGCGGTTACAGTGATGGCACTAGAGTTGACTCTTGCTCTCTCGACCCTGATACCAAAAAAGTGGTCAATGGCTGTCGAGAAAAGACAATTAACTCAGCGTACTAGCTTAGTTGTACCATATATAACCAAAGGTAAGAAAAACACATTTGTCAACCCTTACCAGCACAAAGCAATTGAAGTCAGAAAAATCCCATTGTTCGCCGTACATGGGGCGGAATCTCTCGACCGAGCGAATGCGACTTGAATGACAAAGCTGCCGTCAATGGCTGTAAGTCGGAACCGGAATCTGAAATCCGGTTCTTAGTCTCAAGGGAGATCGACAGGGTCCACCACCAACCGGACTGACGGACTTTGACACCGGTTCGGCACTAACAGGGATCTGCTGCAAGGCACTTCCCAGCCAATTAGACAAGCTAGGACTTGAGGTGTGCTAAGACATTAATACTCCGATATTGATTACATTAATAATCCGGCACTGAGTTGATAGGAGGAAGTACGAGAGCGGCGAGGCTTTCTTACACATTGTTGGTGGTGTCCTAGATGGCCTAGAACCTTGATGGCCCGGCTGTTCATTGTTGAAAGCCGGATAGATGGATGGCTTACAAAACCAAATGCCGTGAAGGTGAGCTTACAAACCGGACGCCACAAACGTCCGGTAACGAAACTCCGACCTGCATGCGGCTCTCTCAAGCCACTTATCATGGATAGAGTGTTGCCTGCTGAGTCATGATAGCAGGGCTCAGGGGTGCAATTCTTTACGTGTATTCAAGCAAGTCAGATATCCTATCACTAGGCCGCAAAGTAGAAGGTAGAAGGAAGACAGTGAATGTATGGTATCTATCAAATGAAACTACTGTGTCAGATCCAGCCCCGTATATGCGCCTCAGAGCTGTGTGTAAGCTTATGGTGTAGATATCGTTGATATCGTTAATCTTTAAAGTCAACAAAGAATTGATCAAGCCATAACGTCGGGCTCATCAAGTATCCCGCCTCTTGACCGTATGTCAACGCATCTGAGTTTGCATCCGTAGCCGTAGCTGTAGTCGTAACCGCATTCTCCCCGGCTCCTGCAACCTTTGCCTCTTCTACGTTTCTCCGTGCCTCTTCCTGCTGGACCAGGAGTCCTCTATCGTGATAATCCGGCTTGTATGATCGTAGTCCGCGAGCTAGTTGGGCGAACACGCCATCGGCTGACATTGGGTGCTCACCCGCTTCTGCAGCAGCCAGCTCTAGCTTATCCGCCATGCAGGATATCAGAGCAGGCAGATTAACGAGGTCCCTTAGAGCGGCCGGATCCCAGCCCGGCTCCTGGTATGCGCTAAGTTGGTGCAGGGTGGCCACACATCGTGCCAGCTGGGCCCACTGGATGAAGGAGACGCCAAGGAGTCCAGACGGCGAGAGAGTCAGAAAAGTCGATGTACATGACTTGATTGCGAGTGCCGACTGCCAATAGCAGGACAGACGCGTAGGCCCACATGTTGGTGGTGGTGGCCTCGCCGGTGGTCCACGAGTAGACGGCGGAGTGTGGATTGTGTCGATAATGCACATTTCTGTGTAGTATGTTTGAGCTAGGAGGACTGCTATTCTATTAGCAACTACTGTCTGATTGTATCTATTGCTGAGCTCATGCCTAGGTTGAGCTGGAAACTTACCAAAGTGCTGTTGGAATGCCTGAGGGACAGACGCCCGGACTTCTTGCAGCTGCCCCATCAGCCCCTTGATGCACAAGAGAGCTTGAGGTGAAAGCGTCTCTGGTGGAGGGTGGTCCGGCAGTTGGGCACGCTCCCGGACCTGAGTGGCCTTCATAGCGAGCAGCTGAAGGCGGACCTGGATAGCCAGGGCAGCATCAGACACACCCTCTGCACCCACACTGCTGCTGCCGCTAGCGGTAATGGCAGCCAGACCCTCGTTCATCTGGGTCACCCACCGTGGCGCATCAACCTGGGAGAAGTAGGCTGAGACGGCCGATCCAAGCACAAAGCAGCCTAGAATGGCTCGCTGCCGCTCGAGGTAGAGCCGAGCATTAGTCCACCCATCACCTAGTACCGTTGCCGCTGTGATCGTAGCGGCCGCCGTGTTGTTGTACACATCGTCAAACCCACCTCTTGGTTCGAGTTGGCTTATTGTGTGCGTAATATCTGGTGCTGTTTGGTCCAGAGAACGCAACTCCCCGGCCAACGACGTAGCCACTGCCATGAGTCGAGACAGACTGCGACGGCTGCTTAGGTGCTCCCAGCCCCATGCAATGTAGACAAGAAGACCCAGCAACAAATCAACTGTTTGTTGCGGTTGCTGCTGCTTCTGGTGCCGAGATAGTTGTAGAAATGCCATCTCGCACAGCACACGTTTTAGCTCGAGGGAGCTTTCCCTCTTGTCCTCAGACGATGCCGAAGTCACGCAAACAATGGCGCGGAACAGAAAAGGCCGCTCTATCCGCAGCTGCTCAGCCGTGAGGTGGGTAGGCAAGTGAACAAAGGGAAAGTGGTGCAGCATTCGCGATCGGAATGTGTCGAGAGAGACCGATGCAGATGGCGGAGATACAGACGGCGACATGAACGCGTCCAGGACCGTCGATGGCGGGGTAGCCAGAGAGATGCTGTTGGCATTGAACCCATTCGTATTGTCCACTGCCCACCAAGGAGCAGCGACACCGGTGGCGCAAGTCCCGGTGTGCTCGTCTTCGTCGCTAAAAGTGTTGCGAGGGTCTTCCATAGTGTCGCTTCTTCTGCTGCCTTCTGCGACCACGTCTTGATAAGTCACACTGGGAGGGGTTTGCATCAGCGTCGCCGGGTGGTGCTCAGCTGTCTCGACTTCGAGCATTGGTTGCGACTGTGGCAATTGTTGCTGGTCTTGGTGTTGATGTAGTTGTTGTTCTGGTGGTGAATTCTGCTGTTGCTGCTGCTGCTGCTGCTGCTGCTGTTGCGACCATACGCTGACTCTGTCGCCCTGAATGTCGCTCATGTTCCCCATATTGCCCACGTTTCCAATACTGTTCATAATATCCACGTTGACGTTGCCCGCTTGGAGTAGCGACACCAGCTGACCAAGCGTGCCCTCTAGTTTGGCGATGCGATCGTCGGGCGAGTTCTGCTTCTTATCGCTGCGCCGCCGTAACACGTCGGCTGGATGACATGGTCGCTTGAGACGGTGACACCTATTTATCATATCCGTTTGTGTCAACGAGTGCCAACAGATGCGGGTTTGCCAGCTCCCAAACCCAAGCCCAGAACAAAGCTCCGACTGACCTTTCGCATCCGCTGCCTTCAAGGCGAGGAATGCACTTGCATTTGGTCTTGAAGCAGCTCAAGCACGCTTGGCCATAAGGCGCCGAGCGGCCTGCTGTTCTCACCATTGCGGTAATCTTTCCGACTCGGGATCGGAGTAATTATTGACGTCGATGTTCTTTTGCGCGATTGAGCTTGGATGTTAGGAAGCTGACATGTTCTTGTAGGATGTGGTAAGGCTGCTGCTGTACGGTAATGGCGGCGCACATCATCTCACACACGGGCCACACCTAGACCTGAGGCACATGAAAAGAACATTAGCGTTACCAGTCAATAAATTTGCATTTAACCAGTGAAAAATCTATAAATCTTGAGTAGTATAGCTAATGAATGGTTCAGAATACAAAATTTCCAAATTATATTTATGGGATACTATTTAATTGCACATATGTTACAATATGGTGTTTGTTAATAATTATGTACCTATACGGTCAATTTAAGATTATCTTTATACTTTTCACCGTCATACTTTAGTACATCTACTTAGCCAATATTGTTTTAGAGTACCTGAGCATCTTACTCGTTGACTGACGGGCTGTGATTGAACCTACCCTAGAACTCGAAAAAAACAATTTAATTAGAAAGTCCCGATGGATTATAAACTGTCTACGACCGAATCTTGATTGTTGAATCCTTTGTTCCTCTGCATCTATGGCCCTTGAGCTAGGCAGCATTCCGATTCCGGTTGACATTGTTTGGAAATACGTTAGAGCTGTCTTGCATCATTGGCAGGATCGGTTGGAAAATCAGCAAACCTGGGCAAATCTCACCACATCTTCTTTACTTGGGTACCTATGTCCCGTTTAATACACAGCGGACGGGCTCCGGGGTTATTACATCCGTGGATATTGCTTATGGCACTGGCTGCTGATAAATGCTGCAGGGCCACTCAAATTGTCCGTGCACATGCACATGTACTTCAATTTTGCCATGCGGCATCTGGGAATAATTTGTAGCTTACTTGCCAAATCCATGTTAAGCAGCTGCAGCTCTTATCTCTGTTACTATCTTCCCAACATCATAGTCCCACACGGTTCGGGAAGCTCGCTCAAGCTTCAATCTGCTCCTCTCGGCGTCTCTCCCCGTTGGGCCATATCGCCACTGGTAAATCTGACCCATTTCACGCGAGGAGCGAACAACCCACTGGCCACGATCTATCCTTGCCTGGCTGTAAGCTTGCAATGCGTGCACAATGGCCTCTCTCTGGCTAAGACTATCACCATCGCTGCCACTGCTGCCACCAGCCTGCACCGCCGCCAAAGCCTCACAGAGCACAAGAGCGTCTTCGACACCAATGCAGGCTCCGACGCCCTGGAATGGACTACTTGCATGGGCAGCGTCACCAGCGAGGCAGACACGGCCACGTGCATATGTTGGGGCCGGGTTCTCATCCATGTCAAAGATCCCCCACTTGACCATGCTGTCAGGGAAGAGCTTGGTAATTTCCACGAGATGCGGACCCCAGCCGACGACGGCGCGCTCGAGCTCTTCTCGTGTGCCCGGAGCCGTCATTTTCTCGGGGTCTGGGAATTCTGAGGATTCGTGGGCAAAAAACGCAACGTTTAGAAGGGTTCCATTCATGACCTGTTATGCGTGTTAGCCGGGCCGATCTTGGAGCTGGATCTCAAACCACCCCATTCAGAAGTACCGGCTTATACTGACAGGGTAAGACATCATGTTGGCGTTAGGACCGCAGTGCATACACGCTTTCCTTGCCTTGTCCTCACCGAGAGCGGCAATACCGGCGTCGATGGGCACCATGGTACGGTAGGCGACTGTGTGAGTGTAGCTGGGCCGAGTGGCTGGGTGATGAGCGCCGAGAAGCGTCTTTCGGGTGGTCGAATGGATGCCGTCGCACCCAAGCACGACGTCTGCCTCGGCAGTGGTTCCGTCTGCGAAATGCAGAACAACTTTGTTATTCGCATCGTTGTCATCGTAGCTCACGAGCTGCTTCCCAAACTTGGCTACATTATCAGGCAGTAAACTGACCATGCCGAGCAGGAATTGCGAGCGTACACAACCCCAGAAAGCGAGCTTGTTTCCCGGAAGTTGGAAGAGGAGCGATGTCGACTCATCCTCGGCGTCTTGCTTTGTCTGCGGGTGGTAGGCGTTCCAGTAGGTTGTGCTTGAGTCGTTGGGGTCTGTCTTCTGACTGATGCGACTCAGCACATCGAGGATGCCGGGATCCAAGCGCTGCATGCACTCTCGGGCCACGCCGGTAAATGCAAAGCCAGCGCTAATCTCATGCCAGTTGGATGAGCGTTCGTAGATAGTTACCTTGATGCCTCGGCGGATCAGACCGAGCGCTGTCATGACACCGACGACGCCACCCCCTACAACGGCCACCTCCAAAGAGGGCGCTGTGGTGCTGTTGCTGTTTGCCATTGTGCTCAACCGTAATCTGGCAGCTTGCAAGATAGGAAAATAGACCAATTAGACATGATAAATAATGAATTGCGGCACAATATACAGGTAGAATTGCCACCATGGAGGGATACAAGTCGTATGATGTAAACAAATTCAAGTCCTAGAGGCGTTATACAATATTACAACAAATTAAACAGATATAACAGCCTAACCAAAAAGGGTGAGCTGAAGATAATCGGCGGAGTTTAGATCCTCCTTGCTTTTGAAGTGAGAAATCTCAGCCGGAGGCTCCGCGCGGACTTTCGGATAAAATATCTTGTAGAGATAACACTCGCACAGAAGGAAAAAAATCAGCACAAGGCAACGTATTACCTATCTCCGATAG
This sequence comes from Trichoderma guizhouense, assembly GCA_002022785.1. NCBI lineage: Eukaryota > Fungi > Ascomycota > Sordariomycetes > Hypocreales > Hypocreaceae > Trichoderma > Trichoderma guizhouense. The sequence goes on from LVVK01000021.1 coordinate 716,617, forward strand.
TAATCTTACTGAATGAATCCAAGGAAGATTATGTGTAAGACTTTCTGTATCATGGTTTAGCGCTTCATATCTCGGGTTGCTATAGATATAGTTCTGCCGTGATTCGAATCGATCGAGGCACACCAACCAAGTTACAAGTAACCGAGTGCGTTCTGTTCAACAAGTAACCAAGTGTTCTGTTTAACAAGACACCAACTGTTCTATAGCTCGGTTGCCTTTACCTTTCTTCTTTCCCTTTTCATTCCATTTGGCACTAGTTTAGTAGTCACCCGTACATACCTTTACACATATTCACACAATGACTACTTCAACCATCGCATCATCCGTGGCGGATGCGCCTAAAGCAACAACCTTTGTCTTCGGCGGTCACATCGGTACACAAAGCAAAAAATCACTCGAAAAGCCAGTAAAGCAATTCCTCAGCGGCCCCAACGCAACATGGATACTAGAGGCCGTCAGTGGGCTGCCGCACTACTGGGAGGCCCTGGTGGAAAAGATCCCGGAGATCGCCGGCGCAGTCTCAGGTGCTGAATTACTCAAGGACTTTGACTCATGGCTGCGAAATGGTATCTCGGAAGGCGACCTGCTTGCGCCCGAGACGGAGCTGCCTAACATTCTTATTGGGCCATTGATGGTGGCCATCCAGCTGGACCAGTACTGGCGGTATCTGGAATTTCGGTTGGATGATGTTGCCATCTCAGATCCCCAAGCGGAACTCGTTAAACAACAACAGCAGAAGCAACAAACCACCACTCGTCCTGTAGAAACGCTGGGTTTCTGTGCTGGTCTCATCAGCGCCGTGGCAGTGGCGAGCTCCCACGACAGGGCCGAGTTTGAAAAGTACGGCGCCGTGGCAGTGCGTATCGGCATGCTGATGGCAGCCCTGGTGGACGCGCGCGAATCCCGAGACGAAGCTAGAGGTATGGGCGGATCGGTATCGTTTGGAACCGCATGGCGAAGCGGCACCAAGCAAGGCAACGATTTGACAAGCATTGTATCATCGCTTTCGCCAGACGCATATGTATCGGTGCTCTTTGATGAGGCACGCGCTACAGTGTCAACTTCTGAGCGTGTAGCTCCAACGCTGGTGCGGAGACTTCGGGCTGCCGGTGTGACGGCAGTTCCACTCCCGTTCAAGGGCCACATGCACACGCCGGGGGTGGAGCGGAAGCGCCAGACGGAGGCGCTGATCGAGCTGTGCCGGGTGGGGCCGAACAGCGCCGGGCTTCAGTTCCCGGCGGCGTCGCAACTGGCGCTACCGACGTTCAGCAACTCCGCGGACGGGTCCCATGTATCTCCTGATGAAACGGATCTCACCGGAATGCTGCTGCGGGCGATTTTGACGCAGCAGTTCAACTGGGCCGGGACGATGTCGAAACTACTGTCGGCGTCGGCAACGGCGCATAAGGAGGTGTCTCTTGTAGCTTTTGGGCTGGACCAGTGCATTCCGCCAACAATCACGCGAAAGTTTGGGCCGAAGCAGGCACACTACGAACAGCTGGAGAGCCACATTGAGAGTTGGAAGCTCCAGAAGATCTCGTCGTTGGCTTTGGCTACGGCCAAGACGGCGGCCCCACCTCCGGTCAACGGCCCCACCTTAACAGTCAAGGATGAACCTCAAACATCAGTAACACAAGGAAAGTCTAACGAGGATGTCATCGCCATTGTGGGCATGTCTATTAAAGCGTCTGGGGCTGATGACCTGGAAGAATTCGCAGCGATGCTCAAAACGGGCAAGTCGCAGCATGAGCTGATCACGGCGGAGCGGATGACTCCGGATATGCTCTTCCGGGAACCAGAGGAGGACCCAAAGAAGAAGAAGAGCTACTACGGTAACTTCTTACGGGACTCAGATGCTTTTGACCACAAATTCTTCAAGAGAAGCCCCCGTGAGAGCCAAGCCATGGACCCTCAGTGTCGCTTAGCCATGCAGGTAGCATACCAAGCGGTCGAGCAGTCAGGCTACTTCACGGAGCCCAAGTTGACGAGCAAAGAACAAGAACACGTCGGTGCTTACCTGGGCGTGTGCGGCGTAGATTACGAGCAGAACACGGCCTGCCATGCGGCAAGCGCATTCACTGCTACGGGCGCTTTGCGCAGCTTCATCACAGGTCGGATCGCGCACTTCTTTGGCTGGACCGGTCCCGCAATGACATTTGATACGGCGTGTTCGTCGTCAACAGTAGCTCTACACACGGCCTGCCGCGACCTGCTATCTGGCGAGGCTACTTCAGCTTTAGTTGGAGGCGTGAATATCATGACGAGCATGCAATGGATGCAGAACCTCAGTGCTGGCAGCTTCCTGAGTCCGACGGGTCAATGCAAGCCGTTTGACGCTGATGCCGACGGCTACTGCCGTGGAGAGGGAGTCGCTTTCGTCTTTCTCAAGAAGCTTTCGGATGCCGAGGCCGCTGGCAACACGGTGCTGGGTACCATCCGGGCGACGGCGGTATACCAGAACCTCAATATCACGCCGCTGTTCGTGCCCAACGTGCCATCGCTGTCACAGTTGTTCAAGGATGTGATCCGCAAGGCCGGTGTCGACCCGTCCGAAATTTCCTTGGTTGAGGCCCACGGCACTGGCACAGCAGTTGGTGACCCGGCCGAGTACGAGAGTGTCAAATTGGCGCTCGCTAGCCCGCATCGTAATGCTGTCGTGCCTATTGGCTCAGTGAAAGGTCATGTAGGTCACACGGAGGGTGCGTCTGGAATGATTGCACTCGTGAAAGTGCTCATGATGATGCGCGACAACTTCATCCCGCCCCAGGCCAGCTTCACACGCATGAATCCGCATACCCACGCCTCGCCGGCCGACATGATGGAGGTGGTGACCGAGCTGCGGCCGTGGACCGCCGAACGTAAGCTTGCTCTGCTTAACAATTACGGCGCGTGCGGTTCCAATGCCAGTGTTGTCATCGACTACTCGGCTCCTAAGGCCTTGGAGAACCGCCTGCAAGCTCAGACGGCGACAGAGACCCGGCAGCCATTCTGGATCCCCGGATTCGACGTCCGCAGTATCGCCGCCTACAGTAAGGCACTTGATACATTCATCCGTGGCCGCACCGGAGACAAGAAAGTAAACCTGGCCGACGTGGCGTTTAACCTAGCCCGCCAGACAAATCCCAGCTTGCCTCAAGGGTTGATTTTCAGCTGTCAGTCGTTGGAAGAGCTACAGGGAAAGCTGGCTCAGGCTGCTGTGGCCACTAAAGAAACAGCTGCTGCCGCAGGCATCGTAGTCTCCAAGTCAGAGCGGCCGGTCGTGCTGTGCTTCGGTGGCCAAGTTTCGACATTTGTCGGATTAGACCGCGCGTTATACGAGAGGGTCGCCGTCCTGCGGCACCACCTGGATGCTTGCGATGCGGCTGCCACGGCGGCGGGCTTATCAAGCATTTTCCCTGCCATCTTTTCGCGTGAGCCCATCCCTGACACTGTCCAGTTACAGACGGCGCTGTTTGCCATGCAGTACGCCAGCGCCCGAACTTGGATGGACAGTGGACTGGCCTCGAAGATTGTGTCCGTCGTGGGCCACAGCTTCGGCGAGATCACGGCGCTCTGCGTGGCCGGTGTGCTAAGCCTCGACGATACAGTTAAGCTGGTCGCTGGCCGAGCAAAGCTGGTGCGTGATGCCTGGGGGCCGGATTCAGGGGCTATGATGGCTGTCGAGGCGGATGAGGCTGTCGTCCAGGATTTGCTGAAGGAGGCCAACTCGAACGGTGATGGCTCAGCCAGCATCGCTTGCTACAACGGCCCTCGCAGCTTCACACTGGCCGGTACAACCAAGGCCATCGATGCCGTGGCCGCCACTCTTGCTAGCAACAGCAAGTTTTCTGGAGCCGGCATCAAGAGCAAACGGCTCAACGTGACGAATGCTTTCCATTCGGTGCTGGTGGAGCAGCTTGTCGACGATCTTGGAAAAGTCGGCCGTGAACTCAATTTCCATGACGCCCTGATCCCAATTGAACGGGCTACTGAGCAAGAGTCAACAGGCTCCTTAGACTGGACCTTTGTGCCATCGCACATGCGCCAGCCTGTATTCTTTAACCACGCTGTACAGCGGCTGGCCAAGAAACACCCACAGGCCATCTTCCTCGAAGCTGGATCAAACTCCACGATCACGGTGATGGCGAGCCGCGCGTTGGCCCAAGTCAATTCTGCCAATACACTCGCCTTCCAGGCTGTATCCATCACTAACACTGAAAAGGGCCTTGACGGACTCGCAGATGCTACGGTAGCGCTATGGAGGCAGGGCTTGCGCGTGAACTTCTGGCCTCATCACCACTCCCAGGCGAGCGAGTACGTGCAACTACTTCTCCCGCCTTACCAGTTCGAAAAGTCACGCCACTGGCTGGAGGTAAAATCGCCGCTGGAGGCTGTTACCAAGGCAGCCCAGGCCATGATTGCTGCGTCGGGAGTGTCTACTACAGGAGTTGGACGTGTTACTGAGGTGGAAGACCCTAAGAAGCTGCCCCTCTGGACTTTCATCGGCCATCAGGAGGCCAAAGGAAACAAGAAGCTGGCTCGCTTCCGGATCAACACGAGCTCAGACTCGTATCAGCGCTTGTTTGCATCTCACGTTATTGCCCAGACGGCGCCCATCTGCCCAGCAACACTCGAGATCGACATCGCCATCGAAGCTCTCTTCAGCCTCAATGCGGACTGGCGGGCTTCTGGCTACTCTCCCACGGTTCACGATCTCATCACTCACACACCAGTATGTGCCAACTCGGCGCGTACCTTCTACATGGATCTGTCGCCGTTGGACAAGACCGAAACAAAGTGGCACTTTAACTTACACAGCGTCGCGGGCAACGGCGGCGACTCCCAGGCCCACGCCGAGGCCACAGTCCGCATGCACGCGCCAACTGATGCCTCTTATCTGCAAAAGTTTAGTCGCTACGAGCGTCTGGTTAGCCACGCTCAGTGTGAGGCCCTTCTAAAGCTTGGCCTTGACAGCGATGGCGTCGAGGTGCTACAGGGCCGCAACGTGTACCGCGCCTTCACCGAAGTCGTTGATTTCGGTCCGGTCTACCGCGGTGTCAAGTACGTGGTCGGTCGTGAAGGCGAGAGCGCTGGTGTAATCCATAAACAACACCAGGGTCATACCTGGCTCGACGTGCCCATGAGCGACTCGTTCGGCCAGATCGCCGGCATTCACGTGAATCTGCTGACCGACGACTTACCGCCAGCCGATATGTTCGTTGCCACCGGTTGCGAGTTGTTAATGCGATCGCCAAAGGCTCAGCCAGATGTTTCTGGGAAAGAGAACGGCCCCAGCGTCTGGCATGTTCTCGCCCGTCACGAGCGCCAGTCCGACAAGGCGTATACAACCGACGTCTTTATCTTTGACGCCTCTACCGGCGCGCTGACAGAGATCATGTTGGGCCTGCAGTACGCACGCGTGTCCAAGGCGTCAATGAGTAAGATCCTCACGCGCTTTACAGCGGACCAAGAGTTCCTTAGAAAACCAACAGGGGCGTCTGCTGCTGCTGCTGTTGCTCATCCTCCCCCCGTTACTGTTACTGTTCCTTCAGCTTCCGTTACTGCCCCTATCAAGACTAGCTCAAAGCCGAAGAAGACAAAGCAAAAGGAAAAGGGCTTCGACATTACTGATGCCGTCCGTAATCTGGTGGCTGAGGTCTCTGGCATCGATGCTAGTGAGATAACACTCGACAGCGAGATGGCCGAAGTGGGCATCGACTCACTTATGGGTATGGAGCTGGCTCGTGAAGTTGAAAATAAATTCAAGTGTACTCTCAACCAAGCCGAAATGATGGAAGCAGTCAGCCTGCGCCAATTTGTCGCCTGCGTCGCAAAGGCGCTGGGAGACGCTGGAACAGACGCTGCCGAGCAAGACTCAGATACTGCTGACAGCGACTCGGCTGTGGAATTTATGCGGTCGGACGAGACTGATGACACGGCCTCTGATATCACTACACCAGAGCCTGAAGAGGCATCTACTTTCTCCAAGCCCGTCTCGCTGGCAGCCGGTCCCGCCACTAGCAACCTGACCCTCAATGCCTCCGACATCCTCGAGTGCTTCGGTCATGTTAAGTTGAGGACTGACGATAAAATCCGCGAGTTTGGCATCGATAGTATCGCCCGTGTCGGCCTGGCTAGCAGCAATAGACTCTGTACAGCCCTTGTCGTCGAGGCTTTTGATGAGCTTGGGTCGCCACTGCGGACAGCTACTCCAGGGCAGCTTCTGGATCGTGTTGGCTTCTTGCCGCAGCATGGCCGAATGATGGAATGGGTCTATGGCTTCCTGGAGCATGAGGCACGATTGATTGATATTGACACGGTAACAGGCCAGATCACACGCACACATGTGGCTGTCCCGCGCAAGAACAGCGCCGATCTGCTCGACGAACTGGTAGCCGCGCATCCCGAGTCCGCCATCCCCAACCGCCTGGCCTACTATGCCGGTAAGAACCTGGCTGGCGTCCTCAGCGGCTCTACTGATGGTATCCGAGTCATATTTGGCAGTGCTGAAGGCCGTCGGCTGGTCCAGACTATGTACTGCGACTACGACTTCAACCGCATGCACTATGACCAGATGGCAGAGGTCATCACCCGGTTATCCAGCCGCCTGACCCAGACCGGTGAAACTCTGAAGGTTCTTGAAATGGGTGGCGGCACCGGTGGTACGACAAACGTAATTGCTCCGTTACTGGCTTCCCTAGGCATTCCAGTTGAATATACATTCACTGACCTTTCGACGTCCATGGTGGCCAACGCACGCCGCAAGTTCGCTGCGCAGTATCCGTTTATGCGCTTCGCCGTACACGATATTGAGAAGCCGCCGGCCGCAGAGCTCCTAGGACAGCATCTAGTCTTAGCAAGCAATGCTATCCATGCTACTCGCAGCTTGCTCGAGTCGGCGTCAAACGTGCACCAGGCCCTACGCCCTGATGGTTTCCTCATGATCCTCGAGATGACGGAGAGTCTGCCATTCGTTGATATTGTGTTCGGCTTGCTCGAGGGCTGGTGGCTCTTCAATGATGGTCGTACTCACGCCGTCGTTACCGCCGAGCACTGGGAGCGCGCTCTGCACGCCTCAGGTTTCGGTCATGTCGACTGGACGGATGGCGAAAGGCCCGAGAACGCCTTCCAAAAGGTCATCATTGCCCTGGCCTCCGGAGAGCCGACAGCTCGTCTCCCGGCGTCGGTAGCATCTACAGAGGAAACTAAGGTGGTTGATAGAGGCGACGTGGCGGCCCGCGAGGCTGAAGCCGAACGCCTCGTAGCCTCTTACACAGCCGGTTGGGCCACACCAGCCCTCAATTCCGCAGTCATCGATACCTCTACCGCTTCTTCTCCCGCCGTGGTCATCGTCACTGGTGCTACTGGCAGCCTCGGCGCCCACCTCGTGCAATCGCTTGCCGAACGCCAGAATGTCGCTACCGTTGTCTGTGTAAACCGTCAGTCTAGCGTCCCAGCCGATCAGCGCCAGGCCGAAGCATTCTCATCGAGAGGTATTGCTCTGTCGCCTTCTGCGCAGGAAAAGCTGCGCGTCTATGAGACCGACACCTCCAAGCCGCAGCTTGGCCTGCCTACTCAAGAATACACCTGGTTGGCTGCAAATGCCACCCATATTATACACAACGCCTGGCCCATGAGTGGCACACGACCGCTCAAAGCTTTTGAGCCGCAGCTGCAGACGATGCGCAACTTGCTGGACCTGGCGCGAGAGATTGCTCTGGGAAATCCAAAGACTCGCGTCGGCTTCCAGTTCGTGTCTTCGATTGGCGTGGTTGGCTATGCGGATACGTCCGCTGGGCCCCAGATTCTTGAAGACCGCGTATCAATAGCCTCTGTCATGCCCAGTGGCTACACCGAGGGCAAATGGGTATGCGAGCGCATGATTGACGAGACGTTGCACCGCTACCCAGGCCTTTTCCGCGCCACCGTCACCCGCCCAGGCCAGATCAGTGGCTCCAGTCGCAGCGGCTTCTGGAACCCAGTCGAGCACTTTGCCTTCTTGGTGAAGAGCGCACAGGCTTTACGTGTGTGGCCCGACTTCAGTGGTCGTTTGCAGTGGTTGCCTGTTGACCGCTCCGCCAGTGTGAGTGTAGATTTGCTACAACTGGAAAAGGGTGGTGATTCAGCTGCCTATCCGGTCTACCATATTGACAACCCGGTTGGCCAGCCGTGGGAAGAAATGTCGCCCGTGCTGGCGGCGGCCCTCGATATCCCTTCCCAGAACGTCATCCCTTATGCCGACTGGATCATGCGCGTGCGCCGCTCGCCGCTCTCCGCGGACGAGAATCCGGCTGCTCGTATCATTGACTTCCTTGACGGCCACTTTGAGCGCATGTCCTGCGGTGGCATAATCCTTGACACACAGAAAGCAAAGGAACACTCAGCCACGATGGCAGCCCAGGGAGCCGTGGATGCTGATATCGCTCGGGCGTATGTAGCATCTTGGAAGGCTATGGGGTTTCTGAAATAGATTGTTCTCTGAAGAGTATTAGCTGATAGTATTTTTGGAGTTTCTTTGCTTGTATAACTTGATTAATTTGTCATTTGGAGTGGCTAGAGCGTGGGAAATTGTCTGGATTATGCTCTCAATACCGGTTGGAATTTGGAAGTCCGGAGCTTTAGATGTTGATGAGACCGCACATGCCGCCACACGTGATGGACCTCAACCTAAACCCGTTGATATCTATGTTTGCTGGAATTAAATAGCTTTTCCATATCTTTTTAGTTCAAAATGTTGAAAATAATTCACTTCAACTTCTTGGCTGCCTTTGTTTTCACGAGTGTGTGCAGGTAAGTAAGTATCCGCGGGCAAATTTACATCATTGGCCGAGATTGTCAAGTCAGAAAAGTCTACCATTTCCAACCTACATTAACTTGTCCTCTAAGCCATTCATTGATCGAATCGAGTCCACAAAGCAAGGTTTTTTCTTTTCTTTTATAGCCATTGCTTTCTACGACGCGATTTAAAGTTGCAAACTGACTCGATTACAGGCTTTGAGTGTACTGAGTTCTTGGAATCAGAAGTGACAAACCGATCCTTCAGCATACATTGATTGGCTGATTTACATATTGTGACCATAGGATGGGATTTAGAACCCTCTTTGATGTTGATAGAGGAGGACAGGAGCGGGAAAACATAGGTTAACAATACACTTATTCTATGATTATACAACACTCACAGCAAACTTCGAATTTGAAATATTTCAACACATTTCGGCCACACATTATCATTAAGAGTTGGTACAAAAGACAAAGGTGCACAAGAAGATCAATTAGTCTAGGTACGCATCACTAACAAGGCTATATCATGAACTTCTACCCAACGTATCTTACATACTGCTTCCACAGCGGGTCCTTCTTCAACCCGTTGATGTCGTCCTCGGGCATGCACAGCGTTAGAGGAATGAAGGCACCCTCAGCATCATTGATGATCAAACATCCGGGAATGGGAGCAGCGGTTGGTCGACGGAAGAAGCACGACCGGCCCAGTGGGCCCCAAGAAGCCGGCAGAGGCTGCACCTGGCCGGTTGCCGTCACCATGAGGTCTGCCCGGGGGTCGTGTGTGCCGCCATACAGCAGGCTGGATGTGTCTGGCTCGCGGGCCATGAATGTAGCAAAGCTGCGGATGGCCCAAGCCGTGTTGGCCTGGTTGAGCTCACGACGCAACACCTGCGCAATCTGTGGCAGGGAGAGTTCGGCTACCTGTCCCAAGGACAGCCGTACCAAGGCGTGGCATACCATGTGTCCCATGTAAGTCAGTGGTACACCCAGTGCCATACGGCCGTCGATGGCTCGGCCGAGCTTCGACATGCGCTCTGGCGGCTGTCCGTTGGCAATACGCACGGCGCAGAGGCGTTGCCATGCAAAGGCGGAGAAGATGTCGTTCTCAGACACCATGAGAGAACCCGGTTTGTTGGCTGATGCATCGTCTTTGACTGACTTGACGAGCCGGGCAAGAGCGTTGACTGGCATCTTGAAGTAGCACCACATCAGCGGGCTCGAGGGCGTCGCCCAAGTGTAGCCGGGTGGTTTCCGCAGGTGGCTGTAGTCTTTGAGGGGCTCGCCCAGCGGAATAAGTGGTATTACACGGCTGCGGTCACGATTGGCCTGCTCCAGATCATCAGCCGGAATCTCCTTACCGGCCATGACGATGGCCAGCAGGTTCAGAAATTGGTAGATGCCAGTGCCGTCAATGATGGTGTGGTGAGTGCTGAGGTTGAGGATCAGGCCACCGCGCACAAAGTTGGCCTGCATAGCGATCACAGGGTCAGGACCTTCGAGACCTCGGGGATGAGGCAGCGCTGGCCAGGGCGTCAAGACTGATCCATCCAGCATATTGATCGGCACGCCGGCTGAGATGAGCTTGGCCATGGGCGCGATGAGGTCGTCACAATATTTAACCCTGATGGGGTCCTCGGGCACATCCGCCGGCCACGGCACCGCCTTCAAAATGCCACCGGGTTTAGACTCCCGGGCCACCTGCCATCCCGTCCAAGGGATCTGCTCCTTAATCTTGTCAAAGCCGCTCTGGAGGGCTGCGACGATTGCATCGCGGTCTACATCATTTGGCAGCTTGAACCCAAACAGCAGCTGCGTGTATGCATTGAGTAGTGGGAATTGGGAGATGATGTCGCGATAGAGCTCTGAGTCTGCCTCGATAGTATCGCTCTGAGAAGGGAGTGCTTCCACTGCCACGGACATGGTAACTTAATTTTAGTTTGTCGTGACAAGTCAGGGAAACTTTACCCAAGAAAGATAGTCAAGAGTCGCCATCTTACATTGCGATCGCTAGTTTTAGTGGAAGTTATACACTCTGAATACATCTCGGCCGTGGAAGTACAGTTTGCTGCACTTTCGGAGTTTTGGAGTTTGGGTGTTTAGTTTCGGACTTTCGGACTTTCTTTGTCTTCTAGCGATTTTCTGGCGGGTCGGAGTGGTGAGACCTTGTTACCCTGTTCATGCCAGAAAATTAGCAGGGTAATTGTCTTCTTTCACTCTATTGAATCAATACTTGAGATTGACATAAAACTTATCATTCCAAAAGAAACAAGAAGAAGAAGGTTTGTGAGCAATATCAGGCAGCTCTGGCAACTTTCGGATAACTTCGTTTCAAGGATCAAGTTTCGAAAATGCGACGAATCAGTTGCTTATATATATGCTAGAATCCTCTTTTCCCCTCATAGACAAGCACAAATGGTAGGTAGAGGTTGCGTAAATTATCGATATTTATCCCTGCCTTTAGGCGTAGCCTCTAACTGTTGAAGTTCTCCATCTCACTCTGGCGATTGTCGATAATTACCCACCTGACCGCTGATCTACCGCTTAAAATGGAGCCAACCAAAGCGGTGATCTCTTCTATACAAAGCATCCATTCTCAGGCACCCAAGTGGAGGTCGGAAAAAGCAAATCGCAAAATGAATAAGTACATATATTCAGCAATATAATAAGCACCCAATCAGCTTATCGAACTCGCGTAGTACGAAAAAAAAATACCAAGTACTGAATAAATATAGACATAATAGCACTTCATGGAGAAATATAGATAGAGCAGCAGTTACTGGAGAAATATGGATATAGGAGCGGTTAGTAGAAAAATATAAATATAGTAGTTAATATTAGAGAAAGCATAGCTATAGTAGCAGATACTTAAACAATTAGGATTCGTAAGTGTATTATTTAAGGCGCGGCTGTTTAAAGTCTTCTCTGCCTCGGTTTTCCCGTCCTTCACTTGGCACCGCAAGCGCATCTCCTCTTGTGATCCGATGCAACGCTTTCTTCCAGGAGATCAGCCAAGACGAGATCAGCAGATATGCCTCGGCCCGAGCTTCCGTTCTAGCGTGTCTGAGCAAATATATGGATCCGGGCATACATACCCAGTGAATGTTCATCAGGACCTTTGCGTGTAATACCGGTCGTAATCTTTTACTACAAGACTCTGGGATATAGGAAAAAGCCGGAATGATAACCCTGCCGACAATGAATAATGCGATCACAGTTGCTATCATTCAAGCGGCTCTTCGATTAGGGCTACTCAACTAGACAATCATTCCTGAGGCGCATTATCTCGCCACCATTGGTCGTTTTGACGAAATACTTGTGCCTAAAGATTGCGTTGCATTTGGGGCGGGTAGGCCGGCAAATCTGTGCGCGAGGGGAGCCCATTTCTGCAACCTCATTTGTAGATAACGAGGATCTAGTGGGAAAGAACTTTTTTAGCATAGGATGCCATGCAAGTATAGTTCGTCCCAAAAAGAATGATAGAGAACTATCTCTATTGGGCATAATTCGCTGAGACGACGACTTACGGCTTTCGGATAAATGCGTCTACTTTCGATCTCATTTAGGTTTCTATGAGGTATATAAGTCTCTGGCTTGTGTCCTCTGTGAGTGGATACAATTACCTGATAAATACAATCTCTGAACCATTTTTGTGAAATCTCGGGCGATGTCGGTGGTATCGCTCAAGAGCCCAGCCGTTGAGTTGAACCACAAATCCATTGTGGCGTTATGGGACGGCAACAAGAGCCTAGTATAGGAATAGTAGTAGTATTGAGATGGGTTTTTCATCCTTAATCTATTCAATGTCCAGGTAGAAAGCGAATCTCGTTTACCAAGAGCGAGAGCCGACTATCCTAAGAGAGTATTTCGTATGAACAAAAATGGAGAATATTTCGACTATCCTAACTTGGCAAGGCGTTAGTGGGCCGCGCATTGGCAAAAACCGCTAAGAATGAGAGAGAAAAGATCTAATCTAATCTGATGACTCAAATTCCATCTGATAAGATTAAAGATCAGTTCATCGTTAGCTAAAAGATTGAGTCAATTCCAACGCTAGGCATGAAACAAGAGTTCTAGACTGCAGATCAAGTCCACATCAAGCGGCACATCTCCACCTTATTGAATTTTTACATGGCCAGGGTGAAGTCTTTCCGCGGCCCTGTGAATGATCACGGAAGGGCGTGCCAACCTACTGGTTACTAGAATCTGTCCTGTGATGGATCAGGCTCAGTAATCCGAAACTGCCAATCATCACGGAAAGGCAAGCCAGCCTAGTAAGAAGGGCATGCCAGCCTAGTGGTTGCTAAAGTTTGTGTCGTGATAAATACGAGCCGGTTGAGATGGAGTTTTCCAAGTTATGGTTAGAAGATTAGCTCAACCGTCGGCAACGGCGTGAGAGAGGGCACTGTCATGTGATTCACAACTTGCTTGAGAGTTATATAGTATATATTAATACATGAACTTGGCAATCGCCAAGCCGATCATTATCTCTCGGCATTCAGTTTAGTGAAGCTGTCAACTATCTGCGGCGGCACAGATATCAACAGCCTAGGACTTGAAAGTCTTTAAGCTATGATAGCCATGAAACAATTCTTCGGGGTCTTTCTGACTCTTGTCGGCTTATTCACGTCACATGGGCTGGCCAGAGTCATCAGCAAAGACCAAGAGTGTGTTTCCGCTGTCTTTGGTATTGTCGGAGGTCTCAACTTCGAAGGCATAGGCTACGGCAACTACTATTTGGGGATCTGCCAGAACCCTCTAAAAGTCGTCTCCACCTATGCCATCTCCAAGGCCTATTGCTCGTCCGCTGACCTAGGTCCCGGTTTCGAATACCTCAACTGGGCCTGCCTACAATATGCCGGCGCGGGACTTATACCAGAGGCAGATGTGGCTGTCAACTTGACTGATGAAGCAATAAGCCGCTATCCTATCCTTGATCAGGACGACGTAATCGTTCCGAAGAATCTCACGACGCCAGTTCTGGTTACGCGAGATTGGTTCGACTTGGGCTTCCGTACAGAGGTGTGCTCTTTCTCATTCTCTTTCTGCTCATATCCAAAGCGTTTCTCTCTAACAGCATTAACAAAATCATACAGGACACATGGGATTATGAGCTACGTTTGCACCCTACGTATGGGTAAGATTCAGCTACCGCCATCTTGCGCTATTTGCCGGATTGACAAAAATAAAGACTGACTTTTTCAATACTGCAGGTGGGCTATGTACGGATTCTGGGGTGGTATCCTCCTCATCGGAATGCTACGTCGACTCATCACCCACATCATCGAAAGCCGATCATCTCCATTATCCACCGATCCTGAAGACCTCGGAGCAGCGGATAGTCGCGAGAAACCAACAGCAGGAACCAAGTCGCTTGCACATATGTACTCACGAATCCGCAAGGCTCTTACTATTCCAAGCGGTTTACCTCCGTATCACAGCCAACTCTTGTTCGGATGCACCATACCAACTCGCATTGAGTCACTCGTTATTATCTCATGTTGGATCCTCAATTTCGTTCTTTGTTGCGTGAACTACCGTGGATTCGAGGGTAACCTATAGTAAGTGCTCAAGTCAACAAAACAAACTCGTGAGATGTATTGGCTAACACGTGATTGATGGAAGCTGGTCTGCAGTGTCACCTCAAATATGGCGATACATCTCTGATAGAGCGGGCATCATCGCTTACGCCAACCTACCATTGATGTGGATGTTCAGTGGCCGTAATAATATCTTCATCTGGCTCACAGGCTGGTCATTCTCTACATTCAATCTCTTCCACAGGCATATCGCTCGCATCGCAACGTTACAAGCCATCATTCATTCCGTCGGATACACAGTATTCTATTTCGAAATTGAAGGAGGTATGTTATTTACATCCTTTTCTTAATCTCTCTATAGAAGACCTTTGCATTAACAGGATCAAATCTAGCGGAAGGTTACTACTTACAATGGCATGATGCTTGGTTCTACCTAGGAGCTGTGGTAAGACGCTGTTTTTGACTAGCAACTCTCCAAGATTTTTTAGTGCTTCATATACATGTACTGATGTCGGCTCGCTCTAGGCAACGATTGCGATGAGTATTCTTGTTTTCTCTTCCTTCAGTTGGTTCCGACGCAGGATATATGATTCCTTTCTTCTGCTCCATATCCTTTTATCCGTCGTGTTGATCGTGGCTCTGTTCTAGTACGCTCTCCCGCCTTAACTTGACATGACTCAATTGTACATCGATTACTGACCACTGTTGATATCATAGCCACACTAGCATTTTTGACGGGGATTATAATCCATATCTATGGCCTCTCGTTGCTATCTGGAGCTTCGATCGTTTCCTAAGAATCGTTCGAGTAGTCTACTGCAATATTCATGTTCAACTACGCAAGAAGACACTCCATCGTAGCAATGCTGCCATTTCCTACGACCAGGACGCGAATATCATCCAGATTGATATCAATACTCATGTAAAGCCAGGGCCAGGCAAGCACTATTATCTCTACCAGCCCTTCCGCTTCACCGGCTGGGAGAATCACCCTCTCACTTTGGCCTATTGGGGCCAGTCTGCGGTAGAAACCAGCCAAACCCAGCAAAGAGATAACACAACAGATCCGCCTTCAAAAACCGCAGATGTTTCTGTTGTGACACCATCTGAGGCCGGTCCGCGAGATACAGCCATTGAAGGCGAGTATCTTCTCTCTTTCTGGATTCGCCCATATGATGGCTGGACTCGCCAACTCCGTGATCAGTGTCTCAAGTCCCAGCCTCTATCTCAACTCCATTCGATCATTACAGACACTATTCTTCTTGAAGGGCCTTACGGCATCGCAGAGCCTCTGTGGACTTTTGACGAGGTCCTTCTTATTGCAGGCGGATCTGGCATCACGGCCATGGTTCCGTACATTCTTGATCACATCGCAAGAACCGCCGCGTCCAATAAATCGAGCCAGACACGCATACGAGGACTGACACTGATTTGGACCAATCCAAAAGAAGCCTTTATCCGTAGGATTGCCCAGCGGGAACTCGCAACGGCACTTAAAAGAGACGATGTCCGGTATGAGTTTTACTGCACAGATTCTGCAAAGGTCGAGGTTGGATCGTTGCCTTCACCATCGATAGATGAGATTCCAATTGGAGATGCCGAAAAAGGTGCCACAGAAAGCGGTGTATTAAAAGGCAAAGAGGAGACAGACATATCTGAATCGGCAGATGGCGCAGACGAGGCGGGTTCTTTGCCCATCACAATGTGCAGGCCTGATATCCCGGCAATCATTGAGAAGGCAGCGGCCTCTGCTGCCGAGTCCGGATCAAGGCTTGCGGTGTTTTCATGCGGTCCAGGAGGGATGTCAGATACCGCAAGAGAGGCGACGTATCGGGTTATACGTCAACAGAACAACTCTGTTGAGTATTTTGAAGAATCATTCGGGTGGTAGTGATGATTCGGGAAGTGCTGGGTACCATCGAAAAGTTTTGTTATTATTTAGGCTCTCATGACACTGGTCTTACATATCATCTTCCAGTGTATCATAAACAAATCCGTATAAAGCATTTTGAAACAAGTGTAAATGCATGCGATTCTATGAATGTCGTGATGGGACATGAATGTCGTGATGGGACTTTAACTTTTCCACTTGCGGTGATAGTACATACTTAGAGACAGGCTCAAACGGACAATAACCCACATAAATCACCATATTCATCGATGAAAATCCTTCAGGTTGCTCCGTTGTCACGAGAATCCATTCAGTAATGATATACGTAGAGCGTATTGGCGGCCACACGAGGAAGAAGAACGAATCCATTTAGAAATCTCCATTCAAATCAACTTCAACTAGAGATCATTTAAGATACAAGACAGGTCGTACACCACCAAGCTACTCAACCTAAAACCTACAAGCTGTTCTACATAATATATCATCAGCCCTGAACCCACTGCGCCACGATCACGGATGTCGTATAGACCATGGCAACAGCTCCAACAACTATCGTCAAGAGATCCAAGCACTTCTCCCGCTTACTCTCAGCAACACCCTTGAGATGCAAATATGCTGGGTACATGTAGACTAAAGGAATGCAAGCAAAAGACCCCGTGAGAGCCACAAACTTATCCAGATCGCTTGCACCAACCACCGCAACACCGATACAAACGGCAATGGTCAGCGTCCGAAGGCCATTCTTCTTCCATTTGATTGCTGCACTCTTCTTGCCTGTGGCTCGTTCCCCAAAGATTGACGTCTCCAGGATACGTACGGCAGGAAACAGCTGCACAGGCTCACCCGCCAGTACGGCCAGTGAATAGAGGAATTGAACTGAATTGACAACAGGCGAATCCTGGGGGAAGTTGGAAATGATCTGGATCTTGGTATTCTCGCCGAAAGTTGCGTAGCATAGTGCTCCAACCGATGTAAAGATGGCTGTGATGAGGAACATGACGAAGTAGAGCAGGCCCTTGAAATGATGGGGCTTCTTCATGCTCGACTGGATTGGGAGAATCAAGCCGATTCCTTCAAACGTAAAGATGGCCGAGCCAAGAGTCAGAGGAAAGTCCCTTGGGTTGAATAGCTTAACGCTTGGTTCGATGCCGTGCCTAGCTAGACTTCCAATATCGTAGTACCAGATATACACAAGCCCAATGAGAATAAAGACGTCTGCCACCAGTGCAACAGGACCTAGCTTAGAAATGTTGCGGATCAAAGCGAGGGGGATGAGGGGGAGGAACTGAAGCCCAATTAGCCCTGACACTCCAAGATGGCCGACGCCCTTGGTCACGGCATCGAGGAAGGAGAAGAGATTTTCTGCCGTGAAAATGATGCCCGAGCAGACAAACCCAAGTTGGGAAATAGCAATTGATGCAAGTATCAAGCTTCGGAACCGAGGACCGACGATGGCTTCACCAATCTCTCCGTAACCACCGCCATACTTGTGACGGCAGTCAAGTAGCAAACGGAAGCAGAAGCAATTGACCAAAGATACGGAAATCAGCGCAAGCGACGAAAAGAGAATGCCTCCATTGCGAAATGCCTTGGGAAGAAACAAGATGCCCGTGCCAATAAAGGCCTTGATGAGCGTGAAGAAGGTCTTGACAGTGCTAGCGTCACCCTCACGGCTCATGCGCCTGGAGCTCTTCCGCCGATCAGCTTTGGGCCGCGCGAGCAGTGGACGTTGTTCATCAATGATGGCTTCTTCAGAATCCTCAGTGACGGCAGATTCGTCCTCATCTTCGTCGGTATCCTCGAGGGCCTCACCGGCAAAGCTGCCGTAGAGGTCGAGGAAATCGACAAAGGTGCTGGCCACAACGAGCCCACTCTGCTGCCGCTGTCGAGCCCGGCGACGCAGATGCTGCCGCCTGAATCCACCCGGCTCAAGCTGCTCAGCATGTGATAATTCACCAGCCGGGCCCAGATGGGGCGAAGGATGATGAGAAAAGGTGTTGGATCGGCGAATTGAGCTGGCTCGGGCCTTGATCTTGAACATGTCGCGGTGGATGTCACCGCCCTGGAGCTTCAGCGAAGACTCTAGCGTCTCCAGAGTCGGGGTTACATCACTGCCTCCCTCTTGCCCGTTGCCATTGTTGGGAGCAGCTAGCTCTGTCGCAGAGGCCGCGGGAGAGTCAAACAGATCTTGGCTCGCCGATGAAGGAGCGACAATGGGCTCTACGACGACCTCGATGGGCTCGTTAGCCAGGCTCACTTCCGGGTCGGCAGAATAGCCCTCTGGCAGATGGCGGTCGAGAATGGCAGCCTGACGATGGACGCCGTCGGAACTGCTCGGGCTGTCGACTGAAGCCCCCACGAGATCCGGCTCGGACATGATGTCGATGACGACGTTGTTTCACCGCTCCACACTGGGGAAGCACAGCACAGCGCCGCTGGCAAGGGTCTGTAGATTGATAAGGAGATAATTGGATATAGGAAATGTTAGCTGGCTAGTCCGTAAGCCATCCCAAATGGATCATGGATAAATGCACGGCCCATTGAGCGGGAAGAAGTTGGTGGTGAGAGAGCGAAGGAGATGGAATCGTGAGATTTGGATGACTTCAGTTGGGGGTCAAGCAGCTACGGAGGATCGGCAGGCGGATCGCCGGATTGAGGAGCAGAAACCGGAGCTCGGTGTACCGCCAGGTATCCGCTACTGTCCCGCGGCAGCAACGGTACCCTATCGATACACTGAGGCCCCGCTTTGTTCAGTGAGACTTCAGCGGCTGCAGGCGGCTGAAGCGCTGCGGCTGAGTGGCAAATCTGGTCCTTGCAGCGCTGTGATTCGTCGAGGGGATCTCTGCCGTCTGCGGGCGGGACCTGAAGAGGTGTCGCTTGGGTAGCATCTCGCGTACCGGCTACTTGTATTGCTACCCTAGAAAAGACGGAATGAAACCGATGATTTCATCGTGCCTACATACTTGGGTAGAAAGATGGCAGGATTGTCTTACATGCAACAAATAATAGCAGTGAATGACCAATTTGTTTGCGGCTTACAACCGCGTTCTATGTCATCCAAGACAATTGTTTGCGTCACAGTGTGGGATTCTGTTTCAACTCCGCATCCATTACCCTGAGATCAGAGCAACAATGTCGAGGGCCGCGCCAGTGGCTGCTTGTAATAAACTTGTGCTTCATAGATCAGCTTTCGAGATTTAATTAGAGCATGGCTTCGGCGAGACTAAATTCTTATTCTTTGCTCTGTAGAGATTAACACACTGGTAATAGTAAGTATGTCTCAGTACATGGAATAATTTATGGCTATTTACTGTCACTTATTTACTGCGGTATAACAAGCTG
>LVVK01000014.1:0-18868 GCA_002022785.1 Trichoderma guizhouense
TCTACAGACGCTCCCGGCCACCGCGATTTCATCAAGAACATGATCACTGGTACTTCCCAGGCCGATTGCGCTATCCTCATCATTGCCGCTGGTACTGGTGAGTTCGAGGCTGGTATCTCCAAGGATGGCCAGACCCGTGAGCACGCTCTGCTCGCCTACACTCTGGGTGTCAAGCAGCTCATCGTTGCCATCAACAAGATGGACACTGCCAACTGGGACGAGGCTCGTTACTATATATATTAATACAATTTTGTGCGCGCCGCAAGTCTCTTCTCCTACAGCCCTCTTTTCATCTCAAATGCATCTTAAAAACAACAAAAGGTATCATATTTTACATCGTCTCATCCATACATAAATCAGTCATCCAACGCAAAGCAACGCTCGCTACTCTCCGCATTGTTTCCCCACCAGTTGGGCATCTCAATAATCTTACCCGCGCCAAAGCACAAGAAGATGAGCAGCATGTTGAAGTTGAAACCCGCATCAAAAGCTGCCGCCAGAATATAATTCCAGCGTGCCCACAGGTCATAGCGGTATCGGTACGCCAGGAACATGACCACGAAGCCTCCGATGAAGCTCGATGTGTAGCCCGTGCTGATGTTGCCGTAGAAGATAGCCATAGCTGAGAAGAAGATGGTGGTGTTCCACAGCTGGAACTTGGCTCGCGGGAACATCTTGTGCAGGAAGAAGATGATGATGGGGCACACGGCACCAACCAAGAAGCCATAAGGAACAGGCTTGTAAATATCCTGCTTGAAGAGGCGAGTAGGACCAACAAGCACGTATTGGACGCCAGAAGTGAGAGACGAGGCCAGAGACTGACCAGTCCATTGGTGAGTGGGATCTTCTTTGGCTCCAGACAGATAATCTCTCTTGGTGTCGAGGACCCATCGAATGACTGCATAGTCGATGGGGATACCGATGGCTGAGCCAAAGACTTGCGAGAAGAAGACGGCCTTGGGAGGAACGTGCATGTAGTGTCCAATCTTCATGTCCTGAAGGTTGAGCTGCGCACGATACCAGGCATCTCCGGCGATGGCGCCATAAGTGGAAGCACCGCAGGGGTTTTTGAATCCAGATACGGCGTTTACCATGACACCGTACAAGAGTTCGTTTGTTGTTCCAATAGGCTAAAGGAGTTATGAGTATTAACATTGACATATAAGGTTGACAGGGAGTATTCTTACCAGTTGAAAGTTGGACAAAGCATACAGCCAGCCCAGCGGCACGACAACAAGAGCTCCCGTTGCAATGGCCACAAAGTAAGTCCACACAGGAATAAACAACAAATTCTTGCCAACCATGGCAATGAGCATGACAAACGAGACCATAAACAGGGCGGCAAACCACCAGAATGGAATTTCATCATACGGTCGCTGCAGGATGTTGATCTGATCCTTGAACTGCTCCGTAATCTTGGCCGAGTCCTTCTTTGTCGTACGTTCCTTGAGCTTCCTGAAGCTTTCCTTGATCTGGGGCCAGCCGAAGAGCAGCATCCAGACGATGGCTGAGGAGTATGAGGCGTAGTCGAAGAACATGGCCCACAGACTTTGAGTGCCGACAAACAACTCGCCGTACTGTTCATATGCAGTCTCGTTCAGCTTGGCATCCGCGGTCAGGAGATCGGTCAAAGGATAGCTCGTTCCGTTTTCTATAGATGTGAGTTAGTTTTAAGAAATAAGCCAAGAGCAGTAAAGATTGATAATAAGCACATACCCAGGAAGACACGGTTAGACATCAACTGCTCATGCCACTTTCCAAGGTTACCAAACTTGGCAGCAGGAAGCAAGATCCAACAGTTGAAGACAAAGGCGGCAAAGAGGACAACCTGAGTCCACCAAGGAGTCAAGAACAAGCTGCCGTTGGTCGAAATACTAGACCAGTCAAACGACAAGTTCAAGAATCCCATACCACCGAAGCCAGCGCCGACAAAGTTGGCCGTCTTGTTATGCGGCGCAACCCAGCAGAGGAACGCAAGAGAGCCCAAAAAGGGAAACACGAACTCGGGCAGGAATTGCCACAGAATCATACCACCCATGACAGCGAAGAAGACAATCATCTGCTTGCGAGAGGCGCGGCTTGGGTTCTCACGCTGCTTCTTCTGAGTCTCGAAGAGAGCAGTCTGGCAGAGAGACTGGAACCAGGGGTACTGAGGGTCGTAGATCAGGAACTGGCGGGCCAGTGCTGCGTATGAGTAGCCGGTCCAGGTGATGGCCAACATGAAGAAGGTGGCCACGGCACCGTTGACGGGCTGGTTGAAGTAGAGCTCGGACATGGAGATGGGGGTGTAGCCCAGGTTGTAAGTGGCACCAGATGCTGCGGAAATGGTGACCAGGACGTGTTCTTTGGTGCTGAAGGGGCCTGGGTTCATGTTGAATCCCCATTTGGTGCCGGGGATGCCAACCCACCAGGCTGGGAGGACCTTGGCAAGCCATACACCAACATAGTTGGAGGCAATCTGGACGAAGAAGACGGAGTAGGGGGCATATGTTGTTCGGTAGTGAGCCATCTGTGACAAGAAGGCACCCGGAGCGACGAAAAGAATGGTAAGGATGAAGTATCGAAAGGTTAAAGTCGGTTCGGTAGGATCGTTGGTGAAGCTGACGATGCGCCTCACATAAGGAGGAATGTCCTTGATTCTGGGATCATCTTCATCGACAACCTCCTCCTCGCCGTTCTCATTGGTGAGGGTGTACAGAGTCTTGCCGGCAGTGAGGTCTTCTTTCGATTCAACATCGAGATTGGCACCACCTTTCTCATCAACACCGATGATTTCAGCCTGTTCCTTTCGGTTCAGGGCCTCTTCGGTGATGATGGGTCCGGCAGAGACCAGTTCATCGGTCTTTTCCAGCTGAGCAGATGCCATTGTGAAAAGCCTCAGCAACCAGCCGAAGTTCTACAAGAGGAGGCTCTACGGAATACAGAAAAGATCTGCACTTAATAGAATGTCTATCCAAATAAAAAACAAAATAAAGTCGAGAGCAGGCAAGGGGCTATTTAACACAACTTGGAGAATGGAGAAATGCTACGTAAAAGAAACTTCCCATCCATCTCCGCCACATCGCGGGGCCCAACCAGTACTTCGTAGCTCATGTCTATTCTGTCTCAGTTTAACTGGCAGCACAATGTAGCATCGAGAAGTGACAGTGGCAATCTGCGGCCAAGTTTTGCGGCACAAGATATCCGAGAAGTGGAGGGCCGGGGCAGCACGCAATGGCAGGGGATCAGCACGATGCTATTGGCGATACTTTCAGTACAAACATGTGCTCGATCAAAGGCGTGTGAGGTGATCCATCCGCGGGTACCAGTACGGAGGAATACACAGCAATTGCATGACAATCCGTGGTTCAAGCCCTTCGTTCAAGGTGTAAAAGCTAGGGCTCTTCGTATTACTGCTAAGACACGGTGGGGCGTTGAAACTCGGCCTAAAAGCGGGATTGCCATCGAGTGCCACATCTTGAAAAGCTCAACCACTGCCGGCTGGGCGTAAAAAGTGGGAAAATTAGATGAGACAGTTGGTGGTGGTTGAGCTCGGACAAGTCTCTTATTCTGGATACCTAGAAGTATTCTCCAATTCTCTACTTACATGTCCTACTTCTCCTTTCATTGACTGCATATCTTGATGTCTCTCGAATCTCTTTTACATGATACTCTCTCTTCCAAAGAACATTTATCCGAGTATCTGTCCAGGGAAAAATTCAAGCTTACTGTCTCACTTATTTCAATCCTCTGCCGGCCGCCGCCATTCGGCCGAAAAGAGCAAAGGCCAAGGATCTTTTGCATCCCCGAACCGTCTTTTCCTCCGTAAACCGCCAATGAAATGGTTTGCCGATGCGTCATGGCCCAAGTAAGCCGCAACGAGGCTTTCAATGTTCCGTTTTGGTTGAAGCTTGCTCGGGGAAATTTTGACATTAAGCGTCGGCAGAAAAAAAGACGACAGGAACAAGGGTGATGGTGTCATTGCGAGCTAAGCTTGAAGGGGGCAAACCCACGTGGGAATGGACCCGAGACTCTAGCTATCGTTATTGAGATGCTTAAAATTTTGTTTGATGAAGATGATGAAGAAGTTTCGAATTTTTGTTTCTAGATGGGTGGCTGAAGTCTGGCAGTTTTGCGTGTTTGGTGTCAATCAATTCGGTGCAACGAGGGCTGTCAAAACATGTAATTTGTTTCAGCCATTTATATATGAATGTTACTGTAAGTTGCTGTGAGCTTTACAAGGAGACTCACTTACAACTCGACTCCATCCATGGATGGAGCTTCAACGTCGGGCCTGGTGGGGAGCAGACTCGGTTTAGAGTCCTCATCACCGCACTATTACTACAAGGAACTTTTTTTTCTCTCTCTTGTCTTTCTCATCACATACCGGTACGCCTTTCGATCATGTCAGACAGTTCGCCTAACATCGGGTATAATTACCCTTTTCTTTTTTATCCTTTCGAGCTTCATGGCGGGACAGACCCATTCCGTATTACCAATACATGTGATGTCTGTGCCGTGTCATCCTACCAGTGTGGACATTGCGGATGCTCCAGTCGTAGTATTCAGGATTCGATATTATTAGTAATTGCATTCGGAATCATGTCTCATTCTTCTGTTTGGGTGTTCTGTTATTGGCTACTCTACAACTCCACGGACATGTTTGTTTCGCTGCTGAAGTCATATGAAATCGTCGGATAGCCTCGCCGTGCATTTACACATGAGATACATCATGCTGCACCAGCATTAGCTGAACGCTCGCTCCCTCTACCCGCACGCCGACCCATCACTAGTGCTACGATAGATCTGGCTGGAGAAAATGCATATGCACGACCCGATGTCTTGGTGCCTGCCTGAGCTAGACACATGCAGGAAAGGTCGACGGGGCGGCTTCACTACACCGAATGCTATCGTAGGCTAATTCGGTCAGTATCTAAATAAAATCCCTGCCAAGTCGTAGTCAGCAGCGAACGAGAGTGATTCGTCAAGAAAGTACATTTTTGAAAGTGAGATTCCCGAGTCAACTGTTTGTCTTAGGATACTACAGGTATGAGCCAAGCTGCCATCTTTCACGCAAACGTTGTGTAGCCAGGCTTGGGGGTTAAGAATATAAATTTCGACTATCAGTAGAGTTTCCATGCCATATAATTATATCCGACAAAATACATTTTTCAATAGTAACGTGAAAAATGAATCCGTACAGAATTTCCCCGTGGCTAACTACTACCCAATTCCCTCCATCGCACCCCCTTGGTACACAGCCATTCAGCCATAGTACACATATGTCCCAAGCAGTCAAGCCACCCGTAACCAGCAAGAGCAAGAATGACTGCTATATGCAATATGTTCCGCCTTAATCCAGAACGACGATGAGCAAAGGATCCGTGGTGAAGAGACCGGAGAAGCTGCGCGCGGTAATGCGCCGGATACCGTAATAATAACGCAGCATGTATTCTGCGTCAAGATCGAAATCCGCCCTATCCTCAACAAGGAGAGATATCACATAGGAATTCCCGACGCTGTAAGACCAGCCGTCAAGAAGTTCCCATGGCACAGCAACAGAGTCGTCGCCTTCCACAGGCTCCTCCACGATGATGTGGATCGGGCGCCCTGATTCCGCCACTGCTGATACCGCAGGTCCCAAGTTGATATTGATCAACCGCAGGTTGCGATTGAGTGGATCTTCCTGAGGGATCACTTCAATGGTGGTCTCATAAGACTCGTCCCACTGATCATAATACCTGTACTCGTCGTCAGACCGATCATCATACTGATCATCGTAAGGCGAATCAAACTCATCGTCAGACGAATAATACTCATCATCAGACGAATCATACTCATCGTCAGACGAATTATACTCATCGTAAGGCAAATCGTACCCCTCATCGTGAATGAAAGGCATATTGATAGGATTCGGTTCACGATTCGTCAGACTTTGACGTGTTGTGCGTCCAGTTGGAAGACAGAGTGTTTGTTTGGCGTATCTTGACTAGTCTGAGCGCATATCACTCTTGATACCCAAGTCGTCGCTCGATTTCCCAGTGTTGCAAATTTTAGGTCGACGGGTTTTGCGCAGTTGCAAAACCCTTATTCGAGGGGGCTAGTTAGGTTTGAAGAGGAAACGACTGGGAACCTACATCGAAGCCAGAGGACTGCCATATTTATACGTATTCCCAATGTGCAAAGTCTGTATACGCCGAATGCAAATTTTTCAAACAATGGTAATGATTCTATCGCAATCTTACTTTCCAGTTATGATTACATCGTAATGTTACTTTGCGGTTTCTCTGGTGGCGTCGCACAGTGCTATCGACACATGATGGGAAAGTTCAACCAGATCGGTTTAGGAAGTCGGTGATATAATTAAGTATTTTCTGGTTCAAAGATCTACCAATGGATAACTTGGAATACTCAGGGCGGTTGCCGTGTACAGATTGCTTGAAGCTTGAATGCGCCTCTCGGCCAGTGCGTCCTGTTATATTTTAAGGCGAAGAGTTTTATGTTTTAAGGCGAAGAGCTTTTCTGATAAGCTCTGCAGAATAATAGATAGCACCTTGGGGTAATCGATTGAAGGACACGTATGGTGATTAGTGAGTTGATTATTATCGAGTGGTTGATTGTAAGGTCCTCGGTGATAATTTTGCTCGTATACCAGAACCGGTGCCAGTATCAGCAAGATAGTACCCAACAATGACAATTACACGAGACATGGAATGATATGCGTGAAGATTTATTTATTGGTAGATTGAAGTCTATACCACATTTCTGTCTAAATGTACTATTGGGTATCAGCTGATGATAGATTAATATACCTCTGTCTCGTGTTTGGCACATCGTGGTTCTCGTCCGCCTGCGTATACACTAAGCGAGGTGATTAAATATCTTAAAGTAAATTAAATTTTGTCTGTCTTCCCGTTTACATGGACTCTAGAATTACTTTTTTTGAGCTAACGATGACGTTTTTATCATTCCCGTTGCCTAGACGAGTTGAGACGGAGAAATAATCCTGCTCATAAGGCACTTGATTCGATTGGCCCAAGGCTACTTCGGACCGATTGTTTGGAATATATCGATTGTAAAGGTTGTGCCACCTGAGCTTCACGCGTTGCTGCCTTATCCCCTCCTCATTTCATCATAATATGGCAGAGTTCTTCAGCATTGGATGGGTATGCGCGCTCCACTACAATAACTACTATAATGAATATTATTGACTTGATACTTTACCCCGTTGACTCAACATCATAGTAAACTGTTACACATAGTATTTACAAAGTACATTCATAATTAATTGCCAAATGATATATAGATCATAGCCCAGTGGCTGCTTCTCGAGCCGAGTCTCCAACTTGGCTGCTTTCAAAGCACTCACTGGCAAGAATATGATGTCCAGTCATCTGGGTTGCCACCTTTGTAATGTGCTACCATCGGCCACTTACACAGCTTCCTTGTTCTATTAGTTCCGTCTGCAGGCTGAGTGCTCAGCATCTGAGTCGGTTTCTGACCGTGCTCTACCCAGCTAACAAGGGTGTCGAGCGAATGCCAAGTTCCCTATTCCATACCAATTATTTAGTATTTTTGGATCAAAAAAAAAGGGTGGTTCGAGATTCGGTCTGTTGGGGTTAAAACTGACCGGTACTTGAGGGTAGGCTGGGTTAGAGCCGCAGTGTCCGCCCCCTGAGAGATTTGATGAGTATATATGCACAGCAGGTGATCCAACACCGTTCAAACAAGATCATGTACTCACCAGGAACCATGAATAGCCCAAACCAATCATCAATATTCCCAGACATGGCCTTTCGGAGTTGTTCACGATGCTGTATTGGCCAAAGTGCGGCATTATAAGGGTCTGCCCAAGCCTGGGTCACCACCATCTTAGCGCCGTGAGCTTTAAACGCTGAGAGATTCGGGGTGATCTCATCAATGAGAATGCCAACGGTCTCATCTAGCGCCTTGACATCATGATTCCAATCAAAAGTTGTCGCATCATATGACAAGTTGTTGAAAACTCTGTTCTGGAGGATGGGGATTGCGAAAGAGTCTGCGAGAACACTCTCCTGCTGTATCCATGCTTTTTCGCTGCCTACAGAAAAGCCTGGATATAAGCTGGCACCTGTATGCGAATTCTTCGGACCTTGGTAGATTTTCTTGACTTGGGCAATTTGCTGCTTTGTAAGACAGTTAGAACTATGAGAATTTTGACACTGAAGATTCGAGATATCATAATCGCAAATCAGTGGGTTCTCAATGACGCCATCTTTGACACCATCCAAAGTGTCGCATTTATCCAAGACATGCTGTGTGATTAAATCCAGAGATTCTTGAGGTAAGTAGGACGCGCTCTGTTTTATTCGCCGAAGAGAGAAGTATAGTCAGTTTCTAGTACAATCGAGATATATCCCTTTTTTTAGGATAAGATGACGCACCGTATTATCAACGCTGTTCCATAGAAAGGATAAGGCAAGATGTGAATACCAGTTCCCCGGAGATCCAGCAACTATACCATCAAATAGAGTAGGATGAAACTGGGCAAGAGCAAAGCCTTGCGCTCCTCCTGTCGAACATCCTTGATAGTAGGAATATTTTGGTGCACGTTCATATACTTTCTTCACAATCTCTTTGGCTGCGGAAGTGAACATGGCGATGGAGTTGTGAATCCAAGCTTCGACCTGCTCTTTGTCGTGCAAAAACGGTAGATAAACGCCCGGGGCTCCGCTGCCTCCATTGTTGTCGCTATCTAGATGTCCAGTGTTTCCTCCTGTACAAGCATAGCCGGAATTAATCGCATTGGTGAGAGAGATCTCGTCGATGATGCTTGAAAAGCCACCATTTCCTAAGCAAAAATATATCAGACACATCACGCCGTATGGAAGATTTGGAATGAGCAATCTGCTTCACAGTGGGGCGACAGTTTCTTACCGACAGATATGAAGCGTTCGTTATAATTCGCCTTGTCAGGTAGCCAAAGCTCAAAACTGACTTGGTTGTCCTTTGGATACGGAACAGACGCAAAGACTCGGCAGAATGCAGCGGTGTTTGTCAAGTTGGTCGGCGTGAGATTTGAAAGCGAAATTGCCCCCGTTGGAATATAAGTTACATTAGTAATGGCAAATTGCCCATGATTAGTTGTTTTGGCATATCCCCCTAATCCGCTTGTGCAGAATTGCTCAAATGAGAGTTGAGATGACCCCAAGGCCATAGGCAATAGGGGCAGGATACTGCCAAAGAAAGTATGCTTCATATCGATACGTATGCAGTGTAGTTTTAAGCTAAAGAAAGATATTACGCAGTATTAATGGAGAATTGAACAAGATGAATATAGATGGTGGTTGCGTCTTATAACTTGTCGTTGCAACATGGATCAAGAAGATGTTCCATCGGCGGACCCGGCCGAAGCCGATCTCTTGGGTCCGACACTAGAATACAAACTGCATTATGGATCTTTAAATGTCCTTTCCCCTTTCTTAATTAACTACTAGAGTGACAGGCGCAAGCTTTATACAAGACGAAAACTTTGGAAGATGTGTGAAAGTTGTAAATGATGTACCAATTAGAAACTTGCATTTCACAACGTACCTAATCTACAACGCGCCTATTTACAATCAATATATGCTCAGTTGCAGCATTACTGGACAATGATGTGATATTGTGCTTGGAGCTCACCTCATGGTTTGTTTAATGACTACCTAACAGGCATTAACCCCAGATCTGCTTGCCAAACCCCATATTATGCAGGGGAATTACCCCATATTATGCGGGGGAGTTGCCTCCATTTCCATCTATTACGAAGTACGTGTAAGTCCGATGCACCGGTGATGGGTTACCGAATTCGGTAGCACTACGCCGATGACCGACTTATGTCGGTGGTGATACGCCGATGGGGCGGATGGGGGTGGCCGGCGGTCTGCGATTTTCCCCCAGCGCCGAACTTGGCTATTCTATGTCTATCGTGTTCTTCTCGAAATGGATGATCCCATTGAAGCAGCCAATTCAACGAGTCCACCGCCTGCTCATCATCGACATACTTGTACCTAAGGCCGCCTTTCAAAATAGTCCATTGTGTCAAAATCATGCACGTTGATCATTTCTAGCTCATACTTCTCCACGTAGTTGAGTAGGCTTTTTGTCTCTAGGACTCTAGCAATCTTGCTTTTGCGTAGACGAGATGAGTCGTAGGAAGGATGCTGCCGCAGCATGAGGAACTTCGTTCGATTGGCTCAAGGATGCCCCACGCTGATTGGTCGAGATATATTAAATCTCAAGGCTGTACCAATTGAGCCTCATTTATTGCTGCCTGAATATCCTCCGCATTTCGTCATAATATGGCGCATGTCTTGAGTATTGCAGCGAAGCTTAAGTTTGCATATTACTCTGTCACTCAGTTAATATAAAAAAAATCGTCACCAAGTACATTCACGAGGTACAATAAAACCGCAGTTGTCACCGAGAAGGAGTCGTTGAAGACGGTCAAAATGAGTCCCAACGCCAGATCCCATGCTGATTACACCGTCGGATGGGTCTGCGCGCTGCCACAAGAGCAAACCGCGGCCATGGCCATGCTAGATGAGAGGCATGAAAGCCTATCTAAGCCTCCCACTGATACTAATGCCTATACACTTGGCTCTATAGGCCAGCATAACATTGTTATCGCTTGTTTGCCCAAAGGCCATGCTGGTCCGAACTCAGCAGCCACTGTGGCTACACAAATGGTTCAAACATTTTCATCCATCAAAATCGGTCTCCTGGTCGGCATAGGAGGAGGAATCCCGCCAAAGGTGCGACTAGGCGATGTAGTTGTGAGCACGCCAGATGGTCAATTTCCTGGAGTTGTTCAGTGGGATCTCGGCAAGTCATTGGAAGGGGGTAGGTTTAAAAGGACTGGTTCTCTCAATAATCCACCCAACTCATTATTATCAGCACTGGGCAAACTGGAATCGAAACACGAGCTAGAAGGTTCAAAGATCCCTGACATTCTTGAGGAGTTTGGGAAAGCATATCCACAAGCTGCGAAGCAATATCTTAACTCTACTTCACTTAAAGATGTATTGTTCAAGCCAAACTATCTGCATATTTGTGGAAAACGTACTGAAGATATCGGAGAGGATGATTACTTGGGCGAGTATGGCGCATCTGATGATGATAACGATGATGGTGAGGAGGAGGATGATGATGAGGAAGGCTGCATTTCGTGCGACCCATCCCAAATTGTTCGAAGAAAACATCGATCCATGCGCATTCATTACGGTCTCATAGCATCTAGCAACACGACAATCGAGGACGCGGAGTTCCGAGACAGGTTAAATAAAGAGCTGAACAAGAAACTACTTTGTGTTGAAATGGAGGCTGCCGGATTGATGAACAGTTTTCCATGCATTGCTATACGAGGTATCTGCGATTATGCGGACTCCCACAAGAACAAAACTTGGCAGAAATATGCGGCTGCAGTAGCAACAGCATTTGCAAAGGAGCTTTTGGGCTGCGTTCAGTCGAGTGACGTTGAAGGAGAGCGGCCCATAAGAGATATATTGAATGAGGGTGAGTTATACCACCTATACATCGTATAACGAGCCGATAATAAGCCTGACATGGTCATTCTTTTAGTCAAGGACGAACTGAATCAAATAAATCGAGATATCAAAGCCGGTTTCGGGGAGACGAAGAAGCATCTCGACAACCTCATTGAAGGTAAGATATGCATAGTTTATGGTGATGGTACACCTCTTACTTACGGTTTTAATAGTCCAGAAAGTTCAGAAACAAAACGAAGCCCTGGAATGGCTGAGTTCTATTGACTCTGCGCCCATGCATCATGACTACATCAAAAAGTGCGAACCTGGAACAGGGCAAGGCCTCTTAAGTTCTGAAGAACTTCAACAATGGATGAACGTTCCACGAACGACGTTATTTTGTCCCGGCATCCCTGGCGCTGGAAAGACCTTTCAGATGGCTATCCTAATAGACTATCTAAGCCGTGAATTTCGGCACGATGATACGATTGGCCTCGCTTTCTTCTATTACCGGTTCGATCGCCAAGACGCGCAGAGGCCAGAGCAACTCATTTCAAATGTCATCAAGCAGTTGGGCCAACATCATCAGCCTTCACGTGAAAGAATACAAGGTCTTTATGAAGATCATAAGAAGAAAGGTAGCCGGCCGCTGATTGAAGAGCTCGTCCATCTGCTCCAGGTCATAGCATCATTGCTCTCGAGAGCCTACGTTATTATTGATGCTCTGGATGAATGTGGCGATAATGATTATAGCCGCACAAGATTGCTTGATAGCCTATTTTCTGCACAAAAGAAAGGGCTTAATATCTGCGCTACATCTCGAAAGGTTCACGCCATTGAACAGAGATTTGAGGATGCGATAAAGTGGCAGGTTATTCCCAGCGAGAATGACATTTTTTCGTTCCTTGATAGACGCATGGCCCAGCTGCCCGATTTTGTGCAAAGCAACATACCTTTACAAGAGGAGATCAAAGAATGCATAGAGTCTGCTATTGAAGGGATGTAAGTGAATAGTGAGCAGTGAAAGTTTGCATTCATATGCTTACCATACCAGGTTTCTTCTGGCTCAGATGTACATCGACTCTCTTGTTGGTAAGAGATCCATTGCCAGTGTCCGGAGGGCACTGGAGAGTTTGAAGACATACCCAAAAGACAGAATCGATAGATTAGATGTTCTAAGCAAAGCCTACCACAAGGCAATGGAACGAATACAGCAACAAAAAGGCGATTTGCCCACAGACGCAATGACCATTCTTGCATGGGTGGTAAAATCCAAGAAGCCACTTCCACTCGGCACACTTCGATTAATACTCGCAATTGACACTGAAAAATGTATGATAGATGAAGATAATTTCCCAACTGCTGGCCATATCACTCAAGCTTGCGCGCCGCTTGTTGTGATAGAAAGCGAAACTCAAGAGGCTCGACTAGCCCATTACACTGTTCAAGAATATTTTGAAAGATCAAATAACAATTGGACGGAAAAATCCCAGCAGTTGATTGCTAATACTTGCATGTCATATCTTTCATTTTCAACAATTCGTTCCGTTTTCTTGAACAGATATGATGATGAAGGACGCTTCTACAATTACGCAACACAATTCTGGGCGCATCATACAGCGGAAGCTTTAGCACAAGGGTTAGAAGTCCAAAGAGTAGAACAATTTCTTCACAACAGGACAAGCTCGGATTTGTGGCACGATTCTTTAATGCAGATCGACTTGGCACGCACCAACTTCTCTGCAAGCGAACTGGGGGATCTACTCCAAATTTCGGAGCAAGTAATCGAATTGCATGTCGCAGCCTGCTTAGGTCTATCAAGCATCGTGGCAGAGCTGCTCAACAAGGGATGCGACCCCGATGTTAGAGACAAGCGGAACAGATCCCCTCTGTGGTGGGCAGTGTATAACGGGCATGCAGGTATAGTCGAGCTATTACTTGAACAGAATGTCGACACCGAAGTGAAAGACACTTTTTTCTACGCAACGCCTTTGAAGCTAGCTGCAAAACGGGGGGCATTATCAATTGTTAGACTACTCTTGGATAAAGATGCAGATTTAGAACCAGGAAACAGGGACGAAACATATGGTGAGATCACTGTCTCGGATATTAATGAGAGATTGACTGAAGTGAACACGATGTTTCAACCCTACGGCACTGATACCACAGAGCTCTTTGGAGACGATTGGTGGTACCTCAGTCCACTTGCATTGGCGGCAAAACAAGGGCATGAGGACATCTCCGCGCTGCTTTTAAGAAGAGGCGCGAAAATAGAGACCAAAAGCGATTATGGACCAACGATATCAGCATTAAATGTCGCCATAAAGGCCGATCAAGAGAGTATAGTTAGGCTATTGCTTACACACGGGGCAGATGTGGAGATGCGAGATGTGGAGGGCTCGACAGCGTTGCACATTGCTGCAATGCTCGGTCGACCAAGCATCGTTGAACTATTGCTCTTAAGTGGTGCAGATACAAGTTCCAGAGATAAAAGAGGTTCAACAGCCTTGCTTATTGCCGCAATGTACGATCTAATGAGCATTGCCGGACTATTCCTCTCAAATGGTGCAGATATAAAGAGCCAAGATGAAAATGGTTTGACAGCATTACATATTGCCGCAAGGGACGATCGAACGAACCTTGTCGAACTATTGCTTTCAAACGGTGCAGATATAAGTGCCCAAGATGGAAAGGGTGGTACAGCTTTACATAAGGCAGCAACATCAGACACAGGCGGCGATGTTATCAAAGTATTGCTCTCACATGGGGCAGACATGGAAATACAAGATGAAGACGGCAGGACGGCCTTACATATTGCTACAAAATCCAGTGGACCGAACATAGTCAAACTTCTACTTCTACACGGCTCAAATGTAGAAGCGCAGGATAATAAGGGCTTGACAGCGTTGCATATTGCCGCAACAAGGGATAATAATGACTTAGTTCAATTCTTACTCACACACGGTGCACATATTGAGACCCGCGACAACAAGGGTTGTACACCGCTTCATCTTGCTGCACAATCTAATACACCGAGGGCGATCGGAGTATTGCTCACATATGGCGGAGACATAGAGGCACGAAACATATATGGCCAAACTCCGTTGATAGTAGCCTCAGGAAGTAGATCGCAAGAAGCAGCCGATCTCCTTATGGCACAAGGAGCTGATCTGGCAGTCCATGACAATTCTGGACGGTCGGTCCTCTACTGCGCCATAGAATCATGGCTCTGGCCAACAGCAGAGCAGCTCCTCACAAAAGGCTTTAACCTAGAAGATGGAGAAGCCATTGTTTGCGATGAAATGCTGCATTCTGCAATCATCCACAAAAACACCGTACTAGTAGATTTATTTCTCAATTACAGAGTCGATGTCAACCGCAGGTACCACATCAATGTCAACTACTCCAACTTGCGTATATTCGAGGGGGTTTGGGCCGGGACTGCTCTTCACAAGGCTGTTGTAAGCGGATGTGTAGCTATAGTTTCTCGGTTGCTCGAAGTGGATGGAATCGATATTGAGGCCAAAGATTCGAGAGGTTATGATGCTTTTACCATGGCTTTTCGCAGCGGTGAAAAAGAAATCGCTAGATTACTGTGGGCGACTGGAAAAGTGCGGCCTGAGCCTGGACATGAAAGACTTTTCGAGTTTCTGACGAGAAGCTACTTTTAAGCCACAAATAGTCTTAACTAAAGTATAATATTGAATGGGTTTTGTCGTTAATATACGTCTTTGCAATTAATTACCCAAGTTTTGGATAGAGGCCATTCTCAAGACTGCATTGAAGTTGACAATAGTCTGCCTGTATAAGCAAGTTAGTACGTGCCTATAGTCTCTGATTGGCTGGACAACTAAGCCCACCTCTGACAACTAGAGCAGGGGTCAGTTTTGGGAAATAGTCAACTCACAACCATTAGCGTAAGCATCCTCCCTTGTATTGATCACCTTAGATAAAGGCTATTCTTGATGAGTAAATTTTAGAGATCTCTTTGATCTTTAAATATACGCAATTGAAATACTGGGAAGGTATTCAGACCGACACATGCCTGGTCACGTGCGAGTTTGAGCGAGTTTGAAGCACTGTGGAACCCAAGTTGTGAAGCCACGGGAGAAAAGAGAATCTCCAAGACTTTCAAGCACTGTACGCTGATTCCATCCATCCATGACTGCCAGCATTTATTACCTTGTAAATTCTCCCCTCATCTCCTCCGCGCGTCCGTAAAATAATGATTAAACTTGGTGCCCGGGAGATTCCATTTGGTGGCGTCTGATGGCTTTTCCCGACCGGACCATCGGGTTCTAACGCCCAGTCGATGAGCAAAATAGTTCGGCTAAGAACTAAGACGAACGAGACATTAATAATAGGCTACCCAATGACATTTTCGCCACAGAAAGGTTTAACCAAAATCGGACCACTCTTTGCGCGGAATGAGCCGATGTGTCATTTCTCTTCCGCATTTTCTCATCATCAAGGTTCCCGGAGACATTCTCCATCCCGCTTCTTGTTCCTTGCTGTTTGACACGTTCCCTCCCCGCGTTCGCACGCAATAGAAACTCCGTCTTGTGACTCGTCATTGCCTTTTAGCAATTACAAGTCCGAATATTCCCTGGTTTTTATCGCCGCGGCTTAGAAATTGTTTGGCTTTTATCCCGCAAAACCGAGGGAAAATTAGGAGGCGTTTCCGCGTCCCCCCGCTAACGCAACTCGAAAAATATTTGTCAAGCCAACGACTGTTTCAGGACTCAAAACTCCTCCTAGGTCTTTTTCACTCTCAACTTCTCCATCAAACTATTTGCCTCACTATCGGTTGCTTTGGTTCTTTTGCTTGGATCTAAGCGCGACTTTCGACTTTGCCGGGTGTTACCTTGTTCTCACTAAGGAAGAGAAGCTTAAAACATGCTTCCTCCGATCCCCGTCCTCGCCGATTACGGCATCTCACCCACTCACGGCTTTCTGCCCAGCACTCTCCCTCTCACCCGCCTACCAGATCCTTATTATAACAAATGGGAGGCTATCGTGGCAAATCTACAGGCTCTGATCCTCAGCCGCCGGTTGCGCGGCGTCATCGACCGCCTGCCGGTGCTGTCGACCGTGGGCCTGGAGCACGATGCCGAGTGGCGTCGAGCATATTCACTGCTCTGCTTCATGGCTCACGGATACATCTGGGGCGGAGATTCGCCCTCGGATCGACTGCCGCCTCAAATCTCGATTCCGCTGCTAGATATTTCGCGCCACTTGGAGGTTCCGCCCGTGGCGACTTATGCGGCCGTTTGTCTGTGGAACTTCAAGCCGCTGTTTATGGATGAAGACATTGACAACCTGGAGAACCTGGCTACGCTCTTTACGTTTACCGGGGCAATTGACGAATCATGGTTCTATCTCGTCTCGGTGGCCATCGAGGCCCGAGGCGCTCCCATCATGTCTCTCATGCTCACAGCCATTGCGGCCGCGAGACAAAACGACTCAGCCGTTGTTACACGGTGTCTGCGGACTTTCGCTGAGCGCTTGACTGACTTGACAAATATTCTACAAAGGATGCACGAGAGTTGCGATC
Source organism: Trichoderma guizhouense (assembly GCA_002022785.1). Classification (NCBI taxonomy): domain Eukaryota; kingdom Fungi; phylum Ascomycota; class Sordariomycetes; order Hypocreales; family Hypocreaceae; genus Trichoderma; species Trichoderma guizhouense. Next base: position 17,038 of record LVVK01000014.1, read on the forward strand.
CCGTAATCTTCTACAACCGCATCAGGCCTTTCCTTGCCGGAAGTAAGAACATGGGTGAAGCTGGCTTGCCATTCGGAGTCATTTACGACGATGGCACAGGCAACGACAAATACCGACAATACAGCGGAGGTAGCAACGCTCAGAGCAGCTTGATTCAGTTTTTTGACATTGCGTTGGGTATCCAGCACCGACCTACGGGTGAAAAGAGAGACGCCTCGTCCGAATCGGACAGCCGGGGCCGCAGCGCAAAGCACAACTTTATCCAGGAGATGCGCAATTACATGCCCGGTCCCCATGCGCAGTTCCTCGAGGATGTCTCTCGTGTGTCCAATATTCGCGAATACGTCCAAGAACACACTGAGGATACTCAGCTTGCCCTCGCCTACGACGCCTGTCTAGCCATGTTGAGCGCCTTCAGAGACAAGCACATTGCCATTGTCACACGCTATGTCATCACTCCATCTCGCCAAGTCCGCGCCCGCAGCAGGTCTCGCAGCCCCGAAGTCGCCCGCCGGCCTCTCAACCTTGCCATTGCCTCTCGCAAGAGCGAAGGAAAGAGCCAAAAGGGTACTGGTGGCACGGCTCTGATTCCCTTCCTCAAGCAGGCGCGGGATGAGACGGGAGAGCCGGCCGTTGAAGAGTGGACGAAGCGGTTTATGAAGAGACAGGTGAGGAAGGAAGGCAGCGGTGATTTCTTCCTGGGCAAAGAGGATGAAGGCGCTCCTTCGGAGACGGAAGATGTCGAAGTAAAGGGTCTCGCCGGGACTTGGACGATGGAGGATGAGGTTGGTGGTATTTGCTCGTATTAACGTGGGAAAACTTCTCGATGAGGAATTGGAAGCTATTCAACACGCTTTTCGGATATAATGGGAGGTGATCTATCTGCTTTTTTAGATGTTATTTTTGGCGGGCGGTTATTTTTGCTTTTGGTTGGACTTATTAGAGCAGAGAGATACACATACTCTGGAAGATTACGAAGGACGGAATGAAGCTGACGGCAGTTGAGCCACCCATAGTGGCCATGTATTTTGGACTGTTTTCCCAAGTTGGATAGTGTATAGATGATGGACACCACATCACCACTCATAGACAATTCTGCAAGACATTTTTGCTCACTTCTCTCCAGTAACACAGACCGCTTCTCCCCAGTGACTCTGTATCTTCCCTCAGCCGCAAAATGTGCCAATCCCAAACCCCTCCAAGCAAGGGTCCAGCAAACATCCGCCACACCGTCTCCAAGCCTCGTCTCTCTCTCCGCTCATTTGACAGCGGCTCAGCGGGCCGATACGAGGGAGCGGAGGGATGCCGCGGAGGCGACCCGGGAGTGACACAGCGACGAAAGCAGGATTTTTGTGATTTAATTTCGTGCCGTTTGCTGTCTTGTGAGGGGGCGTTCGTTTGTTTGCAGACTATTGGTTCAGTTCATGCAGGCCTTGCTTGTAACACCTGGAGCTGATGGACATGGGGAGATATTGAGACGAGGCAGAATGGCAGACAGAGCATGAGGATCGAGTCTAATACTGTAGGAGTAGCAACATGACTAGCAGGCTAGAGCAGCTTACTAGGGATCCAGAAACCGGGAACTTGGAGTGGCATGAAGCTATGACATGACAGGTGCCCGGCACTTGGATGCGTGTTAGTGGGAGTGGGAGAGCGCTCGGCAGGTTCCGTGTGACACTGGCCACTTTGTGCGCAGTTCATATTCTTCTACAGCATCTGTGCAGTGATGATTTTGAATGTCGATAAATACAAGAAGTTATTTATATCTTGAATAGTTACTCGCATCTACCAGATAGCAATTGTAGTTGAAATAAAGTGCATCTAGCTTAGA
>LVVK01000014.1:18968-50435 GCA_002022785.1 Trichoderma guizhouense
CATGAACTCAAAGCATCTCTCCAAATAGAAACAAAACAACAAAATGAAATAGATTAAAAGAATAAGCTAGTAATCAACGATCCCTCACCTGCAAACCCGCAAACATCCCAATCCGGATCCCCTGCCGCAGCCCCCGTCTCAAGAACAATACTAAGCAAAACGCCACCTCCCGCAACAACAATATTAAGCCCTCCCGCCCACTGCATTTCAATCCCCCATCTTCACTTTATTCCCTTTTCCTAATGCCCGATACGGTGATGCGGGCTCACTTCAGTTCAAAGTGTATTATTCCCTGTTTGATATTGGAATTTTGGTGTGGTATTATGCCGTGCGAAGACAATGTGCCGGTGGTGGGCGATGGGTGACCGTTTGTTTCTTTTCTCTTATAAGGTGAGGTGAGCTGACGATGGTCTGAATGGAGGGCGTTGGGAACAATGGCTTCAGTTGCGATGATTTGAGTCGGCACTCTGTTTTTAGAAACATTCTTCATTTTCTGCTTTGCATTGGGTTGGCTGTATAACTTCTTTTTTTCGCTGCTGTTGTTCGTTTCGATATATCCTCTTCTCAACCAAGCCTCAACACCAAGATATCCAACATCGCCAACTTTCATCACAACACCAAAAAGGCTCAGCATCACCATCAAACGAACCACTCACTCACTCAATCGAGAGCAACTCAGCCGCCAAAATGGCCTTCAACCCATACACCCAAAACATCACCGTCATCGTGTCCCCCGACTATCCCCCGATCCTCATCCCCATTCCCCTAATCGACACCTTCAACGACGAAACCGTCAGCATCGTCATCAACTACGGCGCCCAGCTCGGTGCCTCCCTCGCCATGCTCCTCGTCATCCTCCTCACCACCCCGTCGTCAAAGTTCCTCCGCGCCTCCTGCCTCCTGCACGTCCTCGCCCTCATCGTCTGCGCCGTCCGCACCGTGTTTCTCGCATTCTACTTCCTCTCGCCCTTTTCGCACTTTTACCAGGTCTGGGCCGGCGACTACTCCGAGATCCCCGCGTGGAACTACCGCACCAGCATCGCCGGCACTATCCTCTCGATGTTTCTTGCTACCATTGCCGAGGGGGCGCTCATGTATCAGGCTTGGACCATGGTCTCGCTGTTTGCGAACAAGGCGAAATACGCAATCTGCTTCTTGTCTCTGCTCATTATCCTCATCACCACCGGCTTCAGGGTAGCCTTTACCGTGATCCAATGCGAGAGTATCCTCAGCTTGGAGACACCCCAAAAGTACGCCTGGCTGTTCAAGACGGCGCTCATCTTCAATACCTGCTCGATGGCTTGGTTCTGCGCCTTGTTCAACTCCAAGATTGTCCACCACTTGATCAGCAACCGCGGCGTGCTTCCCTCTCGCCGGGCTATGACCCCGATGGAGGTGCTCATCATGGCCAATGGAATCCTCATGTTTATCCCTTGTAAGCTCTCCTCTCTCTCCAACCATCATGTTCTCTCACTAACAAGACTCCCTACAGTCATCTTTGCCATTCTCGAATGGTGCCACTTCATCAACTTCGAAGCCGGCTCCCTCACACCAACCTCCATCGCAATCGTTCTCCCCCTCGCCTCCATCGCCGCACAGCGCATTTCTCAAGCCCCTTCAACTCCCTCCAGCGAACCCTCATACCCTTCATCATCCTACCAGGCCCAGTACAAGTCAACTCGCGACTCCTCTCGCACACCCCTCAAATCCGGCTCGCTTTTTTCAACAATCTCAAAGACCAGCTCCGCTACTCGATCTCACGTCGCTGATACCACCGTCCTGGCTCCCGTCCGCGATGTCATCGACCCCATTGATCTGGAGCTCAGAGAGATCGACGGATATTCGCAGCCAAAGGAGATTCACTCCAGGGCAGAGGCAGGTGAAAGCCAGTTGCACAAGTAGTACTAATGTCGGTGGCCATTTTGCTTTATTCTGCTTCTTTTGTTTGCACTTCATTAGCAAGCGTTTTGAAAACTTAGCAAATGTTGCTTTCATATAGTCATTGGTTTGAGAGACAGGGAGGACATAATCTGTCGAGATGGGACATGATAGTCGTCCACGATAGCATGAGTATTGGGAGATATATATATATGAGAAATCTCAGTATAAAGCTTCCCACTATAATTTCATGGCCGATCTACCTAGTGAACATGATCCCAGCAACAGAATCTCCTCATATGGATTGATGTAGGCTATGAAATACTTGTGAAAGCCAGCCATCGCATATGAACGAACAAATGAAGTGATAACAACATCTGTATTCGAGTAGAGGACTATCCTAAGGGAAATTTACTTCTAATGCTCCTCCACAATCCCATTACTCCCCCTACTCCGTCTGAGCTCGTGCCCTCAATACAGCAATCCTCTCTCTAAAAAGACTAGGAAGATTTCGTAGCTCATTGCTTCGCACTGGCTGCGGCTGCTCAAGAGTACAGTGAGCCTCTGAAACAAACAGTCCATGGCTACGAGACATCAGACGCCGACGCAAAAGGCGAAGGGAAGGGTGGCGGTCTGCAATCATAGGTTCGTGGGTAATAGAGGAAGCCTCGCTGCCATCCGTCCATGTCTCATCGCACGAAATCTTGTGGTATTTCTGCTCAAAGTCGAACCCTGCCTCACCGTCGATATTGTATCCTTGGCGTTGCACGGCACCGTCTTCAGACCTCAACTTCGCTTTTCTTCTCCAGCCCGATCTAAATAGAGATCCCTTGACAAGTTAGGTCACTGAATACAATTCCAACGTCATTATGAGACGCAAGATTAAGTGCTAACCACTTACAAAGTGTTTCTCATGGCGCCTTGTCTTGATCATGGACGGTGTCGTATAGAGCAAGGGCTTGATATCACTAGCCTGGCTGCTGGCACTATCTACGCCTGGTGATCGTGCGTATGGCCGTGGAGGTTGATCTTCTATCGGTGACAACAGTCTAGGAGGAGGCGGTACGTCCTCAGATTTGGCTGCTGCCCTCTCGAGTTTGTCACTAGCAAGCTTACCCTTCGTAGCGGCAGTCCTTTGGAATGTCGGAGACGAAGATATCTTGGGAATATTCCCGAATCTGTCATCTCTATTGGTTTGGTGGCTCATTGACTCAAAGAGCCCAATCGTCTCTTTGAGCTTCCGGCCGGTTCCAGACAAAGTTCCGAAACGAGTGCCATCTTGTGTGGAAGTCAGTCGCACAGAGCTCTGCTGGAAAATAATCGGCTTTGATGGCGTCTCCAGGCTGGATTTTGGGGCTCTTTCGGCCTGTTCAGCCTGCTTCTGCAGAAGTGGCTGTTCATCGTTGACTGCGTCTGTCCGTGGGTGCCTCTTCTAAAGTGATGGCATCGAGACTGATGAAGGCAACGCGCTGTCAAACTTTCTCCGGAGGTTGGAAACCTTTGACTGCTGAGAGGGAACTGATCTGGATGTGGGAAACAGCAGGCCCCTTTGCCCACGTGGTTCTTTGGCATCGCCGTCAGTATAAGTCATCGATGATAGCACGGCATCGCGGCATGGATAGCAGAGAGTCACACCAGTTTGCAGATCTTCCAGAAGCCCTGGGCCGTCCCCTTTTACTCGTTCAAAAGAATGTACCAAATGTTGGTCATCATTTCTCAATTTTCCGTCCTCAGAGTGCAAGACCAACTCGGATGTGTCGAGAGGGTTTGGGCGCCAAGTCCCTACGTCTGTAACAACCATATTTTGGAGCGGAGCAGGGGCGTTGTGTAAAAATACACCACCTCGTATCTTGAATCGAGGTTCATTTCTTTGCCAAGTGCTTTTATTGTCTTCGATAACAGCTTTGTCCTCTGTTGAGGGTCGAGAGAAGCGATCGGGCGAAGTGAGCGGCCGTGGCAGATATTCGGGATGCTCAACCAGGTCGGGAACAATGTCTCTTTCTTCTTGCCCATTCGCCAGTGTGCCCGCTAAGTTTACGGTTGACGATCCTTTCATGGGGCTACTCGCTAGGGAGAGCGGTTTATGGTCATTGCACTCGGTGGTCTTGGTAGGTGAAGCAACGTACTTAGGTTCATAGGTAGTCGTTCGCGCAACATCTATCCAAATGTCAGTTCATAATTCATCCATGTATGTCATGGCTAAAAAGATATAAATGCGTATCGGTCGAAGAGGGCCATCGAACTAGGGTCTACTCACTTGAAGTAACAGTCTTAACATTGCCTCGCTCGAACAATCTCCTCATGTCCGCAACCGCCAAGCCTCTCCTTGAGATCAGTTTCCCAATTTTGGACGATGGAGGTGCAGTGCTGCCAGCATGGTTATCCCTGAGAGGCGTTTCCAACTGGTCTCTTGTGGCAGTCGTAGGAGTCAGAGATGGAGATGCCAAGGTTTTCGATGAGCCGACTACACGATCTCTTGCGTTTTTCTGCACAGGCGGAGCATCTGAAAATTTTGAGGCGGCCGAATCGTTTATTTCACCTGCCGATCCAATGTCTTGAGGCGTCTTTGATGTTCCAAGGTTTTCGAATTTGGATACCAGCCGGGCCAGCCCTCCCTGCGACTTAGGCGCACGCCGAGTACTCACAGAGGACATTGTTCCCGTCAGAAAGCGTCTTCGAATATAACAGCAGAAGAGAGGGATCCAACCGACTGCAGAGCCTGTGAAACGGAGCGAGGATAAATAAAGAAAGGAGGGTAGAAAAGAGAGCGAGGAAACGAGGAGGAAAACAAATAACAAGTAACTTTTGGGAAGCTGAATAAAACAACTGTGCATACGCAGGCAATGCAGTCAAAAGAGCCTGGATCCAATGTTTACGTCAAGCTGCCGAGTCGTTGGCCCTGCGGTCCCGCGATCAACTGCAGCTGCCATTTCTCATCCATCATTTTAACCAGCAGGAGACAAAGGGTGAAGAGATGAAAACGCTGCGTCATCCAAAGTTCTTTCCAAAAATAACACCCCTTTTCTTGACCCGTACAAGGTCTCCTTGTTCGGCTATCACGACCGAGATAAACCTCCTAAAGCACCCTTGATCGGATCGAGCAACAAGAACAGGATTCACATTGTGCACAACACAGGATTCGAAAAATGTTCCAAAAATGGAGAGCGCCTTTCTTTTTATTTCATTATCGAGTCAATCATTTCCGACAAGCCACTGTCGAGCCGCATCATCCACCTGAAGTCGCCCCGCAAGTTCTATATCGCGTGCAGCAGGCCGCGCAAATCTCGCATCGTAGTATACAATCATCCTTCTAATGTACAATGACTCAATTTTCGGTTTGATTTTGGGGGTTGTCGAATTGTTAATCGGAGTTGGATCGTGAGGGAGTGTAGGGAGAGTGCCTATCGATTATTGACTATATGACATCGTTGTCAGTTATAGATCCGCATAGCAATTCGGTTTATCGGGAGTCGTACGGAGGCAGGAGGATCTCGCCCCAAGAGCTAGAAAGGAAAGTAACGGCAGCCTAAGATTTCCAATGTCAGCTTCCGTGCGCAAAGTTCGAAATCAGTCATGGGAACACGCACTCCGAAGATGGCGATGCTGCGGACAAAGGCGGCGTTCTCGGCATTGGTCAAGGTCTCGTAAGTCGAGGCAACGAAGCCTTTGGGGGCGCGGCGGCCGCCCTTCTCGCCGTAGATTCGCTTAGGAGGCATTGTGAATTTGCTGAAGAAGTGGTGAGGATCGGAGGCGATGAAGCGCAAAGCGTGATGGGCAGAGTTGCTTCGATGCGAACGTCACTGAGGGCATCGAAAATTCGAAAACGCCCCGCCATCGGTCGCATTCAATTGCTGGGTCACATGATTGGGAGACTGCTGGACAGAACATGAATTGGACTTGGCCAGGCCAGTATCAAGCAATAGAGCATCTGGTTCCGTGGTCTAGTTGGTTATGACATTTCGTTAACAGTTAGTTGACGCCACCGAAAAGGTCCCCGGTTCGAGCCCGGGCGGAATCACTCTTTTTGCCGTTTGCAGCAATTTGGATGTTGCTCGCAATAGTATGAGATGATGAAGCAAAGCATATTTCATCTTTGAATTGATTATTTAAAAGAAAAAAAAAATCATGATGTTCTTTTTGGAACTGTGAGAGAATTGTCTTTCCAAATGATTTCCATCGCATGTGTAACCTAACTTATTAACTTTTCATCGTAAAACCCAAGCTCACAAGCATCACCTTTGGTTACTAAGGCCGCTCTAACCAAACAAAGTTCATCCAATAGCCATATAACTGCGTCGGCATATGTTCCTTACACTTGAAATACATTGAATAGCCATTTTCTCTCCAAGTTTCATCATCCAGGCATAGATTCTCACCGCTTCCCAGCCCCAAAAGCGCTTGCTTTACTCTTCCCATATGCGAATTGCTTTCCTCTAGGGTATCTATTCAAGCTTCCACAGTCACCAACACCCCGCCCCCGCTTATCCACAGCGGCATCGTCATTGAGCGTGTCAGCGGCATCTGAAGCAGAGATCACAAGCACAGGGCGTCCATATACCTGTCTGTATTCTGTTGCGTATTCAATTACAGAATCTCTACCGGTCATGGCAGATTCACCGCGACAGCCTGGAGGTTTCATTCCTCCTCAGGGTGGACTCCCTTCGCCGGCCCCTTCCTCAGCCTCTTCACGGGCAGCATCAAACCTACCGCACCCGAGAAACAGTGCGCTGCGGCCCGGATCAAACAAGGAGGACATGGTGAGGCGATTTGTAGATGAAAAACTGCTTTACGTCTCACGTCGATACGTAAAGAAGTTTGGAAACCCAAATCCTGGAGATACAGTGGTTGGGTTTCGGACCTTTGGGGAGGTGTGCCGGGAACTTGATGAGATTGTGAATGTCTTGTGGAAATCAGGGACTCGTGAGTGTTGACCATCTCATAATGTTCGTATAAGACGATTGAAATGCTAACACCACATGAACACCAGCGGGCTTGCAGATACCATTTCTACTCAAGTTGGCCAGTGACTTTACTCAGTACGTCCGGTCATTCCCGCCATCATCAAAAGCGTCGTTTGACCTGCTGCACAAACTGGACCACTGCTTCGCCAGTCTTCTCTCCGGCCAAGACATTGAGACGAATGAGACACTTCCAGGCTTTGAAAACGGGCTACGGGCGGGCATGACGACTACCGACATGGTCCGGTGCCGGAGTCTTGTAGAGCAGACGAGGGTGCTCATGGTGGAAGTCATGAGCAGTGGCGAGCAAGAGGAAGAAGAGGAGGATGATGACGAAGACGACGATGAAGATGATGGCGACGAAACAGAAACGGGTGAAAGCTACGATGCTGGTGGTCCGTCTTGGGACATTGATGAGGATGAGCTACATCTGGACGCTGCGCGGATCTACGAGAATACGATTGTGCATCTGGGGAAGAGGCTTGGGGATTCGCTGGGGAACAGCGTCGATAGTGGTGAAGCTGCTGCTATGTCAAGTACGAGTACAGGTATGACCTGAGGACTTGAGGTGAATCAGAATGGAACATTCCAGGTAACCGGTACTCGTATGTTCAGTCTGTTTGCCGCGCTGCATCAAACATCAAACATCAAACATGCTGAGTGAGTGGCCCCCCCTGTCCGGATTCAATGGGGCACATGGATGGAGCCCCCACGATGCCTCTCGCCTAAGCAAAGCACAGCCCAAGTAAGGCGCAAAAAGACACCCATGGAATTTGAAGGGTAAAAAAAAAGAAAAAGAAAATTAGAAAATAAAAACCCTTGTCGTTTCCTCTCCAATACCATCACGCAAAGGCATACAGAAACAAAATGAGGGAAACGAAACAAAAAAGCAAGAAAGCAAAAATGGCCACCTCCTGACTTGGGGGGCGCGAGTCAATGAGGCTTCATGGGCCGCTCATTGGCCCAAGATGCGCCGCGGTCAGCCAATCCGGAGCGGCATTCTCGTATTTGCTACAGTAGCATCATGCAGTTTCCAGCAGTTATCGGGCTTCTTTTTGTTTCGTAGGGGAACTAGGAACTACCTTTGCCGAGTGGCGGGCTATTGTTTTATTTTTCTCTCCCCTTTTTTCCTTTATTTTCCATTGGATTTTGGGGAGAGATCCGATTGGGGATGATGGGGGACGAGGCACATGCGAGCTGTTTATTCACATGTTTGTGGTGTGTACCCGAGGTGTAGAGCAAAGGTAGTCTAGGCCTACTTACTGTGAGGTGTTTATTGAAGAAGGTGCATGGACTATTTGGAAATGGATTGATGGAACTTGTATACTAGGGGCATTTATTGACTCTAGCGAGGCGATCTGCTCTGGAGATGCGATGCGATGGTGATGCCCAGGGGCCGCGTTTGTGATTGATTGCGTGCCCTGGATTCTGCTTGCTAGAGACGACGATCAGCTTCGTTTGATGGATCAGCACTCAGCTAACGGCGTATAGTAGGTAGTAGTAAACAGCAGCCCGTCTATTTCCATCCATCTCTTCTTCCAATCTCACGATGCTCCCAAGATGACTGCTAAACGCCCGCATCAGGCTGCCTTCCCCCTTGTCTACTGCATCTCAGCATCAGCATCAGCATCACACCCATATCCTTCTCACCACAGCCAATCCAGCCTGTCACATCTCGACGCATGAAATCACAAAGTCTACCTGCTCGCTACCACGCACATACTTTCAAACGTGCAGCACCCAGTATAAGCACACTACTGCACCACCCCCGGTCCTGTTTCCGCCGTGTTTCAACTTCTGTGCCTGGCCCCCAATCCCTGCACGTTTTCTCGCGCCTAAACCCAGCATCCCCTCCCCCCTGTAGCCCTGTAAGGAATTGCTGCCTTTCGGGGGCGGCATCACGCCTATCAATCACTCCATAAGCCCGCGTAGAACGTGCGGTCTTAGCATGCCCAACATTCCGCCTCGGCCAGGGCGTTTACTGGCTGCCTTTTGGGATTTTGCCTTTTTTTCTTCTCTTATCCTCCTTATGTTCCCCTGGGCGCGCGGGTTTTTTCTTCTTCTAAGCACTCGGACCCAGTCACATTATACGATGGGATGGGCGCTTGGGCCGTGGTGGATCTGGACTATACGCGGCTTGCATGACTGGACTGGAGCATGAGGACGGCCGCAGTATCAACGATGGCCATTATCTTAGTCGAGCAGATGTACCTGAATTTAGTGTTGTTCTAGTAGTTAGTGCAGGTACGGTGAATGCAACGACAACGCATCGGTTTGGGGCCATTCAGTAGATGTACTTAAGCAGCTCCTCTGCCACTCCTCCCCGTCCTTGCCACCATGCGTCTTGCTCTGCGGTTGCTTTGATACCCTTTTTTTTTCTTTTCAAACTTCATTCCCTTTCTCAGGCCTGTGGCCGTTTACCTTCCTTTCGCTGGTCGATTCTGCGCACTCCTTTTCTTGTTACTGTTGAACAGGCAAAACACCCCAAAAACAAAACAGACAGACAGGCACTCCTTTGTCCAAGTCTAGATATTCATTCCCTCAGTTGAACGTGATTCTCAACCGTTAGAGCAAGACTCTACTGATACTATCCTTGTATCCCACTTTGAAACGAAAACCAACAACAGCAACAGCACATTCATCACCAAGATGCATTTCCAATCTCTCAACCTCTTGGCCCTGGCCATCTCCTCCGTCTCGGCCACTCTCTCCCCAAACCTCCCCGGCATGAACCTCGTCTGGCAGGAGAGCTTTGTTGGCGAGCAAGGCGACATGGTTGACCTCACCCAATGGACCGTCGTCACCGACCTCCACAACAACCAGGAGCTCGAGACTTACACCCAGTCCGACTCCAACATGCAGCTCTCCGGCGGCCAAACTCTCCAGCTCGTCCCTCAACAGGCTGAGAGCGGCGAATGGACTTCCTCTCGCATCGAATCCATTCAATCTTGGACTCCTGCTCCCGGCAAAACCATGCAAGTTCAAGCTGCTCTGCGTGGCGGCTCCAGCCCCCTTGATACGAAGCAAGGCATGTGGCCCGCCTTCTGGATGCTCGGCGACTCCATGCGTCACGGCACTCCCTGGCCTCTCTGCGGAGAGCTCGACATCTTTGAGCAGATCAACGGCCAGTTGACCGGCTACGGCACCGCCCACTGCGACCACACTGGCGGCGGTGCGTGCAACGAGCCCTCGGGCCTGGGCCAGAGCATTCCGATCCCTCAGGACGACGACTTTCACACCTGGGCTCTCAAGATTAACCGCTCGTCTAACAACTGGCAGACGGAGACGATTGAGTGGTACCTCGATGGCGTCCTCTTCCATACTCTTGTTGGCGCGCAGTTTGGCGACGAGGGGCTCTGGGCTACGCTTGCGCACTCTCCAATGTACATCATTCTCAACCTTGCTGTTGGTGGTACATGGCCCGTAAGTTCTCTTCTTCTATCCTCTCCTTATTGACGCAACTTGCATGGCTAACCTGTCAAATAATAGGGTGACCCTAACGAGGCGACTCTGCCCGGCTGGGGCAACATGTTTGAAGTTCAATACGTCGCCGTCTACTCCTCCTAAGGGAGGCTAGCTCGATGAAAAGGGGAGGATGATATGAAAAAGAAAAAGATGGAGGATAAAAAAACAATAAAAGGAAATTTTGGATTTGGGTAGATATGGTAGAAGGCGCTTTTATGATGCACATGTCATGACAACATGTCCCTGCGTGGGACCAACTTTGATTCTCTGTATATATATTCAAGATACCTTATGACCACGACTGTTATGACTCTCAATTTGTATCATTGACTCTGTTGCATTACTATTGGTGACTTGTATATAACATCAATCGAGCGAGACGTTGCTAGTTACACGGCAAAATTCCTCTTAATTCAAAGTGACCAATAATACCGTTCCAACGACGAATCACATCATTTTATAGACAACAGTACACATAGTAGGTAACATTAATTTGATCTTTTACAACAAGTGACTTATGTGGTATGCGAAACTTCGAAAAAAAAACCATTATCGAAACGTTAGGCCAAGAAAACATTTTACAGGAGGAAAAGGGGAAAGAAAGGGGGGAAGGGCCTTTGTTTTCTCCCGCCCAAACCCCCACGATCCCCTTCCATCAGCAAGGAAATGACATGTAACACTACTTGAGAGAGAGAGGGAAAGGAAGAAGAGAAAAAAAGACAAGAGAAGAGAAAAGAAAAAGGGGGTGGACAAGTAGAGGGAACGGGTGAAAAACAAAAACAAAATCCACAGGGACAAACAACATCTCTTTTTTTCCCGTTTCAAACCATCAAAGTAAAGACCCTGGGAAAACCGGATCGCCGCATGACCATTGATATAGATATCCACTGAAACGCCGTATCGAATGATGCCAGATTAGATAACCCAGGAAAGCAAAGCAACAAAACAAAAGATAAAAACTGCCGACCCATCTTGATATCGAACAAAAGTTCGCGGGCGCCTATTTCGGGGCAAACTGCCCGCCCGACGCTCTCAGAACCGACTGCATTGCGAGAGATTCGCAATGTGCTTGCATCGTGTCCCGATATAATTGGAGCGATTCTGGCGACAGGCTGGCCTCCTACTCCGCACCGATCTCGCCGCCTTCCAGCCCTGGGTATCCTCCGTTGAAGTCGAACGGCTCATTGTTGGCATCACCATCATTCAGGAATGAGTCGAAATCGAAGTCATTGAGCACGTTGTCAGAGTGGAGTGGGTTGGCCAGTTCCATTCCGAAATCCTGCAAGTCAAGGTTAATTTTCTCGGGTCCAATCATGCGAAAAGAAGTGTTGACATGACTTACTGGGATAGTGAAGTTGTCCATACCGCCCAGACCGTTATTCTGAATGTCATGAGTGGGTTGTGGTACAGGGGCAGCTTGCGGTGGCACCGGCGCACTGGCGGCGGCAGCCGGGGCGGGGATTCCTGTCGTCGCGGCGGCGGCAGTTGCGTTTGGCACGGGGCCTCCGGCTTGAGCGTTCTTAAAGGCTCCGCCGACAACGGGAGTGATGGGGGTAGCTGGTGCTGCCGCGTCAGCTTCCGCATTGTTCTCGGCGGCGGCAGCGGCGGCGTTGTTGGCGTTCTGATTTGTCTTCTTCTGTGCAGCGGCTCGCTATAAGATCCGTCAGATTGCAAAATGGGAATGTTAGGGGCAGAGCTTACCTTGTCCTTGGCATTTTTGGTGTCCTTCTTCTTCGGTGCAGCTTTGTTGGTCTGGCTAGGGGTGGGAGGCGCTGCCGAAGCCTGCTGGGGCGACGCAGTTGTCCTGTTGTTTGTGTTGGCCGCCGCGGCTGCGGGTGCCGAGGGAGGAGGCATAGATCGCTGCTGGGGAGTTCCCTGAACTTGTTGGCCCTGCTGCATTCCCTGAGGTACCATCTGGCCATTCATTCCAGGTTGCCACTGTTGCGGGTTACCCTGCGCGTTCTGCTGCTGCTGCTGTCGGGCAGCCATCATCTGCTGCGCATTCATCGGGCCGTTGAATGGCTGGCCAGGGTGTGAGCTGGGCGGACGCATGCCGTTCATCTGGGCCTGTCCCATGTTCCCTCCATCCACTCCCTTGTAGAAGTGAGGTGCCATGCTAACGTCAACGTGGTTGCCCAGGAAGTTCATGGCGTTGGGCGACTCGCGCGACTGTCCACCATCAGGAACAGGCGAGGGGATGCCGCCGGAGTTCATCTGAGGTGTGCCACGCTTCATCTGTTCCGCGGGGTTGGGAGAGGTTCCGGATCTCATTGCCTGGGGGGAGGTGTCTGGGAAAGGCTGTCCGTTGGGTCCGGGGGCGCCAGGCTGGCCATCTCGAGGGATTCCACCCATGTCGCTCTGCTCTTGACGGGCCATCATCAGGCGCTTCTTATTCTGCTGCTCAAGCAGCATCAACTGCATCTGATAGTCCTGTAGGGCATGGTTGCTGCCGGCGGCGGCTGCCTGAGCGCCGGCTGGGCCTGCTGGTCGCATACCGCCGGGATTCATCTCGGGGTTGTAAAAGGCATTGAGGGTGTTGCCATCAGGGCCCTGTGGCATCATGGGCGAGCTCTGGTTTTGAGGTCCTCCTACGCCGGGAATCTGCTTGTTGCCCATCTGGTTGCCGTGATGCTGCTGAAGGTTGTGGGAGTAAGTTGCAATAGACTTTTGCTGTGCCGCAGGTGGCGTATTGGCAAAGTTTTGCATCTGCTGGGGGTTGAGCTGCGCGGGGTTGATACCGTTGGTGGCGAGCAGCTGCTGAGCGTTGGCCACATTACCCATTTGCTGGCCGGGCATGACTTGGCCTGGACGACCATTTGGGATCATAGCACCGGGCTGGTTAGCATTGAACGGGGCACTGTCGAGGCGTGGGCGTTTTGAAGGAGACGGCGCATTCTCTCCCGACGCGGGAGACGATGGCCGATCCCGGTTGCCGTCCATATTAGAAGGATCCCGCTGCATCTGATTCTTTGCTTGGAGCATCTGCATTTGAGGGCTAGGTAGAGAGAGTAAATCGTTAGTACAAATTTGTGACTGAAGAGACGAGGCCGCCCTCTCCGGACTGCTTACTTTTGGTTATTGGCCATAGCCGCCCGAGCAAGATTATTCTGCTTCATGGTCATTGCCATGTTGTTATTTTGCATGTTTCTCATGAAGTGAGCTTGATATTGCTGCTGCGCCAAATCAGGCCGCATTTGACGTAGCATCTCCTGCTGTTGGGTCTGCTTCATTCGCTGTTGCTGCTGCGGATTCAGATTAGCAAGGATGTTTCAACTTGACAAACGCCAGAATAAAAGAGCATAGGAGAAAAAAAAAGTGCTCCACAATCTGTTTCGTACCTGAGTGTGCTGAACATATTGATTCACCATGCCGCTTCCGCCCTTGACGCGTGGGGCAGTATAGATGTCCCAAAAGACGCAAAACCATTCGTAGAGAAACGACGTATCAGAGGCGGGCATGGGCAGCTTAGGCGGGGGCAGGTCGTCCGGCAACTTGGAATCACCGTCGTCTTTGGAGTCGGTGTCCATGGGATCATCGCCGTTCATGGCGTTGCCGTTTTCGCGACGGCCAGCGGCGTCCTTGTTGACGTTGACCTGCTGGTCGCTGTTGAGGAGGGAGCGGGCACACTCGTACATCTGGTGTCTGAGGAAATACTCGTAGATATATGTGTTGAGAACGCCGCGCTGGTTTTCGCTGGCTTGCTGCTGCCGTGCCGCAGCTGCAGCGGCAATCTGAGGGTTCATAGCGCCATTATTCATCATGGGCATCGGTGCGCCGCCAACTGGGCCACCCATGGGCGTCATGTTTGCCATTCCAACGTTGGGATTCATGATTGCTGGAGGTATAGGAGGAAATTTGACAGGTTTTATAGAGAGGGAAAAAACTCAAAAACGCAAGGTATCAGGCGAAGATGGTGTAACAAAGTTTGCCTTGTAAGCCACTCAGGTGCCGCCGCGCGAAAAGCCCGACAGGGCTGGCAACGTGGGCGAGATGGGACAGAACCCGAAAATCAAGAGAGAGCCGAAGCGGGAGAGAGGGCTAAAAAGATCTGCGGAAAGCTATCGCGAACCGCGTCGGAGCGAGTAGAGTTGTCGAACGCTGCGGCGAGAGACGCGCTTGTCGAGGCCAGGCGATGGGCAGAGTGGCGTTGTAAGCGACGACGGCGGTCGGTGATGGCGGACAGGCAGAAAATTGGCGACTGCAGGCGTCGCGGAGCAGCGAAGATGCCGCACTTGCTGCAGAGATGCGTCCAACTGCCGGGGCAAGGCAGAGACGGCTGAGATGGAGGATGGAGAAGAGAGTTGAGCAGGCCTCTGTTCTGGGGGCTGGGATTGTAGCGCACTACAGCGAGGTTGCCTTAGTGCTGCGTACCGGCAGCGCGGGAACACAGCACAGTAGCGGAGCGGTAGAGTTTCGTCTGGGGCCGGCAGAAATAAGACAAGAGACGTCGAGGGCCGAGTCGAAGCAGAAGAGGCGGGAGCTGCGTTGAGGCTCTGCGACAGTTCGACAGAGACACAAGAAGCCGTTGGTCGTCCAGGCTGTGAGGGTCAGCACTCGCGCTGGGCCGTGGAGACAAATGTCGCGATGGACATCAGATTAGGCTGTGGAGGTAGTGAAAGGTAAGGTAAGGTGCAAGTAAATCGAATCCAGGCCAGGCGATGGTGGTGCGCAGACGCGAGTTCATACAGTACGGCGAGCGCACGGGGCAGGAAAAGGAGTGTGGCGGTTGAGTCCGTACCAGAATCAATCTCGCACGGTAGAGACAGCGCAAGAGCCGCGTTGGGTTGGTGCGCGCAGCCTCGTCTCTCAGTGCCTTGTCTGGCCTTGGGGCTGGTGCCGCCGCACGGTACGGATAAGGCGCGAGCGCGAGACTGCACAGTGCGAGGCGACGGCGGCGAAAAGCAGAAAGTGGCCGGGAAAAGTTATTCGAGTGCGCATAAAATTGATGGGCTGCTTCGGGGGGCATTGGCGATCCCACTATGAGGCACCGGCTCGCTGGTGCCTGCGTATGCGTCAGTCTAGGTGCGTAGCTTTGGGTCTGCGGCAGATGTTTGCGCCTGAGGCATGAATCCCGCACGTCAAGCCCTGTGCGACAGACACGCCAATGAAACAGCTGGGCTGATTGGTACATGATCTCATGTGAGGTAAGCCAGCTCCATACATGTACTCTATCTTACTACTACGACTTGGAAACACGGAGAGCTGCGTGTAAGAGATTGAGCTCTCTCTGCATAAGGAGCTTTTGTTTTTGATTTGGAATTGCGAATTGCACAGTGCTGGAAATTGTAAAATGTAAAATTACATCAAATGCCTAATTCCGATCATCGCGTCATGCGCCTCAACATCAGCAAACAAATCCAGACATCAGCCCGGTTCTCTCCCCCAAATATCCTCATCCTCGTCAACAGCACTGTACCGCAACTCCATTTTCCTATATGTCGAGAGTGAATCTGATCAACTCGACGTTGCATCGGCTTGTGACGTGATTGCTCATACCACGTACAACCCGAGGTGGCTCTTGGGCCACTCAGCGAGCATCGCGTTGAATCACTCCACAGCGTGAGTGGGCTGATTCCATGGAGATCAGGCAGGCCTGCTTTACTTTCCACCTTGGGCCGGCTTCGGGTTATCGCTGCGTAGCAAAATCAAGATTGAGTTTCCGTCATAAGGCGTAGAGGCTTATGCAGCTTGGTGCTGGCGTCACTTGTTTGTCTTCATGTTGTCAGGCTATGGTTGGTGCTCTGAAGTCTATATGGAGTAGGTGCCTAGTAGATGCTACACAAACAAGCAGTGCATAGCCGCAAAACATATTTGTCCTGGTCCCTACCTATCCATGAACCCCCTGGTTGAGTCCAGCAGGCCAGCTTTGAAGAAACAAGGCGCCCATCTATCCATCCCTGTCTGTCCATCTACTAATATCCACAGGATTACGGAGTGCTGCTGCAGCCATCTGCATTGATCTCATCAAGCATCGTATCGTATCTAGATAGCTCGGCTCCATCTTTGGGTATCATTCCGCCTTTAGTTTCCTCGACCGGATCGGATCGACTATCGCCGTTGTCGACAATCTACTAATAGCTCTGCTTTGGCCTGCCGGACTTTCTCTGCTGCATCAACCTGGCCAACATGTTCTTGTCCACACATGACACTCGTGTCGATCTATCAATCGTCTTCTGGTGGCAGCTCGTCGTCGATATAGCGTATCAGGGTTACCCGCATCTCCGTAGTATCATTTCCCTTTAGGACATCGCTGATGAAGTGCGCTTCCACTTGCATCTGAACCATTTCCAAGGCGCCTCTCAAGACTCCACACAGGATATTTGAATACCAGAGCTCGTTCTGTGCCCTTCCGTCGTCTGGTAGCTCGACAAAGTCGGCAAACGGGTTCTCGTCGAATACCAGCGAAAAGGAGTTGTTGTCGGCCGTCCAGTTCGTCACCTGTGGTGTAATATTGAGGAATATTTTAAACCCAACCTGTACGAAGTCGTATGATGCTTTAGCAAGAGTACACAAAAGGAGGCCCATGATTATCCCTTACCCTTGAAATCATATCTGCTGTCTCACGAAAGTTGGAGCAGCGCTTCATCGTATTCGACTTGGCTAGGTAATCCTCAATGAGTCGTAGCCCAATGTTGTAGCCCATCTTGTCAAGCTGTCGGTTGACTTCTGGGTAGTCATCCTCGAAATCCTTGCATAGCTGTGCGACGATGGTTCCGTATGTCAAGGTTACCAACTCGGCGTTCACCTTGTCAATACGAGTTCTAGCGATGCGATTAGACCAAAACACCGTCTTCTGCAATACTATGGTCGTCTTACTTCCAGATTCTGTATTCATGTTAGATCACGGCCAAGCGCATCACCACTCGCTGAAACATACTCTTCCCCGATGCGGGACGCCTTGCTGGCCGCCATTGTGGCGCTCGTTCAAGCTTTGAGAGACGGAGAGAAAGGCTGAGCGCAGCAGAAACAGGTCAGATTACAGCCTTGTACGAGAAGTAGACAATAAATGCAGCGAAATAAACTGCAGATTCACTGATCGGTCGATCTGCCACGGAGGAGAGATGTTGCGACTGTTATGCCGGAGCTCAGCAGGCGGTGGGGTACCGAGTTACATGGCCGCTGTTCGACGGAGCCTTGACCATAGGAACAATCCACGGGCCGAAAGCCAATAGGAGGGCGAGTTTGGACCGCCTAGTTCGCAACTTAGCAAAGCCTCGCGATCGCGACACGGGCAAAATCTCAGCAGCTCAACATTCGTTGGAATTCCATTGTTTGGCGGCACTTTGAATTTCTGGAATCATTTGCGACTCTTTGACAGTTCACAATGTCAGCCGAAAAGCGCCCGGCGGACGACGATCCCAGCCAGTCCACGTCCCTGGTGAAGAGGCAAAATGTCAATGCCTCTGAGGGAGCGCTTGCTCGACTCAATGCATCAAGCAGTGCATTGGTACAAGCTGTAAGGAATTGCTGATGGTTTACGTGAGGCAAATCTAACGTTATTCTCAGGCGCCCCGAACGAGCGGGCTCCAGGCCCCGGTGATGGAGCTGACAGGACACTCTGGGGATATCTTCACTGCCAAGTTTGATCCTACGGGCAACCTGATTGCTTCTGGATCAATGGACAGAAGTATAAGTATGGGAATTCCTTGCTTGGAATTTGGAAAATTGCCTATTTGCTAATGCTGAACAGTGCTCTGGAGGACTTATGGCGACTGCGAAAACTACGGCGTGCTAAACGGCCACAAGGGCGCTGTTCTCGACTTGCAATGGGCGCGAGACTCGGAGATTGTCTACTCTGCTTCGGCTGATATGCATCTTGCCAGTTGGGACCTCACCTCCGGAACGCGAATACGAAGATACGTCGGACACGAAGAGATTATCAATACCTTGGATATTAGCAAGCGAGGCGAGGAGATGCTGATAAGCGGAAGCGACGATTCGACGATTGGAATTTGGGATCCAAGGTCAAAGAATGCGGTCGATTACATCCAGACCGAATTTCCTGTCACAGCTGTTGCAATATCCCAGGCCGGCAACGAGATCTACACGGGAGGCATCGATAACGACATTCGTGTCTGGGATTTGAGAAAGAAGGCAGTGGTGTACTCTTTACTAGGCCATACAGACACGGTCACGTCGCTGCGAGTATCACCCGACTCGCAATCTCTGCTATCATATTCGATGGACACGACGGTGAGAACGTGGGATATTCGTCCGTTTGCACCAACAGAAAGGCATATCCGAACATTTGACGGAGCGACAGCCGGAGTGGATCAGAACCTAGCCCGTGCCAGCTGGGATTCAGAAGGCAAGAAGGTTGCGGCGGCTTCAGGCGACGGCACAGTGGTGATTTGGTCTGTCCAGACTGGAAAGCTGCTGTATAAGCTCCCAGGCCACAGAGGCGCAGTCAACTGCGCAGAATTTGCGCCTGGCAAGGAACCAATTCGTAAGTCGGAGCCACACATGTGTTTATTCCCTATGAGTTGTTATCTGACACGATTTCTAGTGCTGTCCGCCTCCTCAGACCGTACTATGCTTCTCGGCGAGTTGAAGTGAGTTGAGCATCCAGAACCTTGCGTTACTGGGCTGTAACGGTAGTGTGTAAACTACGCAACCGGTACACGCAGCTTGCGGAAACTCATGGGAAAGAAGCCCAATGCAGCTCGATGGATCTTCCATTCTCATTAGAGCCTGGGTGATGGCTATGAAACGAGGTTGGCTGTGATGATTCTTTCGCCCATTTTAACCGCCGACTTATACCGTTGAGCAGGCGTCATATACAACTGAGCTTTGTATAGCATGTTCATCTCAGATATGAGCTACTATACTGAAACATTAATGTTCTTCATTTGGAGGGAAGAAGTATTCAGGAAGGAAAAAAAGAAATCAAATCATGGCGATCATGGCGTCAATGTTAGTTATTACTGGATTATAAAGCGATACCGGGAGTTGAAGGCAATATAACATACAACGATTCAAGGATGCACACAAGAAGGTGGCGTGGTAATGATTGCCTGCTTGACTATGATGGTTTTAATTGCAAGAATAACCAAATCTTTTTGGAAATTATTACCAGCTGTTGAGAGGAAATGAGGCGGCTCCTCATCACATGAAGCTATCTTGTTTAGGTGCAAGTCTGTAATCTATAATAAGCGCCGTTACGCTAAATGTTTGTCACAACCGCGGCTCGCCTGTAACATGGAACCTACAATAATAAGTGACATAATGAATGAGCTACAGCATGCCCGGGCTAATGCGAAAACAACAAACCCTGGTCCAGTAAAGCACGTTCCCATTCAGCCTGTATATTACAGGTCTTGCTCAAAAGTGCTAGTGCCTGTGTCTGTCTGTGCCTGGGATGCCCATCACGATGCGATGGAGCAAGAGGCCATTCGCCAATCTCGTGCCAACATTGAACCCCATATCCGTACGAGTCCAACAGCTCCTGCACATGCTCGCACTAGCCCTTCGCATCCTTTCCTTCTCCAGACTTGCATCAAACAATCGGTGCGAATCGCGAAACACGTAATTTTCTCGAGGGGAGCGCCGCCGGGCCGTATCAGGTCCCGTCGAGGGCGTTGGCGGCAGCAAAATCCATTGGTGGCGGAGCTGCGTGGGCTGAAACACGGCCTCTTTTTCAAGGACCCTTGCACCCTTAACCCCAGCCCCTGGTTTTGGGCAGCCCCTGCAAGGCACGGCCACTCGGGATCAAGTTTGATTTCGTTCAATGACATTGGATATTGGTATTGGTTTGATACAAAGTGGCGGGGGGAGGAGGAGGCGATACGAGCCCAGCCAGAGAGAGGCCCATCCTGGCACTGGCTTCGCAATCCAACGTGACGACACCCTATTTTTGATTTCTGGACGCAGGGCGGGTTTTCCGTCTTACATTGATGTGAGGGTTCGCTGTGTCTGTGTCTTGTGTCTGTGCTTCCTTCGTAAGAGCGAGCATCTGCCCTTTCCAGCTGGTTACTGGAGTTGTGCTTCTTGCCTTCTTGCTCTTTCGTAGTCTCTACATCCAATGTATTGATTGCGCGCTCTATTCTTTCCTTGCTGTCGTCTTCCTTTCTTCAGGCCTTCTTTATTCTCCTTCTCTTCGCTTGCTTCCCTTCCTACTACCGATTCATCCATCCTGTTCCGTTCCTTTAATTTTGCGGCGCCTTGAACTCTCTCTCTTTCTCTCTCACCTCTCTCTGTCTCTGTGCCTTTTTATTCTTCGTTGAGCAGGTTCTCTCGTTTTCTCCTCGATATCATTCACTTGTTTTTTTTTTCTCTATATACACACTCGAACACATCAAATTCGCTCGTTGAATCTCATTCTTTTTTTTTTACCGCCGTCATACGAAAATTTCCAACGAGTTACGGCTGCGCCGCGACAGGACCGGAGAGAGAGACACTCACCTACCAATTTCCACCACTTTCATGATATCAACCAAAAAAGACTTAACGAATAAACAACATGCCGTCAGAAGGAAGCATGGAGCTGCTCCGCAGTGAGCTTCTTAGAAGGGCGCGAGGGGAGGAACGTGGAAGCACCACTCAAGACCAGAACCAGAACGAGGTCCTCGCCTCACGTCGACAAACCATCATGCGAGAGATGAACACGAGCCACAAATTTCCTAGACGACTTCTGCTACCGCACCTAGCAATGGGCCGGAGGAGAGTAACCGACGAGGAAGCTGCTTTGGAGAGCCCAAAGACACCTGTGTTGCCTTCGAGACGATCAAACTCGCCGCCTGTCTACCGCATGAGCATGGCTGGTCGACCTGCAGTGGGAGGCTTGCCGGTTGTTCCTCAGCCAGCGGTCTTGGCAGCATCGGATTCCCGTCGTGCGGCTCTGGAGACTATGAACTCTGAAGCTCGGGATGAGCCACAGCCGGTCAAGAAGAATAAGCCGAAGCGCTTCCTGTTCTGCTTGCCGTGGATCAAATCGAGGCATGTGCGAGCGCAGCTTGCAATGTGCTTCGTGGCTGCTACGTTTCTCTTTTCGCTGCTGGCAGTGTGTAAGTGGATATATGATCTTTTTGTGGTGTTGCACAGCGTCTAAATATTGATCGTGAAATGCTGATATCCGTCACAGATCTGGGTCTTACACTAACAAAACATGTTGTTATCGGCGAGCTGAACATCATGTTAATCATGATCATTCTTCTGGCGGGAGTCTTCTTCTGCTATAGCCTTATTCGGCTATGGATTCTGGTTGTTCGCGGAGACCCGCCGGAGATTCCAAGGGCCATAGACCCGCGAGGATATGCCGTCCCACGCAACCCCATACGAGTGGTGATGGCCCAGGATGAAGAAGCTGCCGGCGTCGAGAACGAAGCTATGACGATGAAGCCGCCCGCCTACGGACTATGGCGAGAGAGTGTGGTATGTACAGGCATTACGAGGCATATTTTAATGAAGACTGAGCTAACATGATATCCAGCGTGTGGACCCAAACCGCTTCTTCTGGCAACGGAATGATTCTGCCCAGCCCACGCCTCCTCCGCCAACAACGGGACCGAGGCCGCCGTCCTACATTTCCGAAGATGGAGTATCCTACGTGGTTGATGCGGTGCCGCGGTCTATTGCTCCATCATCGGAGAGCGAGAACCAGCCGGTGCATCCTTCAGAACGAGGAAGAGCTGGTTTGCCACCTCCGAGTTGAGAGAGGATGGGTAGCTAGAAAATGGTCAAGGGTCTTGGTGTTTTCTCCGGGTGTTTCTTTGGCGTCAATGGCATGAAATTACGGGCATGGTGGTACACGGGTATGCGTCCAGGCCAGATTGGAGGCGGCGGATTGTATATTGCCGCCTTGTCGACGGCGTTCTTGGTAATATAGGATGCCCGCCCATGATTTGAAGTGCCCATTCTGGCAGCTTTTCCCTCAACTCACCCTTTTGTTCTGGCTCCCTTTGTAGTTTTGTGAGGTTCTGTACTCCGTACTGCACTGCTACTTGATAACTTTCATGTAATACGTGCATTTTGAAATTTTGATTGCGAATCACACATGGGCCACTTTTCCCATGTCTTGGCTCACGGTCCCTTGCCCTGTCCAGGCGTCGGTCGAGAACTGGGCCGGTTCCCTTTCCCGGCGGGTGAAGGCGTCATGATTGGCTGCCAGATGCATGCACAGCTGAGAAATTAATATTTGGAGCAGCACCAGCACCAGCACTGTCTTTTTTTTGCCTGCGTCGGTGTTGGGACGTTTCCGCTAGCGCACCCGAGTTGGATGCTGCAGCCCATCAATTTTTTGAAAAACGGATCAATGGAAGGGCATGAAATGAGACGGGCTTCGTATTTTTGCCTATCCGGAGGCCTGTTTGAGTGCTTGGATGCTCCCCAAAGAGTTAAGTGCTTGATACCCCCAAAGAGTTAAGTTGATGCCCCCAAAGAGTTAAGCCCCGTCATCATCGACCTCCGGGCGTCATCTTCGTTTTGGGCAGAGCAATAATCCCTGGTCCGGCCGAGGCAAATGTTCCGTCAAGTCACGACTGGGATTGTTCAAGGTTTTGTTTGGCGGATTACGCGCAGGTTTATTTGACAGCGGTGATGGCATATTGTTGCATTGGGGAGGCAAGGGTACGGCCGTATAGAAGGGCTCGGGGGACACGTTGCCTGGGCCTTTGGGCTGGGATGGATGGAAATCAATTGAATCACGGGATCGCATTTTTGGGGGAGCTTTGGAGGAGGTAGTGGGAATGCTAGTCCGGATGGAGAAGGACGGGCTGGGTGATTTTTGGTGGTTGTACGGCGAGGATACTTTGGGTATTACTGCGGTGTTTTTGGGGAGTTGGTGAAATTAATTGGCCGGGTCAATGCGCTGCTTTGGTTGTTGGTTGTACTTTTGATGGGATGCAGCCGAGCATTTCTGTTGCAGGTGGTACCTTGCATGTATAGTCGCAGTAGGAATATACCTCCTAGTAAGGAACTAACTTAGTAGAGAATACCTGATGTCGCATCTATTCTCACCATTATGCATGATGTTTTCTTTTTGCTGTGAAATTCAGTCAGCTTGAGTGAAATCCATGATACGAGATGTTGGCACTTTGTATGGCTGTCAATGTCAGTACGAGTATGCACATGTACCTCGTAGGTATCGCCACTTCAGATGCGGGTGATCCATCAGCCATTTGCGCACCCGTGGCGAACTTGCAACCCCTCACCTCTCCCCCAAGAGCGCTAGCGGTGGGGCGCCCTGCTAGAGCGGGAAGGGCCCTGCAGCGCTGCAAGTCCAGCGTGATGAAGTTGATGCCTCAGCGCTGCTCCAGCGAGTCCAGGGAGGCAACGCCCCGGAGCCTCAGTGGACGAACCACACACCCACGGCGCTGCAGTCGCGCACGCACTAGCCGGCTCGCAACCCACACGTAACGCATCGAATCAGACTGGCCTGCATTTTGCTGAACCAATCCCTCGCTCCTTCGCCCTCGTCCACGCCGCTCCACTTCCCTACAGTATTTTTCCCTTTTCCCTCGATCATAATCATCTCCTCACGACAGGAAAAATTTTCCCTTGACCGGAATCCATTAGTTTGTTGGTGGACGTCGCTGTTGTTGTCGCCGTTGTCGGAATCACTTCACGTTGCTGAAAGCAAGAAACTCTACGAGACGCAGTATCTTTTTCTTACCAGGTGTGTATTTGCCCACCAGTTCCTTTGCGCCCACAAAAAAAGAAAGAGAAGGTTCTCTTGTCCGCTGTCACGGAATATGCCATCGCCCTGTCAAAGTTCAACCGGTATTTTGGGCGCATCGCCCCGCCAGTGTCATCTTTATCATTCTACGATTATTTGATGCAAGATGGGAGCCAAGCCGACTTGTTCTCTCCCCGCTGCTCCGATTCCGTGGCGGCAGCTCGGTCCGTGATCAAGGCCACATCTGTGCGACTGTGTGCGACACGATCCATGCGGTGCGACTCCGATTTCGACTCGATATTGATATTGCGACCAACGCAGATGCGCGATGATTGCAAGGCCATTCTGCGCATGCTTGGTTCAGTGGAGAGGGATGATCGCATCACTGGCAGCGGTTATATGCTGTGCCTGGCTCATCAAATGGCGAGGAGACGGGCGTCTCTGCCCTGCATGATCGAGGCGATGACCTCCTTCTACCGCAAAGATGAGATCCACGCCAGCCGCATATTTCTGCTGCCGTGTCGTTCAAGGATGCTTCAAGCCATCTCGATTGCGATGCATCTGCATTTATACCGAAGCGTCGGCAAAGCGTTTTCTCCATCGAAGCTGCCTGGATCGTGGCCTCGTCACCAAAGATGACACGCTTCGTCTACACAATTTTGGAGTCGCCAACGCTGTTTTCTCTGCCCTGTCAGGCTTTTTTGCCAAATACCCTGCCGCCGTTTAGCGAGGGAATTTCTTGCAGCCAAGCTAGCAACGGCGTTTCGAACAGCCCCGCGACAATCCATGGGCCCGCCAGGTTTTAGTGGCCCTGGTGGTTTCCTGGTTCCCGGCGCCTGTCAACGGATTATACGGTTGAACTTTAACTGGGCATGACATATGGATACTTTCGGAATCTAATGGCGTATAAATGGGGGTTTCGCAAATTTCTGGTACATCTGCTAACCTCGTTTTCTTGACCAGAACATAACACATTATCAAAATGTCTTCTCTCTCTCGTCGTGCTTGCTACAAGTGTGGCAACGTTGGCCACTATGCCGAGGTTTGCTCCTCTGCCGAGCGTCTCTGCTACAACTGTACGTACAATCATCTACCTCGGACATTGAAACTAGGAACACTCGGCTAACAGGTTGAAAAAATAGGCAAGCAGCCAGGTATGCATCTTCGAAGCGAATCCCGACTCCTCCGCCATCCCTGACTCTAACAACTCCCTTGACAGGCCACGAGTCCAACGGCTGCCCCCTTCCTCGCTCTACTGAGGCGAAGCAGTGCTACCACTGCCAGGGACTTGGCCATGTCCAGGCCGACTGCCCTACTCTCCGCTTGAGCGGCACTGCCACCAGCGGCCGCTGCTACAACTGTGGCCAGCCCGGACACTTGGCTGTACGTTTCACACTTCCCGAAAACGATGCGCTATAGAGAGATGTGCTAACATGACCATTGTAGCGTGCTTGCCCCAACCCCGGTAATGCCGGTATGGGCCGTGGCGCTCCCATGGGCCGTGGCGGCTTCGTTGGCGGTTATGGCCGCGGAGGCTTCGCCAACGGCCCTCGCCCGGCTACTTGCTACAAGTGCGGTGGCCCCAACCACTTTGCTCGTGACTGCCAGGCTCAGGCCATGAAGTGCTATGCTTGTGGCAAACTTGGCCACATCTCCAGGGATTGCACTGCCCCCAACGGCGGTCCCCTGAACACCGCTGGCAAGACCTGCTACCAGTGCGGCGAGGCCGGCCACATCTCCCGCGACTGCCCTCAGAAGAACAACAGCACCGAGATCAACAACGAGGTTGTCGACCTTAACAACGTGCCCGCTCCCCCGGTCGCTCCCATTGCTCCCGTCGCCTAGACGTCGCGGGTGTCCCGTCTGACGCCTTCTTCCACTGGTGGTCGGCGAGGTGGCAGACGGACAACTGGCCTAGGGCAGTATCCACGAGGTGTAACAAAAACCAAAGCCAAAAAACCCAACTCTGGACCCTAGGCCGCATTTCTCGTTTCAACATAACTTTTGTTTCTGGTTGACGCAACATATTTTTTCGCTGCACACCCCAGATTGTGCCTCCTTGATTTTGGTCTTTTCTATTATTTTCCCCTCATTTTTTTTTACATCGGATGGTCGGCAACATTTCTTCTCATCGGCTTACACGGAGTCTTTCTTTGGCTTCGGTTCATGCTGCGTCTGTTTATTTTTTTTCTTTCACTCTCTCATCGCAGACGTAATCTTACGAGAGAATGGCGACGGCAAGAGACATACATTTTCCTGCAGCCCCTATCTCCTGCGTGAAAAAGGAATGAGCAAAAATGACGGCGACAGCGACGACGATATCGGAAGCGTCAAATTTTCTTTTTTCTTATACACATTTTCTCAAATTGAAGAGCGTCCGATTTTGGAGGGCCCCTTGGCTACGCATGGGTCCCTCCGAACCGGTTCCTGGGCATACCCCCCATCTTTCAAACGAATTTAACTTTGGATCACATCACTCGGAACTACCTACATATTACGGACTGAAACGACAGACGCTGTCAACGTAGCTCTTGACGACTTAAAGACTTTAGGCACATGCGATGGATATACCCCGCGAGGCTGTGTGTGTGTATGATGTTGTGATGAGCTTGAATCGGCGGCGCTGCTCTTGGGGCTGCACACAGTATTGCTTGTCGTTGAGCTAATGCAGGCCTCGAGTTTGCTCTATTTGTGCAAACTCGAAGACTCAGGCTACAACACCAGTGACGGCTGTCACCTCCTAGGGCACACGAGCGCGCGCGCGTGCCAAGGGCGGTGGATGCAAGATGTCTTGAAGAATTGGGCAGTTTGAGGATGCTGAGAGGAGATAGGAGCTGTGCGATCCAACGGCTGGGCGGCATGGAGAATACGAGCACGTCCCCAAGATTGTCAAGGGAATGGGATCACGGGCATAGAAACGTTGCCCGTGTTTTCGGAGTGGTTGGCGTGGCTGCCGGAGCAGAGGACAGCTGGGAGAAGCGGAAGATGCAATGATACAGTAAAATATGACAAACGGAGAAGCGCAGACGAGGAAGATGAAGAAGAAATCCTGTCATGAAACCCTCTTCTGATGGCGACGGCGACACAGCAACTGTTGGCGCTGCGCGTTTGTGTTTAGGTGTGATGAGCGTTTGTGTAGATGTGTGCATGTGTGTGTTGTCTCAAGGCGAGTGAGGAAGGGTTGATGCAAGACGAGTTGTTGGACAGAAAAGGGGCGGAAGATTATGCCAGTGCAACAACAACCCGCGTATTGCATCAATCAACGACGCGCCGCCAATGGATTCTAGGTAAGTATCCGATTGCAAAGCATCGACGAGGCTCAAGTTCAGTCACATTGTTATCTATTTGTTGAGATCAATGCGATACTACTGACCCGTCGCAGACTCTTTTATTGAACTCTCTTTACTTTCGCCTCTCTCAGGGGAGATCCCTCTCTCTTTCTACCGCCATGCAGGTGTTACCGCATCCCCTGACGCGTACGTGTAGTCAGAGTCGCACAGGAGGAACAGGATGCAACCTCTGTGCCCGGTTCCTTGGAGCTTGCGTTCTCCAGACATGCTGGTGGTGGCTTAATATCCAGCTCCATGCGTAAGGCAATGCACCTACTAGAGAGTCCACCCATCCACCAGCCAACTTATCCAATAGCGTCAACGGCCCCCAATCTACAGACCAGGACGCATGATGCCTCCAATTGGCTGCGCATCTGCTCGTACTATTGACCGTAGGCAGGCAGCGTAAAGTTCTAGACCGACGGTCTGTGTTCTGGCGAACAGCGCTCCGTGCAAGTTAAGGTATGCTTAAAACACGGGGCCCGTGACAAGAGGCCAGCAGGTCTACTGCATGTTAGTCTTGCTAGACTGCATGTACTGTAAATATGAAACGGTAAGGACGTAAGAGAGGATCAGAGAGTCAGCCTTGTAGACGCAGCTGAGCTGTGATGGCTGCCTAGCTGTAGGCTTTTGGTGTTTCTGAGATGTAGACTATTTTTACACCACACATGAGCGAATTTCACATTTTGTTTGCTTGAAGAAAGCGATTGAGTGTACTGTTACATTGATGAATCGTGATACTTTCTTTGCCTCTTTTGGAAACCTCTACTGATATTCTCCGTCTGTTCGATTGCTGCCCTGGGGCTAGCGATTCTTTTCTCTTTGGCGCGCAGTCTCACCAGCCGAGACGAGCTGTCCATACCGATTAGCTTTTAGACGGCCAATCGCACTTCACAGAAGAGTCTATATCGCGGCTTCTCATCTTCTCTAAAAAATATTCCATTCGTTCTTGCCATCTACTTTGCGTCCCGCTGGCCGCTGGCTTCTTCACAATGTCCTTCGTCAACAGTGACAGCGACAACAACAGCTTTGGATCGCGCAACAGCATCCGCACCAGGCGGTCGCGCTCGGGACGCCGCATCTATCCGAGAGGGAACGATGACTATATGATGCCTCAGGATCCTATTCCGTTTCGCCCACGGAAGCTGGTGAAGCACCAGACGCCGCAAGAGGCGATTGATGAGTTTTGGGCAAAGTTTACGACAAAGGCGCCTGGCAAAGGTGAGTCATCACGAGCTTTGAAGCTGAAATACCGTTTATATCCGTGGGATAAAGTCGTTTCTAATGATGTGATTTTCCCATCTTAGCGACAACTGTGATACCGCAGAATCCATACACTGCCAAAGTCGCTCGGAAGAATGCCAAAGCTGCATCCTCATCAACAACCACTCAGGCATCTTACGAAACCGCGGCGGCTATGTGCCGGGCCAAGGTGGAAAAGATTGTCCAAGAGTGCCGGCGAGTCAACAAGAGGTACCGAGATCCGCACTTTGACCTCGAGGCCGACCTGAAGCTATGTCGTCGTGACTGCCTGGAATCGCTCTCTAACTTTGAACCCCTCGACAATCCGGGAAAGGATTTTCGACCTGGAAGCGCCAAACGCGTTGTGGAGATATTTGACAAGCCGCAGTTTTACATCGAGGGCCCGACGGCTAATGACGTGAGGCAGGGGAGAGATGGGGATTGTTGGCTCATGTCGGCGTTGTGTACGCTGAGTAACAAGAAGGGGCTGATTGAGAAGTTGTGCGTGGCGCATGATCAGGATGTTGGGGTGTATGGGTTTGTGTTCTACAGGGATGGAGAGTGGATTTCTGAGATTGTGGATGATTTTGTAAGTCTGCTTCTTATTTTCAGTGAGGGATGTTGCTAAATCTTGATGTTGTCTAGCTCTATCTCACCAAGTCTGACTACGACGAGAAGCATTGGGAGCGAGTTCTCTTTGACGAGCTTGAGCGTGCCAATCCGGAAGAAGCCTACCGAAAGGTGTACCAGTCCAACAGCAGCGCTCTGTATTTTGCTCAGTGCCAGCATCCGCAGGAGACTTGGCTGCCGCTTCTTGAAAAATGTTACGCAAAAGCTCACGGTGATTATGCTGCCATCGAAGGTGGGTATGGTGGTGAAGGTATCGAGGATCTCACAGGCGGAGTGACCTCTGAGATTTTCACCACGGACATTCTCGACAAGGTGAGAAGTGACACAATAGTCGCAACACGATAATTAACTAAACATGGCATTAGGAGTACTTCTGGAAGGAGGAGCTGCTCAAGGTAAACCAGGATTTTCTCTTCGGCTGCAGCACGGGCGTCTGGGGAATAAATTGGGGTGAGCGAAAGGGAATCCTCGAGCTTCACTCCTATTCCATCCAGAAGGCTGTGGACATTGATGGAAAACGATTACTTCGACTAAAGAACCCATGGGGCAAAGGAGAATGGAAAGGGCCCTGGAGTAGGCGAATCGTCTATCGATAAAAGTTTTAGAAGATGCTAACGAATGATAGGCGACGGCTCCAAGGAATGGACTCCTGAATGGCTCGAGAAGCTGGATCATCGATTTGGCGACGACGGAGACTTTTGGATCGCCTACGAGGATTTACTGCAGAAATACCAGGCCTTTGAGAGGACTCGCCTTTTTGATGAGACGTGGCAGGTATCCCAAATCTGGACCACTGTCAACGTTCCCTGGATGTTAGACTACCACGACACTCATTTTTCCTTACGCATCACCAAACCCGGTCCAGTCGTCATCGTACTGGCGCAGCTAGATGATCGATATTTCCGTGGACTTCATGGCCAATACAAGTTTGAGCTGGCGTTTCGCGTACATAAAGCTGGCCATGAGGATTATCTCGTCCGCAGCCAAGCGCCGTATCGCATGAGGCGCTCTGTCAATGTTGAACTCGACTTGGAGGCAGGCGAGTATGACATTCGTGTCAAGATTGACGCGGCTCGTCTCGACAGGATCTTGCCTATTGAGACAGTTATACGAAATAATGCCAAGAAGCGACGAGAGAAGCTGACCCGTATTGGTCTTGCTTATGATCTTGCGCATAGCAAAGGCAAGATTGTGGAGAGTCCAGAAGAAAAGGCCGCAAGACAAGCACATGAGAAGCGTGTCAAGGACAAAGAGCAGCGTGAGATTAAAGAGAAAATCCTTGAACGTCGAAGAGACGACCACCATCTCAACATTAAACAGCTATCGAGGATCCAGAGACGTGAAACGAAACGAAAAGAAAAGCAAAAGGCAAAAGATAAAGAAAGAAGGCTCAGGATAAAGAAAGGTGACGAGGAAACAGACAAACCCGACGAAGACGGTGGTGAAAGACGCGACCAGTCAGACGAGAACCATGCAGTGCCATCTTCCCTTAACGGAGCAGGAGCATCAAAGACAAAAAGGAGGAGTATAAGATCTATTCCACCAGCAGGTAGATTTGGCCGGTCGACTTCGCAAGGTGACGCACCACCAAGCTCTTCATACTACGAATCCGAGAGCGATGGTGGCCTTATAAGTATCGCATCACTCTCTGAACTTTCTGACCATGAGATGGACTTGCAAGTCAAAGCCTTTATGAACAACCAGTTGAATAAACCCGTCATCGTAACACCGCCATCTCTGAGGTTCGAAGATGAGCTTGATGAGTTTGAGAGAGATCCCTGGAACGCGGTTGTCGTGATTGGACTGCGAGTCTACCACAAGGTTGATGAGGAAGACAAAGCCAAGGAAGTTATTACGCTCAAGGTGGTGCGTCCTAACCCGTATGCCGACTCTGATGATGAGGATACAGCAGCTACGGAGGAAGATACCAAGGAAGGGCAAGACTCCAAGAGCAAAGGCTTAGATGTCGATGACAGCGCCAAGGATGCGACACTGGAGGGCGGAGTCAAAGACAGGAAGAAGAGCATTGTGGGAAATGGCGAGGTGCAGTAGGCCCGGGTGGTCTTGTTATTGCGCGTTGGCGTGCAATCTTTTATTCCTATCCTACTTCTTGTGTTGTGGTTGGATACTGCGGTCTCTTGGTGATGAGGTGCTGTCTGCGGAGACTGATGCTGTTATACCTAAGAACACGAACATTACTTTGAAATAGACTTATGCCAACTGACGATGCACAAGGCACTAATAGCTCAATATTCATCTTAATAGGTGTGTAACAAGTGTGTCTAAACGTTTCTCAGATGGATAAAATTTCACATCACTGATATGCGCCAAATAAGAAGTCTCCTTGCAGTTC